>OZ005651.1:362852116-363394171 GCA_963930645.1 Salticus scenicus
ACTCTAGAGCGTTTTAGCGGTACGAGTTGCCACAGGGTTGGCATAATACTTACTGTGCAATGGTGTAACGGGTTTTATCAGTTTTTACCGCCTTCATTTATCTCAAACACTTTAAGGATATATTTTAAAGTTTTTAGTTCTCAATTTCCCAATGTATTATTTAATATTTACTATGAAATTCATACTTCTGCAATTTCTAAAAACATTTAAAAAAGAAAATATTTCCTTGTTTATTTAGCTCTTATACCAGTTTATGTCATTTAGCGTTGGCTCATATGATATTTAAAAAATAATAGCATAGTTTACATTGTACTGTTTAAAAAGCCCTGCAGGCTCCAAAAAGTTTTTAAAAAATAATAGAAACATTTTAATTTAACTACATATAATCAGTTAAATACAATTCGAGGCTGCTGTCACTGCTTGTTTTAATGAATTGTACCCACTAAATGTAAAAAAAAGATAAAAAAATAAGTGAAAGTATTAAAATGGTAATGAAAATATGAATATTGTTAATGGGTAAAGTGTGAAAAAATTTTCTTGATTCAAATGATGTTTGCTAAACCTAAGTAAAAATTTTTTAGGATATCTTTTTTTTTTTTTTTATCTTCCCTAATTCCTTATTTTTTTTTAAATTTTGATTAGAAACTATGAGTAAAGATTTTTTTCTCTTAATACATTGCTTCAGTTATATGTCATATTTCCTATTAAATTATCCTTTTCCAAAATTATTTTATGTGTTCAATAGCGTGAGTAAAATTTTGCTTTATTTCAATACATTATTGTAGCTACAAAGTCAAAGTCTGAAGTTGAGTGGCTCATACTACCGCATTTATGATTGTTATACAATTACTTCTTATTATGAAGATATTATGTTGAATAAAAATGTTGGTAATAAATGCCTACATGGATTTTTTCTATAGAAATAGAATATTATTTATATTTTTATAATTTAAGTAAAATGATTGATAGTGTGGATATTGTGCATTTATATACACATACACATAATAAAAAACAAATGTTATACAATAATGTACGAATACATAATAAAAATCAATTAAATCTTGATTTAAATAAAAAAAATCTATTTTTTTGAAAAAAAAAAAAAAAATCAACAACCCTGTTTTGAAGTCAGATTTTCGAATAGTGTGCAACGATGTTAAAATTTATATTTCCAACGAATACACAATTTTGACTTTTAGATTCTGGAGAAAATTTTACAACTGGATACTAAATTTGAAGTAATTTAGTCAATATGCTTAGCAATTATACTTATTGGGACTTTTGAGTTTTTTAATTTTTTTTTTTTTTTTTTTTTTTTTTTTTCAATCTTAAATCTCTTGGTGATATTAGTTTTTTAAGTGTAGCTCAAAATCTACTTGACCAAAAGAACTGAAATTTCATAAAAGTATAATTAAAATAATTAGGAGCCAGTGAAATATTTGTTGCAAAATACTTCTAATTTGCAATTTAAGAATTTTTACTTAAATAATTTCTAAATATTTATTTTTTAGATAATTTTATTTAAAAATTTTTAAATTGTAATCTACAATAATATTTTTAAGTTATTGCAATCTTTAAATATGTAGATTCCCTAAGAATTTTTCCCCATAAATAATTAAATTACACATTCTATAAGGAATGGTAGGTATCTATTTTTCTCTCTCGATATTTGCTCAATCTGGTACATATAGGTATCATCTTTTTTTTTTTTTAAGGTCTATACATTATTATTAAAAAAAACAAAACAAAAAAAAAAAAAAACTGCACAGCATGTGCAAAAATAAATGTGAAATTAACAATATTTATACATATAGTCACAACCACTTGTTAAAATATGCTATAATTTCACCAGTTATCGATAAAATTCACATTTTTCAAGACTGATTTCCAAAATTCGCTGCCACTGGGTCGAAATCCATCGTTTCATGTCTTATTAACAAAATTTACCTTTATCATGGCTAATTGCTCAAATAGCGATTGTTTCTCTTTTTCACTAAATAAAGATAGGCAAATATTTTCACTGCTATAATGGACGAAATTCGTGCTATTTCTGAAAAGTGATATCACAGATGTTAAATACATATATTGAGTCAAAAATCAGCGAGATTTCTGCCTTTTTTCGGCGTATGTTTTCTGATTACATAATTTTTGCATCTGATTACCGAAATATATGCAATTTTCTCATCTTTTGAAATACTGAATCAATTTAAGTTGGACATTGAACTTATCACACAAATATCTTGGATGAATTTTGTTCCAACATTTATCTAGTTTCCAAGTTGCAGCCACTTGAAATCAGGCTGCTACTTGAAAATATGCCACAACGATAACTTTTAGAATACTAAACTGGTTCAGATCAAAGTTGGGGAGTGAATTTAATACAGTTTAAATATCTTGGAAAAGTTTGCTAGGCAACTTGCTCCACCATTTTGTTTCCAAGTGGCGGCCACTTAAAATTTTTTTATTACAATAACTTTTGTAATATGGAATCAGTTTGAATCGCATTTGCACAGTTGACATATCATTCAAATATCTTTGATAAGTTCACTGGGCATCTCAGTCACTCTGTCCTTTGTTTCTAAATGGTGGCCACTTGAAAATTATCACAATAACTTTTGAACCGATTTGCTTAAAACACCATATGTAAATAGCCCTCTTTAATAAATCCACCAAGTTCATTAATAAATTGTAGCTGCCATTTTGAAAAAAAATGGTGGTATCTTCATAAGAAAAGATAAATCAACCTAACCTTCCTATGAGCCGGAACGACTTGTTTTAATTTTTTGATCAATAACCTCTAAAAAGTAATGATATCAGTACAAAAACCCTTAACGGGTTAAAAGTTTGTGACGCAGCTACTTTATCACTATAAGAATTTGAAATATGGGTCTTAAAAATAATGATATCAAGTTTTAAGTGACGCTCTTCTATTAGTTAAAATATACATAGATTTTCTTATTTGATCATTCACTTTTTTCTTTTATTTATATTTACAATGCAAACATAATATTTTTAACTTCAAGATAAGACAAATATATAAAATATACTCACTGATGCTTTTTCATTTTCATTTCAATTTCAAAATAACAGTTTAAAAAGGAATGATATAAAAATTCCAGTCACGCCTCGGTGTCATTTTAAAAGATTTGTTTTTAGATTCCATTAAAATTACCTTTGTTTTGTCTAATAAAGTATATTTACACATTGAAACAGTGCTTTTAATTTTCAAATATACTGTCAAATAATCACACTTTCACTGAGTTTGCATTATAAATAAAAAATATTTATTTCAATAAATTGATTTGTCTTTTGCGTCACGCTATCCAAAACTGCAAGTAAAATTTGTGCAAATGTTTTCTTTGCATCACACTGTCTCTTTGCAGAAATTCTCACTTTGTTGGATACTATGATACAAAATAACATTTACATATATTTTACTCACAGTTTTGGATAGCGTTACACAAAAGACAAATCGATTTATTGAAATAAATAATTTTTATTTATAATGCAAACTCAGTGAAAGTGTGATTATTTGACAGTATATTTGAAAATTAAAAGCACTGTTTCAATGTGTAAATATACTTTATTAGACAAAACAAAGGTGATTTTAATGGAATCTAAAAACAAATCTTTTAAAATGACACCGAGGCGTGACTGGAATTTTTATATCATTCGTTTTTAAACTGTTATTTTGAAATTGAAATGAAAATGAAAAAGCATCAGTGAGTATATTTTATATATTTGTCTTATCTTGAAGTTAAAAATATTATGTTTGCATTGTAAATATAAATAAAAGAAAAAAGTGAATGATCAAATAAGAAAATCTATGTATATTTTAACTAATAGAAGAGCGTCACTTAAAACTTGATTTCATTATTTTTAAGACCCATATTTCAAATTCTTATAGTGATAAAGTAGCTGCGTCACAAACTTTTAACCCGTTAAGGGTTTTTGTACTGATTTATTATACAAAACTATGATACATAGATATACATTATGATACACTGTTTATTAATACTTCATTCAAGCGCATTCAGGATTATTTGACACATGCTAACAAAAGCCTCGATCTCCTATTTTTGACATACAATTTATCAATATCAATTTGTATATGGTCTTGGTCTCTGTTTTCACTGAATTTTTTTCAGCTTTTACTGTTTTTTCTATCTCATAGCTCAGTTACTTTCAAAGAAAGAGTCAGGCCCAGATCTAGGGGGCGGGAGGGGGCACTTGCCCCGGGCAGCGAAGACTGAGGGGCGGCAGCCACCAGGTCCAGCTAGTCTCACTATTTGTACTATGCTAGACCCGATTTCCAGACCATTTTTCATTGTACATTGCATCGTCTGTAACAAGCTCAGAGCAACCTAACACCCTCCTCTCCTCTCCTCACACGAGACGTATGACCAAAGCAGAGTGAAAACCTGAAAATGTAATATTATTTATGAGCTCACAACACGTGTGAATGAGTGAGCATTAAAATCTGAACGAGGACGATATACGTATCTTTGAGGTGCGGTAGGTGAAAGGTGGCATGGCAGTAGTAGTTGACATACATGTAAAATAAAAAGTATAGGTGAAAAGCGATTCCTCGTATTGTAACTGATGTCATTCTATATTTGGCGACTAATTATTTCTTTCTCAGAGTCTCTACTAAAAATATTAGTTTATTATTAACTAGTCTCCTTCAGCGACAAGCTGGTTCGCTATCCTTGAAAAATCCGACTGTATGAAACCTCCATTAGGTGAAGCCTGCACTGCCTTTTTTCCTTTTTTGGACCTACAACAGCTCATTGACATATAGTGCAAATAGCTTTATTGAAAATTTTAATTGTAGTAAATTTCTGCCCGGTAGCGCCTGCGGCGTCCCCTTCCCGTTTCAGTATCTGAAACAGTCTGTTCGCTTACCATGTGAAAATCTCCATCTTTGAAAATTCTAACTGCAGCAAAGTTCCGCTTGGTGGAGACTGCGCCGCCTTATCCCCATTTTAGAACTTACAACAGCTTGCTCGCTCATTGTGCAAATATCTTTGAAAACTTTAACTATAGCAAATTTCTGCTCTGTTACGACTAAGGTGCCCCTTTACCTTTATGATTTGGAACAGTCTATTCGCTCACAGTGTAAAGGAAATTCTGATCTCGCAAATCCCCAACCCGGTGGTGCCTACGGTCTCCTAATCTACTCACAAATAATTTAATCGTAATTGGTGATATTGAATTATTAATATACCAAAGCACCATCTGGCGACAGAGATTTGCAACATGTACTCTTCAATCCCAATTCAAATAACTTTTAAAATGATATATTACTTATGGAATTGCGTTAATTAGAAGCTGGGATAGAATAGTAATATAAACATTGTTATAAAAAGAATTGTCTGACTTTTCCGTGGTTTTCTTCAAAACTTGCGTAATTGAGGGCAAAATAATGTTAAAAATCCTTAATAAGAAATGTCAGCAGAATATCGGAATTTGAATGTCTGCAAAATAAAAAAGAATAAAGGTGTTCCGAGTTTTCGGTGGTTTTCTCTGAAACACCCATACTGAATTTAATAGCTTATATCAGTTTAAAAGTTCACAATAAAATTACTGCAAAATATATTTCAAATGATACATTATAATTAATTTAATCATAATTAGAATTGGATATATTGGAATGAAGGTGTTCTATGTGTTCTGGGGTTTGCACTGAAACTCCCGCACGGAATTTAATATCTTATATCAGTTTAAAAGTCTCCAATAAAAATATATTTCAAATGATGTATTATAAGTAATTTAAGCATAATTAGAATTGGAGATATTGAAATTTTAAAATATTAAAGTGTCATCTGGCAGCAGAGATTTTGGATCTCTACTTTTTAATTCCAGTTCAAATAAGTTTTAAAATGATATATTACTTATAAAATTATGTTAATTAGGAGCTGAGATACAAACATTAATAAATATAAACATTTCTATATAAAAGTTTTCTCCAAAACTTGCCTTATTCTGGGCTGTATATCGCTAAAAATCCTTAGTTCGAAATGTGAGCGGAAATTGGAATTTGAAATTCTGTAAAATATAAAAGAATAAAAATGTTCTAGGTTTTCTATAGTTTTATTCGAAAGTTACGGAAATGTAAAATTTTCGAGAGATTTATTGATTTCATTGAAGTTTATGATAAAAGTGGCGAATGCATGGCGAATATAATTTCTAAAAAGTTAGAGGACAATAAGTTATCCAATAGGGACTGTCATGGTCAGTCATACGATAATTCAAATACGTGAGGAGCGTACAGATGCGTCCAAGCCAGAATAATAATAATAATAAAAATATGCTGCTTTTCACCGTGCATTGCCCATTTCCTTAAACTTGTTGGTGTAGATGCATTCTTTCTGCTTTGTGGCTAAACGTCTATGTAGAGTTAGCTGTTCAAAGAATTTACAACTTTTTTGTTAATTGAACTGATAGCCACCCTTAAAAACATTGTTGTAAAGTGTTAAAAACGCTTAACACAAACGAAAAATGAAACACCAGAAGTATCCTATTGTATAACGTATCTGAATATTTCAGTGTAGCTCTGTAAAGCTTATCACCAAAAATTTCATATTCTGCCAAAAAAAAAAAAAAATAAAAATAACCTCTTTTAGCATGTTAATAACGAATTTCAATTTAATTATAATTTGTGCAATAACAATCCCTGTTGTAAAACGCAAGACATTGACATTCTTTGAGTGTTCCTGCGCTAGTAATACCATTTTAAATGATGAACAACCCATAGTGAACTCAAAAAGATTTTTTTAAGAGTGATCATTTTAAAGAAATTCTGAAGATATTTACGGACGCTGGACGTGATTAGAGGGACAGACAGATATAGACTAATTCAAATCATAATCACTCTTAAGTGTTGATTAAAGTGCAAAATGCTTGAACCATGCAAAACTGCAATTGCAGCAAATTTCAATCATAATCCTTAATTTATCTGAATATTTTTGTGGGGTCTTTTTTTTTCAAATGTTAATCATACTATATTTTATAGAAAACAATTTTTGAGCATAGGAATAATAAATGTCTATTTCATCACGATTTGTGCAAAATAAAATGTATTGAAATATGGTTTATAGAAATACCTCTCATAGAACACAATGCTTTGGAATTCTTTCGTGTGTCACTGCATACAAACCAATGGTGGTATTTATTTCATTTTCAATGGGGAACATTCCATAGTAAACTTGAATAACATATATCAGTTTCAGAGATATATATTCAGTATTCAATATTCAGTTCCATGAAAATTTAGCGGAGATAGAGCACAGACAGACAGATAGACAAATCTATGCCATAAACCATTTTGAATGTTATTACAAAGTATTAAAAACACATAAAGAATAATGTCAAATGGTCAGACATGATGGTCTGTAAAAGGAAAAACTGTTATCGGTTTGAAAATAATCCTAAATAAGTTTGTGATGCTTCGATAAAGCTAAAAGTTGGGGACAAATCACCAAGGCAAATTCAGAATAAAAACGTCTACAAAATGATGCCAGGAATTTTGAATTTATTTTATACTTAGTGATACAGAATCATGTTCTGAAAGTGTTCAACTGTGTCGGTAAAGGAATACAAAAAACTGGCAAGTGATATTGTTTTAACGAGATCAAGTGCTTTTATGGAAGGGTTGGAAAATACATTAAAAGATTTCATAATACTGGATTTGACAAATGGTTTAAAAAAAGCTACTGCCATTGCTGAGTTGATGTCATAGATACAACCATTAACCCTAACAAGGGTGCTGTTGGCATAATGAAAATGCAAATTTTAATTCTCAATTGCAAAAACTGGAATTGGATTTTTTTTTTAAATAAAATTTTGCTTTTATAACTCAGTGGAAGAATTTAATTTATTTCCTTTCTTCTAATATTGTTGGTGAATTCTGGTGGCATTTCATTTTAAATTGGAAAATGTTCATTCCCTCAAAGAGTTAAATAACTTAGAGTACCGAACGGAAAAGATGCCTGGTGAATTAGTCGACGACGAGTTGCAGACACTTGAAACAGAAACACTACAACCAACAAATGCTATATTAAATCGAATTTTAGTCGAAATTAATCACAGACTTGAAATGCGAGGAAAATAAATTATTATTTTGTATTTTTGACTGACGAAGCATTGATGAAAATGACTATAACAGATTTTTTTAAAATATATATTTGGCTCTTAAATATGTCAAGGGCTTGAATTCAGAAAAACGCTTTTCCGAACATAACGTTTTCAAAGAACAAAGACCACTTTTATCAACAAATATTTATGAATTACTTGAATTATTATGAATTTATTTATGAATCATAACTTCCAATAAAGAAACAGGTTGTAACCTGTTTCTTTATTGGAAGTTATGATTTGCTAAATGCATTTCCTAACATAAGCATAGTTTTCAGAATTTATGCAACTATACCTACAACTTCTGTTTCATGTAAAAGAAGCTTCAGAAGAGTGAAACTCACTAAAGATTACGTTCCACAATGTCCCAAGAGCACTTGTCGGAAGGCAATATTTTCGACTGAGAGTGAAATAGCCAACAATCTCAATTATGACATTTTAACTAAAATAAAGTCGAGGAAAATAAACCTTTAGAATTACGTATAATTTTATAACTAAAATAAATAATTTTGTAAAAATCTCAGTATTTTATTTGTTAAAAATTTTTGCTTAGAGGGCGGCAAATTGGAAGTCTGCACCCCCTTTTAAAAATGTAGATCCGGTACTGGAAAGAATTATACATTTTTTCTCCTGTCTTATTAAATTGAAAATAAAAAAATTTCTATTGATAAAATTTGTCTAAAGGCATCACATAAAAATTTAAAAATTGTAACATTTTTGTCACATATATTTATAAATAAAAAAAGTTATTTAAGTTACATTGTTAAAGTAATTTAACGTAAATTTAACTCATATACTTTTATGTATATCTATACCCACACATACACTGTACATTCTGAAATGAGTGTTATGCATCATGAAGTAGCTTTCTAGCTATAACCCCACATGCTTGTAATCAAGTTAAGCCCAACCTAAACATCATGATTAGCAATTTCGTTTTCCCAATACAAGTAGTGTACCTTGGATTGGTCATATTGTGTGGTGGATCAGAAATGCAGCTCCAAAAGTTAACATTTGGAAATGACCTAACCAATTACAATCTTGATTATAAATGAGTGTGAGGATTTTTACCAATAATCTCAATATGACTTAATGTAGGAAAATATTAAATATTAACTTAAAAATGTTTTTAAGTTAATATTTAATATTTTCCACTTTTTAGACTCAAATTAGACTTAATAATACTATGATTGAGCCAGATTAATGATTTTGAAAAAAAAAAAAAAAAAAAAATTGTGTATTTGAATTCACATGTGTGTAATTGATTAATAAATAGATTTTCTTACTTAAAATTGAGTTTTTCTGTATCTTTTAATAAATGATCCAAGGTACACTACCAGTGGTGCACCTTGGACCAGATTGCACTTTTTTTTTATTTTTAAAAAATAATTAATGTAATTTTAATAAAATTTTGAAATAAATATATGTAGTATGTAACACCATACAGTATTTAAAAAAGCTATTTGTATTAAGTTTTGGCAAAAAATTACAAAATTAAAATTGGAAAAGTCGAAATAGATCCAAAGTACCTTCCCCTACGCTTTCAAGGCAGTTGATAAGATCATGTCATCAAGCAATGTTGATAAATATTATGAAATAAATATATAAAAACTCTATCGATTTCTTTTAAGAAAAAGATATAAGTTAAATCATTCTGACCCAGACATAAATCAATGAACTCATGAAATTTAATAGTAAATAGTGGTACAGTGAAGCATTAACAGAATACTTCAATAGTTAATTCATATCATCTATCAGTGTCCTCACTAATTACTCAATACATAAAAAAAAAAAAAAAATCTTTACTTAATGTTTATTAAAACGTAAGTCATTTAAAACTCTTTTGAGTGCTTTTTTACAACTTTTATTTAATGCAAGAGTTTAGCTTTACTTACTTTCTTTTCCTGACTTTGTTTTGTTCATATTTTTTAGACATTGTTCTATAATCTTGACTGTCTCGAGTTTGTTCGGAGATCACAGAGTCTCACCACAGGATGCCATTGAATAGCAGTTGAATATTTATTTGTAGTGAGCTGTGATTGGCTGTTTTGGTTTTGATTGTACATAAATAAGGATGTTTTATTTTGAAAGGTGGTGGTGAATTTGACTGGTAATGTTGCTGTAGGATCTGAGACTGGTCCTCGTAAATAAAGTTATTATTGTTAAAAATATTTAATAGCAGCTAAAGTTTTAAGTTTTTAGAAAATGGAACTTTTTTATCTTTCATACTATGTGCCAACTTCACAAACATAGTAAATAAAATTCGTATTTCACGCTGTGTGTCAACCTAGCAACCATAGTAAATAACGTTCGTATTTCATGCTGTGTGTCAACCTGGCAACCTCAGCAAACTGAACTTTTTTATTTTTCATACTATGTGTCAACCTGGCGACCACAGTAAATAACGTTCAAATTTCATGCTGTGTGTCAACCAGGCAACCATAACATCTTAAATGTTGCTATATCTATTTAGTAAAGTGTTACTAGCTGTTTTTTTTAACAGTTTTTTTCGCCATATATGACGTGTCTTGTTTAAAGTTTCGGAGCCAGGGAAAGTCTGTTTTAGAGGTAAAGCCTTAAAATTAAATTAAAAGATATTAAACTTAATATACAGCACATTCAAAAATTATAGGTTCACCCGTAATTTCTAAGTCTGGCATATTATCTGTATATTTTACAAAACTGTGTATAAAATTTCATTTCTAATATGCATGTCACAAAATAAAATTGAAAAATAGCTATTTAATTAATATTCAACTTGATTTTTAGTTAAAACACTGTTTCAAAATGATAGATAAGATTCATTTTCAAAATTGTTTTTATTTTTAAAAGGAATTATGCAAATTTTTGTACGTCAAGTTTAAATGTAAGTTTGTCATGTTAAATGATGTTTTGAAGGTTCCTGCTTTATAAATTGTTGTTTCAAATTGGAATTCTTATATGAGCTCATCACTGGGTAGAAGTGACATGGGTCGTAAAAGTAGTCTGTCATTATTACAGTACAGACAAATACTTGCTTATAAACAATCTCGGAACTCTGGAAGAGAAATTGCTAGACTACTAAAGAGATCGTGCAACATTGTGAATTTATTTTTGTGATTAGAATGTGAATACAGAAAGAAGAAATTTACCGAACGGCCATCAAAAGTGACAAAATGTATGCAGAGAAATTTTTTTAAGCAGTTGAAAAGTGGGAATGTGAGTTTGTCTGCTTTAGCCCAACAACAAGACCCTCCACTGTCAGAGCAGTAAAAAATTACAAAAAGCTGGAGTATATTAAAAGAAAAGCACTTGAAATTTGCCCAAGAATTTATGACATGGATAGATGAATAGCATCGAGTAATATTTAGTGATGAAAAGAAATTCAATTTGATGAGCCAGACAGCTGCCAATTTAATTGGCATGACCTACGTAGTAAAAAAGAAATATTTTCTAAACAACAAGCAGGACATGGATCTGTCATATGGTGGGTGGGGTTTGGATGGAATGGTAAAACAGACATAGCAATTCATAAGCACTCATTTGAATGCTTTAGGGTATTAGGAAGTACTTGACAAACATTTTCTAGCAACTGCAGAAGATATTGAAGGACCATTTTTTTAGACTGCAGCAAGACAATGCTTCCGTTCATGTTGTGAATTCTACTTTTGAGTGGTTCTTGAATTCAGGTTCTCGAATGGCCTGCTTGTAGCCCAGACCTTAACCCAATGGAAAACGCATGAGGTAAACTTGCTAAAGAAGTTCAGGGAGGTGGAAGAATTTATAATTCTCTGACAGACTTAAACACAGCTAAAATGAGTCGAAATAAAGAAAAATTATAAGCAAAAACTTATAAGAAGCATGCCGAAGAGAATTTATGAACTTATTCTGCATAAAGGTGTGAAAATTTCTTTTCTGTAAATTTTAAGTTTTTGTTATGTAATTTTAAGTTATTTTATATAATGTGACAAAGTTTTATGTCATTTTTTTCCTTTTGTAAATATGAGTTTATTAAAACATAATTAAGAATTTGTGCTTGTTATTTTTAGAGATTTCACTTTTTTATAGGGTGAACCTATTCATTTCCGAATGCATTGTATTAGTCAGTTCAGCTTTTTTTTTTTTTTATATTAACATGAGCTATATTTTTTATATTAACATAAGATTTGAATTTATATTAATGTTGTTCTTTATAACATTTGTTCAATTTTTCATATTTATACTAACTATTGTTTAATATTTTATACTAATTGTTGTTTTATACTAATCTTTAAAAGCTTTGTTTAATAAAAATGATTAAACTGAACTTGACTATGTTTTTACTTGTCAAACTTTAAATTACACACTAGTCACAAGATATATTAAACTTTTACTGTATATTCGCTAAATATAATGGAAATAAAAGTTTGATTTTTTAATAAGTTTTATCAAGCATTGATGATCCAGATAATTATAATCTGGCACTGATTATTTCTTTACTTCCTCCCCCCCCCATTACACACTTGCTCTTTTCTCCATCTGTAAATTGTAATACGCAATTGGTTACTAACAGATGACCCAGGAACAGAATACTTGCTAACTTTTATGGATTGTCAGTAAAGTTTACAGATTTTCATTTAATTTTACTGATTTACGGACTGATGGGAAATTTTTATGGATTGTTCAAAATTATGGTAAAATTCTGAAAAAGAATAACAAATTTTTTGTCTCACAATTGCTGGTTTATAATTGTTAGTTTAAAAATTTTAACTTTTAATTTTTTATGTTTTTAAATAGAGGATATATTAGGTTAGTATACATTTTTAAAAATTATTTTAAAGGAATTTTTCTTTGGATGCTGTGATTGATCAATGATTTTGATGCATTTTCAGAATACAGTCATCCCCACTTAATTGGGTAACGGATAATCGAATACCCCGCTTGTAAGAATATAAAGTCATACTTGCCAACCAATTTTAATAAAAAAAGGGAAGATTTTTGTTGAAAAATCAGAAGATTTCACAAAAAAAGGGAAGATTTTTTTTTCTTTGACCTATTAAACAATATACAGTTTTACAATTTTAATATTTTGAAGCAATCTATAAAAATGTTTTACTATAGATTGATTATACTAAATATATAAAAATATAGATTTTAAAACTTCTTAACACACCATAAATTTTAAGCCAGCACAACTGGTTTTGAAAGGACGTAGCCTTTCTTCATCAGGGGCAGAAAAACACGTGCTACAGCCTTGAAAGCAAAAGCAAGACCTCCAAGGCAGTAGCACGTGTTTTTCTGCACGTGATGAAGAAAGGCTATGTCCTTTCAAAAACGGTTGTGCTGGCTTAAAATTTATGGTGTGTTAAGAAGTTTTAAAATCTATATATTGATCATACACCAGTTTTGAATTTAGTTTTGGTAAATATATAAAAGTTTTAAATAAAGTTATACCTCTTCAACATATAAATATCTACAAAACCGAATCTGTACGAAATTTATTTAACAACAGACAAAAAAACTTAGTTAAGTTTAAAGTATATACTAAAAAAGTAAATAAAATAAGAAAGAGAATTGATACCTAATAGTGTAGAAAGAAATGCACTCACTAAGCAGCTGTCAAATATTTTCTATTTAAACATTTTTAGTTTCCATTAGCTGTTTCAACAGGGTTTGCATTCAGATATGAAAAAAAAAAATTCCCTGGACAATTTTCAAAAAAATATTAGTGACTATTACAAGAAATGTTCCTCTAGAGAGAAGAAAATACATCTACTTCCTCAGTATGATGTCATGTTACTGCCGATCATGATAGAAATTCAGGTAGAAATCAATGTTTACATGCATATTTTCACAATCCTTAATCATTTGAATTTTGATATGAAGCTAAACAAAATAAAAGTCATTTGATAGAAAAGAAAAGAAATATTTGTTTTTCCAGGTTTTATAATTGATTTCCCCTGACTTTTGATGAAAATTTTTATTTTCCCTGATATTTTTTTTTTTTAACAAAATCTTACTTCCCTGAATATTCGACGGTTTCCCTGATGAGTATGAACCCTGTTCAAGCTTTCCCCCTCTCCCACAAATCATACATGTGATTTTTAAAATTAGAAATTAGCTGAAAATTTTTCGCTAACATTGTTGGTTGGTTGATTAATTAGTTAAATATTGATAATGTCACTTTCAACAGATTGGCAAAATAAATATTTATATGTATAACTTTTAACTACGTTAAGCAATTTCAGAATTTTTTCCTTAACATAAAATAATAATAATAATAATAATAACATAACTGCAGTAACTTTTATATCCACATAAAACCGTAATAAAATTCCATGCCAACAGAAAAACAAATTTTTTAAACAAATATTATTATTTTTGTGTACATACATTAATCATATATATAAAAAAAAGTAGCAGTAGCTAATTATCAGTTTCAAACGTGCACAAAACCAACTGAGTATTAATTTTCTTAAATTGATTTGGGAAAAATTTTCTTACCTGAAAAAATTATTTTTCATTTTTTCCCCATGTTTACACGTTTGGTATAAATATGACATAAAAATATTTAGTTTAATTTAGGAAAAATAAACAGATTCCTTAAATTCAGTAATGAAGGTCTAAAAATAATTACATACGTCAGAAATATTGAGCATTTCCATTGCTTTATTGTTTCTAGAATTGATCATTGATCACAATCCGGGGAAGGGGGGGGGGGAGGGAGAGGAAATACAAAAATAATTACAGAGTAAGAAATATTAAACTCTTTCAACTCTACTTCTAGAATCTAATGAAAGAAGTTTAAAATTAATATTATCATTTATGTTGCAGATGGATAAAGATTAGGAAACAAAAGACTTCTACAGAACATTTGATTGCTGACCACTAGCTGGAGATAAATAAAGGGGGGGGGGGCAAAAATAATTACATCAGCAAGAAATATTTAACAATTCTATTTCTTTACATGTTCTAGAATCTCATAAAGCAAGTCTGAAATGAATATTGAGATTTATGTTATGGATGGAGAAAGATTGTGAATCTGGAGTTTTTGTAGAACATTTGGCGTTTCTTTTTAAAACGAACGATATCCGCGACTTTAAAAAAAAAAAACGGAAGATTTCATCATCTGTCCGGAAGACCGGAAGGTACGTTAAAAAACCGGAAGTCTTCCGGGAAAACCGGAAAAGTTGGCAAGTATGTAAAGTTATACAACTAATTTTTTCCCCATAGAAGTAATGTTAAATTTCCTCATTTAAAGAAATATTTTTTACAAAGCCACTCCACTTAATTGCATAAACACTCAAAGTTTCTTAAATAAAAGTCCTTTATTTCTGGGCAAATTTTTCCTCTCATTCTCAAAAAAAAAAAAAAAAAAAAAAAAATTCCATTCTTCTTTTAAAAACCTTACATAAGTAAGGCATGCTCTTTAAACATGAGATGGTATTCCTGCCGAGATGATAAAAATTGTTTTACAAAAGCCAAATTTATAAAATCAGCAACTGATGAGAAAATTAGAAATTAAAATACAAATTATCTCTAGGAATTAGAAATCACAAATTTTGAAAGTTTTCAGATGATTGAAAAAGGACTTTATGAACTCATAGATGTGGATAAAGATGGAGAAACAGAAAGAGATGAAGAGTTTAATCTTCCAATAAAACCTTTAAATAAAAGTGATAAAGAATAACAAGTGAACGATAAATGAAGTTGCAAAATCCTTTAACATTATTCATCGTCATTTTGAGTCTCATATAGAAGTGATTATAATCTATTTACGTGCTTTAGAAAAAGAAATCGAAAATTTTTTAGTTAAGTCTATGTTAAAGTAATCAATCATAACTGATTTTTTTTTTTTTTTTGTGTGTTAAAAGTAAAATTGTAAGTACACTTTATTTTATATTTATTCCAGCATTAATTGCATTTATAAATTACTAGAATATTTTAACTTAGTAAAAGTTTTGTTAAATATTTAAATAAGAAAGAAGTATCGATCATTTATCTTTTCATGTCAGCATAAAACCCTTATAGTTATACATGCAACTGCGTTTCTAGTCTTCCCCACATAATTGAATACCCCGCTTAATCGAATTAATATAGTTGGAATGGTAGATATTCGTTTAAACGGGGCCGACTGTTCCTATAATCTGGAAAAATTGTTAATCCTGCAGCGTCTCTTTCCCGCTGATGCCGGATTATCGATGCTTCACTGTATTATAAAATTATTTTCTTAACAAACACGAAAATTAAAAATCCAGAAAAATCTTTATATTTGAATGAACTTTATTTAAGTAATAGTAGTATGAAAAAAAAAAAATTTTTTTTGTATTGCCTGCTAATTTCTATGCATCATAAACTTTTAAAATAAACATTCATTGGAACTATATTCTTAAAAGCATAGAAAAAATTTTCAATATAGAATACACAATTATCTTACATTAAAAGTTTATACATACCTTCCACGATATATAAACTTCATAGGCTCAACAGCAAGTACAGTGGCTATAATGTCATCTGTATTATGTTTACGTCCACTAACTTGCATAAGACCATCTCGAGTTCCACAAACAAAAACAAGACCACCCTAGAAAAATTCATTATAGATTAATACTGTTATTATTTATTAAAAATAAATAAATAATATAGTTTAGCTTGATATTTAAATGTTTATATTTCTAAATTAATAAAGCAAGAATATACATGAGAAATAAAAATTTCAATAATTAATCATAAATTAAGATTTAACTCACAGATGCATTGGAATATTTTAATATGCCAGTGATATTTTATTCTTTACTTTAAAATTGTTAAAAAAGGATGAAGATACCTACATTTCAGTTGCTGATTTTTTCTTAGTCTTCCTTAATATGAGAGTATTTGTGAATTTCTGTTTTCATAATGCACTTCAGAACAAAATGAGTTTGAAAAACCCACATGTCCACACAGGTTACCGTATATTTCCGAATATATGCCGATCCGTATATAAGCCGAGAGTACATTTTTCCCTGCAGAAATTTGCCCAAAATTGCAAACCCGTGTATAAGCCGAATTGAAAAAATACCCTTTTTAAAGTTTGAGTATATCGCCAAAATGGAGAAAATATTGCCAATCTATACAACCTTCAGGATAATCTGTCCAATGAAATTGCGCGAAATGCATGCTTATCCAATAGAATTCCTTACCTTGCTTACCCATAACGTAAAACGTTGGCAGTGTGTTCACCAACGGCGATAGTTTTAACTCTGGCAACCCTATCAGAAGGGAGGCAAACACAGACGCGAACGTAAGTCCCGGCAGCTGAAAACTATGGATTCTAGTTTACACTTGTCCTATTTGCTTTAGACTTGATAATTCAGACATGAATCAAGTAATACACATCAAGTATGAATTATGCTTGATACAACAAACATGAATAAAATATTACTTGTCAAGTATGCTTTTCAGAGCGTACAATAACTGTCCTCATCAACAGCCAAAGTCCATGTTATTCTATGGAGAAATTTGTTTACAGAATTACTTATTACTCAACGTATCTTTTTAAATTCCGTTTTCACATTCGGGAAAATTTACAAATTTGTTCTAACTTTCTAAAAATTTATTATTTTTTATTTTTAATATTTCATTTTACACTTAAAAAATGCACTTGTTAAAATTTTCACATTTTTAAAGTCAAAAACAAAATATTAAAAATTAAAAAATAAATTGAAACATATATAAGTTTAACTATTATGAATGTAAACAAAATTAAAAAGAATACATTGAATAATGAGTAATTCTATAAACAAATTTCTCCATAGAATAACATATGGTTGTCGTACACTCTTAACTTGATGCAACAAACTTAATAAATTCTTATTTCTGTGAAGATCAATCATATTTTAAATAGATTTTTGGTAAATTAGCTAAATTAGTTTTTATAAAAGGGGAAAGTTAGTTTGTCATGGGGAACATTGTGTTAACATCTCAATTCTCTGTCACATCTCACCCAGTTCAACCACACTGTTTGCTCTTGTGAAAATTGAAAAAATTAATTTATATATTCTGGGAATGTGGGAAAATGATTCCAATATCATGGATGAAATTATTTAGTTTATTTTCATAGCATCTTGGTATGCATGAATAATTTGGATAATAACTTCAACCATTTATGCAAAACATTTTTTGATGGATTGACAAAATTAATTTTTACAATAGCGAAAAGTAAAACAGTGTTGTATTGGTATGTTTAACCCAAAGCTTTTCAGTTTGAATCCAAACCTTGTAACTTTTCACTCTTGTAAAAATCAAAAATTTGATGTATAAATGATCAAATTATTACCCTAATTATTTATTACCAAACAAATTTCTTCTATAGCATTAGCAGAACAGATGAATAATAAAAAAGAAAATTTTCATTTGACATGTGCGCAAATTGTGCAGATCAGCTTTCGCTCGCAACTATTCAAGGCTCAAATGGCTTCACATTTTGCTCTTGTAAAATTTAGTTCGGCCAATCCATCAAAAATCTACTGCATAAATTATCGAATTTATTATAATACTTGGAGCATCAACATAAATTTAAGTTGGACATGTAGACTTATTTTTAGTTCCCTCTCTGTATCTGTGAGTATAATCGAACTACTTTCTGATAAAAACTCGTCTGGGAAAGTATTAGATGATATTTATTTTTATTTATTTATCCTCTCGATAAAAAGAGAGGTGTGGATTAATTAAAAAAAAATAAATAAGTGTTACAAACTCTAAACATTTTTAATTTTTGTACATGGTGCCTTTAAAAAAAAAAAAAAGAAAAGAAAAAAGAGAACTCCATTTACAAAAACAAACATTTAAAGTTTGTAGTTTATATATTGAGCTAGATTTTTTCTTGTTGTTGTTCTGATAAATATATGTAATATACATATTGGTGCATACACTTTTTTCACATTTGTTATATTGTAGTGAGTTTCATTTTTGTTTGTAACAGTTTTAGTTTATTACGTACAATTCAAAGACGTACTAACTGTTGACCATTATGTAAAGTAGATAGTAATAATAATAATTACAAAAATCAATTGTTTGTGACAGACTCTGAAAAATACCGCCCTCCCTTACATAAGAGGCTAAATAAAAAAAATATATAATACAGTACAAAGCCGAAAATCTGGACTCATAAAATCAGGAATCAACAGCATTTCTTTTCTTCTAAGTATAAATATATCTAAATAAAGAACCGAAAATGTATTTTAATTCTTAGTAATCTTCAAAACCGGCATTTGCAAAGTCTGAAAGAGGAGGGAGAAGATTATAATAACAGTAACAATTCTTTAAACATTTATCTAATTGAGAACTAAATTCGGTATTCTATTTCAATTATGCTCAAACTTTTAGTAGAAAAACATAAAGTTCTTAAAAAAAAAAAAAAAAAAAAAAAAAATACGGAAATGTTTTAAGAATGGTATGTTTTTCTTATTTATTTTCTTTTATTGCAACTTGCACTAATTTTTGCATCCAAATATTACAATAAATCTGTTTTGTTTTTCAAGTTTAATTTTAATTATTTATTGTTAAAGTTAATAAAAAATATTACAGAATATATTTAAAAATCATAATATATTATTTTTTACTTGAATTTGCATATTACTCAAGTACTTAAATGAAAATATTATATTTTTTTATGCATGACCAAAAATCCGGAAAATCCAAAATCGCCACGGTCCCGACAATTCCAGATTTTCGGCTTCGTACTGTATACATAGATACTTAATATCTAGATTTGTGACATTTCGAAAACTCAAAGGCATAAGCGACAAATTGTTAAAATTTAGGAGGGGGGAGGGATGTTGTTTAACTGTTTGAGTCCCAGGAAGTATCGTAAAAACACTGTCGAAGAATCCCAAACAGAACAACCGCACTTTCTCCAAATGCGTACGAAAAGACCCAATCAGCACAATAGTGCTTTGTTTATTTTACATTGATGAATGTTAGCTGGTGTGAAGTAGATCTAAGGCTAAGTGAATTAGCAGAGGAGCTACTCTAGACATAAACACCAGCTAAACAACATTTAAAGTTAATTAAAAGTCCTAGAAAAGTGAAAGCTAGAATTAGTAAATATGCTGAAAAATATACATGTAAAAGTGTATAAATGATGACCATAAGTTTTAACTTTAATTTATATTTTATTTGAAACTATAAATTCAACATAAGTTTTAATATAACTTGATAACAATAAGATAATTTAAGTAGATAAATATTTCATGAACAAATAGGAAATTAACATAACAAACATACCAAATAAAGCAGATGCTGGATGACAAAAAATGTGGATATAAACAAAATCATTTGAAGCTCGGTTATATTTGATGAAAAAAAAAAAAAATGGTCTCTTAAATTAATTGCAGAAATTATTAATAAGCTTCCTTAAAAACAGTAGAGTCTCACTAACATGACTTGAGAGAAAAAATTACACCTTGAATCTTCACTGTTGCGTTGTCAGCAGAAATATACACGATTAAACTTTTGAAACCATATTTAATTTATAAATTGAACTCATAAAAGATTAATATAAACTATAATTTAACCAATGATAAAAAGAAATTTTATTTGCACATTTAAAAAAATAAGAAACGTCAATTATTACGGCGAAATATCATGGAGCCGAGAGACGCTGAAATGAACAACAGAGGCAAGCCAAAACTACCATTGCCGTCCGCTATTTATAACTCAGCGGGAGAAGCGAAGTGATCTTCCCATCGCACAGGCCGAGGTCACGCATGCATAGTTTTGGCTATTATTCTTCTCTGATGTTTTATGCAAATTTGAATCGCGGTTCAATTGAACTGCCGGTACGTTTGATATTGTTTATGTTCGCGTTTGAAAAATTAAGATGGATGGTTTAAATTTAAAAGCTATTTAATATAAATTTTTCTTGAACGATATATTTATTTCCTGGTATGTAGAATATACACTCCTTCTCATATTTATAAGGACACTTGAAAATGTCTGTTGAAATAATGATGTTTTGAAATAACTAATGTAAAAATAATTGTGAACAAGAATATACTAAGTGCACTTAATATATCTAGTATTCTAAAAACCAAAACTGCTATATATATTTTTTATATGAAACAAAATTAATAAAAAAGAATGCAAAATGTTTGTTTCTCCATAGTTTTAGATGTTCATAATTATAGAGACAATCAAGAGTTTTTCGTTTTATTTAACTTACAAGCGGATAAATGACAATTGACATGCTAATTTGTTAACTACTGGGCTAGATTAATGTATATATAAGCCTTCAATTTTTCTTGGATGGACATTACTGATAATTCCTCGAAAAAAAGAATGTTCAAGTAGTGAAGTATGATAAATGTGTTTTTTAAGTGGAAGGATAATTTCAATCCGCCGAATTTCTAATGCAATTTGAAGGTCTAAAATTAATGAAGGAAATGTGATCAAACGTTGAACTGCTGGTTCGATAAAAGAGAGATCTGAGGCAAAATCAGAGTTGTTTTACAGAGATCGTAGACTCATAATTCCTCTTACTGTTCTACTCATAATGACTGCTGCTGAATTTGCTCGTAATTTTTAATGAAAGGTTAGGGTCCACATTTATGCATGTTTAAAATAATTAATAATATGTTAAAATGAATAAAAAACCTGTAATAATCAATCAGCATTGAATGGGGGAAAGAACGTCTGTGTTAAAGTTGAATAAAGACAATATTAAATGGTAAAATGTTTCATTTTCGGATGAAAAACATTTTATTCTTGATTAACCAAATGGTTTTAACAGTTACTGGCACGATCTGAAGATAGCGAAAGACAGAGCAGATTTTTTAAAGGCAGATATGAATCGGGCATTTTAAAGGTGGATCTATGGTGCTCTGGGGAGCTGCTTCTACTGAAGGCAGAGTGAATTTAGTAATTTTTTCTATTATTATGAACATCAAGAGAATATCCGCAAATTTAAACGTGGAATTATCAGATTTTTGTTAGATTTTGGGGGGTAATAATATTTTTTTCAACAAGACTTACACTTTTGCTCTACTTCTAGAGCAATAGGAAATAGTTTGAAGAAAGAAACTTCTGTATTATTGCCTTTCCCGTGGCCTAAAAGTTGAAAAGAACCTTAACCTATCATATTAGAAAAGTGCATGCAAGTGTAAAGCAATTTTAAATAGTTTAAATGTATTCAGAATATCATCTATGATATATGAAATGGTATTGAAACTGAATATTTAAAAAAAAAAAAAAAAAAAATGTATACAGTAGAGAGCCAGAAATCCACCGAAGTCTGAAATCCACACAGCTTTTCAGATACAAAAAATGAAATTTACGTTCCAAAACTGCAAATCAGAATTTTTATAAAAGATCTTGAATGCAGATTTTGTGCTTGCATTTTATGATTATAATAATAAAAATATGAAAAACAACAAGAACCAAGTTGCTGATAAACAAATTATCTACATTATATTAAATTAATCAAAAAAAAAAAAAAAATATGATTATTATGATGATGATGTCAATGAGGAAATTAATAAACTGATTTTTAAAAATGCTATCTGATGAAGGCAAAGTTGTAAGAAAGAATTCAGTTAAATTCTTTGCAAAATAAATTTGTGTTACATAAGAATTGATGACTAATAACAGATTAAAAAAAAAAAAAAAACGTCAATGATGTATGTGTGCATGTTCAAGTGTAGCTTAAAATAAACTGCATATGAACTGATTTTGTCTAAATTTGACAATTATTTTTTCATTTTTATTTATTGTTTTCATTATAAATACTTTTTTAATGTTCAGTGTTATTCTTATACACCTAATAATTTAATATACAAGTGAAATTGTTTTATTATTCACTGGTATATGTTTAGTTTGATTAATATTCTACTTTTATTGTTCAAATTGAAAACGATTTCTTATGGGCTCCAAAATCCACCAAATTCTAAAATCCGCACAACCTCTGGTCCCAAGCTGTGCGGATTTTTGACTCTCTACTGTATATATATCTTTACCAGAGATAATGTCTGACTGTTTCACCCTAAAAAGAGACCCCATAAAATATTAATTCGAAGAATAACTGAAAAAAAATTACTAAGATTCGAGGTGTCCTTACAATTGTGAACACCTCAAAAATCACCTTTTTCACCATATTTAAAGTTTCGTCAGATAGAAAAACGATAAAACTTTTTAAATATAGTCTATTAATGAAATTCAAATTAATATAAAATAGATTTGTTTAAATAATAATGTTCAGTGTGTAGTTAATATAGAAAAATGGGTGTCCTTATAATTATGAGAACCAGTGTATAATAATATAAAAAAAGGAATTTTAAAAGTGTTTAATTTTTAACTAACGTTTTTTTCTTCTTTAAACTTTATATTAAGATTGATTAATGTTTGATATATTTAATTAGTATAACGATAAAAAAAAACGGAAAACTTTAGGTTTACTATTAACAATGAATAAGAATTGGAGCAATAGTGCTTCTTGTATTTGTTAGGTAACACGATTCTCGTCCTTTTTTCATCGCCCCGTCACATTTATAGCAGTTTGCAAAGTGATCGAACGTGTTCTTGCATAAGTGTTTCTCATCTATCTATAATAATAAAAGGAAAGATTTGTCTGTCTATCTGTTCTTCTATACATTCAGCCCCTATTGAATGCAGGCGTACAAGAATTGACATACGGATGCTTAGGACCCTTCCCAATGGGCTCCTGAAAACAGAATTTAAAATTTTTAATTAGTTGTGGAGATATTAATTAAAATGTCAACCTATGTCTAATCAAAAAGCGATCTCAATGACTGAGAATTCATGGCTAATTGCTTAAAAAGAGACATTTCTATGGAAAAAGTGGAAAATAAATTAGAAATATCAGGCGTATCGTTACAAATAAGGTATCAAATGAAAGTGCCGATTTTTCTGAATCCCAAGATTTAAGCAGCTTATCGATCGGGCAATTAGATTTTTTAAAATTAACTAAAGTATAAAAAAAAATGGTGGCAACAAATCACAAGAATTTTAAATTCGCAGACGATCGTCTACAGACTTCACAGTTTGCAGCAGAAATAAAAACATCTGTAATTCATTAAGGTCACATGTTTTTGAAGTGGGATTAAAAATTGCAAATTTCTAAATTCTTCAGATATCTTCAAAATTCTTTTAAACTTACTATACAGCGTTAATATAACAAGAGAACATTGCAGTTGAAATTTCATCGATTTTGGAGAATAAACAAAAAATTTACATTTTAATTGCAAATTAAATTTTATTCTAATACGCGTATTTCAAATTCTAATTATGATTAAATTATTTTTCATACATCATTCCAAAGATATTTTAAAGTACTTTTATATTATCGAAAGTGGGATTCGAGATTTCACCCGATTTACATGTTTTGAGGTGTCCTGAATCGGTTTTCTTTTGTATTTCAGCTACTAATTAAAATAATTTCATAAGTACACATCATTTGAAAGCTTTGTTGATTTGGAATCGAACAGCAGATTACAGAAATTTCTACCGCCAGATGGCGCTATAATATTTTAAAATTTCAATATTTCAAATTCTAATTATGATTAAATTATTTTTAATGCATCATTCGAAAAATAATTTAAAGTACTTTTATATTATCGAAAGTGGAATTCGAGATTTCACATGATTTACACATTTTGAGGTGTCCTGATTAGGTTTTCTTTTGTATCTCAGCTACTAATTAAAATATTAGAAAATTAAGTTCAATTTCAACATTGCAGTGGTCTGAGTGTATGGAAGACTTCAAAAATAACGGAGATTTAAAAAACTTATTTTAATTAATCATAATTAAAGTTACATCAAATAAAACTATCTTCATATCCAGCAAACTCTGCTGTAAAAAGAAACATAACTAAACAAAAAAACAAAGTGCCAACAAGTTGGCAGGCAAGAGAATGACTTGCTCAAAACACTCTACATTTATAGTCTTTACCTGTAAACAATTTACATCTTGACTGATGTCAATAAAAAAACAATAACATCTGCAAAAATTCATTCTAGTTGTCTCCACTCTGACAAAACAGATTAGTCTCTTGTAGCAGTGATCACTGTGATTTAGTCACTTTACTTTATACAGTTGGTTCTCTGTTTAACGACGATTTTTATTTAAAGACGAAATTTCACAGTCCCTACCCCATTTGCCGCAAAAATTTTCCATTTAAAGACGACGATGTTTCTATTTAACGACGATGTTTTTCTTTTTTTCCCCCTTGAAACTCTTATCTGTAATAGAGAAATTTCCTGTAGGAGAAAAAAAAAATAACTTTCAACAAACACAGAAAGTTTCTTTCATACATGCAATGCTGCAATCATAAAAGTGTTGTAGGGTTTACAAGAAAAAGGGGTGGGGGTTACTGTTTCTTGGAAAATCGAATAATGAAGCTGTGCGGGAGTGCAATCACTCTATTGTCCCAAACCCCTTGTCATGTGACTTACTGTAGCAGTTGCCTCCCATTCCTTCTGAAAAGGCGGCCTTTGCTTATGTGTGTGTTTATGTTTAGAGACTTAGCGATTGTGCTGTGTTGAAAGTACGAAGTGAGCCGAACATTATGGCATCAAAGCGAAAGCATCTCAGTCTACACGAAAAGGTGAAAATTATTGAAAAATGGGAAAAAGCATTGGAATGACGAAAGTGGAATTTGCGAAAAAATTGAATTACTCGAGTCTACTCTCAAAGGCATTTTAGTAAGCAGGGAAAAAATTGTTGAATTAGCACAAAAATTCTGTTTCGGATCCACATCCAAACGTAAGAAAATTCAATGTGGTCGATCGGAATAGTTTGATAAGGCACTGCTGCAGTGGTTTCACGAAACGAGATCATTTAATATTCCAATTTCTGGCGTAATTTTAAAAGAAAATGCTGTTATTCTTGCTGAAAAATTTGGACTGAAAAATTTTCAAGCTTCAAGTGGTTGGCTAACCAAATTTAAAGAAAGATATGGGCTTGCATTTAAAAGCATATGTGGTGAAAGTGCCTCTGTAGATGAAAAAAGTATAGAAGAATATAAATTACAGCTAAAGGGGATATTAGCTGGATATAATGAGAAGGACATATTTAATGCTGACGAGACAGGCCTATTCTACAATATGTTGTCTAGTAAAACTTTAACATACAAGGCCAAAAAGTGCTTTGGTGGAAAACACAGTAAAGAACGATTGACTGTTTTACTCTGCACTAATTCGGATGGCTCAGAGAAATTTCCACCACTAGTTATTGGAAAATCGTGGCAACCACGATGTTTTAAGAATATTGCAAAAAAACCTTGTGAGTACCAGAATAACAAAAAATCCTGGATGACATCAGAAATTTTTATTAATTGGATCAGGAAGTTCGATGCAAAAATGCACAAAGAAAACAGAAAAGTTTTACTTATACTCGACCGTTGCACTGCACACCCTCCAAATATACCTGGACTTACAAATTTGACTATTAATTTCTTACCAGCTAATTGCACTAGCAGGTTGCAGCCATTAGACTTGGGTATCATTCACAGCGTGAAAGCACTCTATAGAAAGTCTTTAATTAGGAAGTAGATAAAGAATTCAACTGACAGTATGAAAATTAGAAAATTTACAATCTTGGAAGTAATGCACATGATAACATCAGCTTGGAAAGAAGTTTCTTCATCCACAATAAAAAAACTGCTTTCGCAATGCCGGCATTCACAAAGAACTTGACATAGAGCTGCCATGTATGGATGTAGAAATCAATGAAGATGACATTACATATGAAGAATGGAGAAGTGCTGTTCAAGGTGAGGACATTTCAATTGAAGATTTCTTCCAATGTGATGAATCAGTTTTAACAACAGACTATAGAAATGTAGAACAAATTTATGAGGATTTAGTAAACGAAACTACAGTGTCAGACAAAGAAAGTGAAGTTGAAGAAACGGAAAATGAGATACCGCCACCATCTTACAAAGAGGCAACTTCAGCTCTAGATGTTCTCCGACGTTATATTGTCTCATCGAATGTGGAAGACGACACATTTAACATTTTAGACAATCTTGAAAAAGAATAATGAAAGCCAGGCCAGAGTTGAAGCAATCAAAACTTTTGGATTTTTTAAAAAGTTAATTGATTGTATTTTTTTTATCCATTTTTAATGTAATTTAAAATGTAATTTTTGGAAATAAAGTACAGTAATTGTTAAAATATATATGTATATATATATCAGTTCAAAAAAAACCCCTTAACGGCTTAAAAGTTTGTGACGCCGCTACTTTATGGCTATAAGAATTTGAAATATGAGTCTTAAAAATAATGATATCAAATTTTAAGTGACACTTTGCAATTAGTTAAAGTATACATAGATTTTCTTATTTGATCATTTACTTTTACCTTTTATTTATATTTATAATGCAAACGTAATATTTTTAACTTCAAGATCAGACAGATATATAAAATACACTCACTGATGCTTTTTCATTCGCATTTCAAATTCAAAATAACAGTTTTAAAAGGAATTATATAAAAATTCCAGTGACGCCTCGGTGTTATTTAAAAAGATATGTTTTTAGATTCCATTAAAATTACTTTTGTTTTGTCTAATAAAGTATATTTACACATTTAAACAGTGCTTTTAATTTTCCAATATACTGTCAAATAATTTTACTATCACTGAGTTTGCATTATAAAGTAAAATTATTTATTTCAATAAATTGATTTATCTTTTGCATCACGCTATCCAAAAGTATAGTCATAGTATCCAACTAAGTGAAAATTTGCTCAAAGAGGTAGTATGACGTAAAGAAAACATTTACACAAATTTTACTTGCAGTTTTGGATAGCGTGACGCAAAAGATAAATCAATTTATTGAAATAAATAATTTTATTTTATAATGCAAACTCAGTGAAAGTATAATTATTTGACAGTATATTTGAAAATTAAAAGCACTGTTCAAATGTGTAAATATACTTTATTAGACAAAACAAAAGTAATTTTAATGGAATCTAAAAACATATCTTTTAAAATAACACCGAGGCGTCACTGGAATTTTTATATAATTCCTTTTAAAACTGTTATTTTGAATTTGAAATGCGAATGAAAAAGCATCAGTGAGTGTATTTTATATATCTGTCTGATCTTGAAGTTAAAAATATTATGTTTGCATTATAAATATAAATAAAAGGTAAAAGTAAATGATCAAATAAGAAAATCTATGTATACTTTAACTAATTGCAAAGCGTCACTTAAAATTTGATATCATTATTTTTAAGACTCATATTTCAAATTCTTATAGCCATAAAGTAGCGGCGTCACAAACTTTTAAGCCGTTAAGGGTTTTTTTTGAACTGATATCATTACTTTTTAGTGGTTATTGATGAATAAATTAAAATAAGTCCTCCTGGCTCCTAGGAAGGATAAACTAATTTATCTTTTCTTATGAAGTTGCCACCATTTTTTTTCAAAATGTCAGCTACAATTTATTAATGGACTTAGTGCATTTATTAATGAAGGCTTGTATATATGGAGTTTTAAGCAAATCGGTTCATAAAACCTTTCTAATGTAAATTTGAAATTTTCAGTGTGCTAGCACAGGGAAACAACAGGGTAGATTAAGTTGGCAAATGAACATATCAAATACATTTCTAAGATAAATCTACACTACAAATTTAGTGTGAATTAATTCAGTATTTCAAACGTTATCATACTGACAAATTTTCAAGTAGCCTGCCACTTGGAAACAAAATGGAGAAGCTTCGCACTAGAAAAATTTATTGACTGGGATTCTCAAACTCTTAAAAAAATAAAAATAAAAATAAATAAGAAAGAAAAAATAAGTGGATAATTTCAAATTTAAGTTAGAATTACGTAATTTACAGTTTGTAAGTTTCTTTTTAGAGAATTACAAATTAAACAATTACCAAAAAAAAAAAAAAGAAAAAGAATCAAGTAAATGTTAAAAATGGAAATTTGTATATTTTGTTTCCCCTTTTGAGGCTAAGTATGCTCCAATATTCACAATTTTAATTTTCATCAAAATTGCAGGTAAAAATTACTTCATATATATTTTCATATAAAACGTTTGGGGGAAAAAATAGACAAATATAAATTAAGCTTTACATTTCTATAATTTTAAAAATAAGATAAAATCACCTGGAGAAAAAAATTATGGAAAATATAAGTTAAGCTTTAAAAAAAATGAAATTTCTGCATAAAAATTCTATTCCATAAGTATATTTACAACTACAATAAACAAAAAACCCTCCTTTAATTTTAAATACTGTATATTTCCGTGTATAAGCCGAGAATTTTTGAAAATTTTTCAGAAGCTGAATTATATTGGTCGGCTTATATACGGATCTACATTTCTAGCAAAAAACGTACTTTAGAAACAATGATTGAATACATATATTTTAAGCTTAAAAAGTATATTACAATTTAAGTTTACAAAAGGATTATAAATTTTATTAAAAACATTTTAAGTTACCTTACTAAAAAATCCTTAAAAGTTGGTTGATATATTTCGCCTTTCATCCGAAGCCATCTTCAGAACCCGATGACATAAACAAAGATCGTCGGTGGCTCATTCTTCTTTTATAATTTCGTTGCCCGTCAGAAGAATGAGCCACCGACGATCTTTGTTTATGTCATCGGGTTCTGAAGATGGCTTCGGATGAAAGGCGAAATATATCAACCAACTTTTAAGGATTTTTTAGTAAGGTAACTTAAAATGTTTTTAATTAAAAAGTATATTTAAAGTAAAATAGTGATATTAAACCTTATTTTTAAATAATTATCACATATAAAACTCTTAAATTAGCAATTTTAAATTTATTTTAAAAAACGCTCGATGTACTCTTTAACTACATTTCTTGCGACCATGGAAGCCTCTGCGCAAGTGCGAGTTCAACGAGTCCACTAGTAAAATAGGGGAGACAAGCTTTTCGTTGAGAGAAAATAAGCGATAAGGGAATACCGAATGACTGGATTCTTACTAAATTCAAACCTGTTGGTCAACTTGGAAACCCTCCAAGATTTTCGACTCATCCTCACTGCTAGGCGTAAGAAACGTGGTTACACTATAGTCACGTGTGTTTACATTTCTTTTTGACCTCCGGTAACTGAAGTCATCGGCAGAGTGCACGAACGGAGTAAATTCTCTGTCTGATTCAGAAATAGTATAAGAGAAACTTTAAAAAACAGGACTCTCGATCATATTTTTAATTTATACAATTAAATTTAAATCATCTCTATTTAAAATGTTTCTAGGCTTACACTAGCAAAAGCGGCAAAGCTTCGTTTTTTTTATAGAAGGTTTTTTTTTTTTTTTTTTTTGAAGATTTCCTTGAAGCACTGATAAAAATACTGAAAAGTAGAAACATACAAAATAATTTAGATACGTCATTAAAAAAAAAATCGATGCAATTGGTCTTTAAATGACTTATTTATGTAAACATCCAGCGGCGGCATTGCATCATCCACGTTAGGGTTAGGTCTCCGGCATCGGCCCGGTATTACGGTAACCATCGTTTTCAGCTGCTGGGACTTGTGTTTGTGTCTGTGTTTGCCTCCCTTCTGATAGGGTTGCCAGAGTTAAAACTACTGCCGTTGCCGAACACACTGCCAACGTTTTACGTCGTAGCTAAGCAAGGTAAGGAATTCTATTGGATAAGCACGCATTTCGCGCAATTTCATTTGACAGATTATCCTGAAGGTTGTATAGATTGGCAATATTTTCTCCATTTTGGCGATATACTCGAACTTTAAAAAGAGTATTTTTTCAATTCGGCTTATACACGGGTTTGCAATTTTGGGCAAATTTCTGCAGGGAAAAATGTACTCTCGGCGTATATACGGATCGGCTTATATTCGGAAATATACGGTAATTATTTCTACATGTTTCGAAGCAATTAAAAGTTTTTCCTTTCTTTCTTTCTTTTAAGAAAAATAAATGTAGTGGCGCCATCTAGTAGTTTATATTAAAATCATATGCATATATATTTAACTTTTTTTTTATTATTATTATTTTCTCTCCCCTTAAAAAAAAAAAAAAAAAAGAAAACTTGTTTAGAAACGGGTAGAAATAGTTATTTAAAATTAAAGGAGGATTTTTTGTTTATTGTAATTGTAAATATATTTATGAAATAGAATTTTTTATGCAGAAATTAATTAAAAAAATAAAAGAAAGAATAATATTTTTTAAATACATTATTATGGGTTTCAAAGTAAAGATGTTATTTATTCATTTTGACGTGTTTTTTAATAATTGCTATTTGACATATTTTTCATGAATTTTAATAAAATTCATGAAATAATGTTATTTCTAATAAACAGTGTAAGCACTGTTTCATTCGCTAGTCATTATTGCTTTAAATAATAAGAAAAAAAAATTGATAGTGTTAATATTTAAAATATGTATCATTTTAAAGTCTGAAAAATAAATAAATGAATAAACTTTAACTGTATTTTCAAAAGAGATTTTTAATTTTTAAAAAGAAAAAAGATATATATATGTATTTACAGAAGTGTATGCTTTAAATAAAAAACGATAGATGGCGCCAAAACTCTATTTGTTGTTTTTTTTTTCCATTCCCGGCGCAGAATGATACATGAATATGAATCGCAAATCATTGAGCTATTATAAAATCGATGTTCATGAATGATTAAAAAATTTTTCGCTTTAAAAAATTGTAAATTCATCATTATTATGATAAAATGGAATATCTAAAATTACAAAATACTTCCTTATTTAAAATATTATCTAAATATTTTTTTGACTAAATATGAAATTTTGAAATCAAAAATATTTTTTTCATAACAGAAGAGAAAATATATTTAAGTGAATTTGACTTAGTATATATACAATAAATATTTTAAACATGTAATAAAATACTTTTGCATTAAAAAAAAATCTTAATAATTCATTGGCTGCATTGAAGTCGGTCAATCAACCAGTCCACATATCTCACAAGTAAGAACCGCATAACAGCGTTTTTACCCGAAGAAACACATGTAATTGGCAGGGTAATATAGTTCCATATTTAAAGCGATTTATATAAAAAACAAGAGTTTTCCTGAAAAAAATGAAAATGTTACTAGATTCAGAAAGATCCTATTAACAACGTATACTAATTATATGAAAATACTTCGAGCCGTTTTAGAGATATTTTTCAGAATTCCAGTTTATTACACCAACCGTTTTCCCACTTTGGCTTAAAATTGAGATTCAGATCTCAAAACATATTGCATGTAGAAATGTAAAATTTTCAGGATAGATTAAGACCGAAGATAAAAGATTATTTTGAAAAGATCAGAACAAAATATGGCATATTTGCTGAGATATTAAGTGTCATCTTTTACAAATCTCTTTGATGTCAAACTAGCCGTATATAAGTTCGCAGCGTCCCGTTTGTCCCTCCGCTTGCATCACTACAAAAAACTGTCGTTTTTCATGATATTAATAACATTTTTAAACACGCCAATATATAGAGAAATATATTGACAGTCCTAAGCCTGTAAAGTGTGAAGGAAAATGCTATGCATATAATATTTTCACATTCTGTTTAAGGACATTCTCTACTTAATGACGATTTTTTACGGTCTCTTGAAAGACGTTAAACGGAGAACCAACTGTATTGTTTACATTTTGAAATTCACTTGCAGTTGCTCCGGAGCAGTGAAAACAAGGCCTGTGCCATATTTTCAGATACTATTGAGTATGTTAACTTTTACTATATTAAATATATAAAAGTATTCCATTAACATTACTTTTTATAAATGAAAAACTAAAACTTAATTTAAATAAATATGGCACCCAAGAAATAATTTCATAAGTAATATGTCATTTAAATGGTTTGTTGATTTGGAATGGAACAGCAGATTACAGAAATTTCTACCGCCAGATGGCGTTATAATATTTTAAAATTTCAATATTTCAAATCCTAATTATGATTAAATTATTTTTAATACATCATTCGAAAGATATTTTAAAGTACTTTTATATTATCGAAAGTGGAATTCAAGTTTTTACCCAATTTACACATTTTGAGGACTCCTGATTAGGTTTTATTTTGTATCTCAGCTACTAATTAAAATAATTTCATAAGTAATACGTCATTTGAAAGGTTTGTTGATTTGGAATGGAACAGCAGATTACAGAAATTTCTACCGCCAGATGGCGCTGTAAAATTTTAAAATTTCAATATTTCAAATTCTAACTATGATTAAATTATTTTTAATACATCATTCGAAAGTATTTTAAAGTTCTTTTATATTATTAAAAGTGGAATTCGAGATTTCACTTGATTTACATACATTTTGAGGTGTCCTGATTAGGTTTTCATTTACACCTCAGCTAATTGAGCTAGACTGTTCAAAATTAGTATATGTAGGTTAATTAGGAGGGGCTGTAAGGGTGGGGAAGGATTAGGCAGGCTCAGCGCACGTATCCCCTAACCTGTAAGCACACAGTACACATGAGACTGCGCTGCCGAAGGCAGTGGGGACCCGATCTGACTTTTTCCCGATGAGAAATGTGTTTGTAATAAGACCCTTTATTAATATCATCATCCAAGATCCCCTTAAATCTTTATCTCTACATATACATAATAAAAGTAAAATAAATCTTTATTAATAGTAAAATACAAATAAAAAACGCATATCTTAACATCCAGAATTAATTCCATTAATTTAAATTAATTCAATCTTTATTTTTCAATTACGTTGTTTACTTACCATCAGCAGCATCGCTCATTATGATCCTACACTCATAACAGCTAGCAGTAAGAGAGTTAGTTTCCTAATACTCCCTGAGGCCTGCGATTGCTATACGACTTGCAATTGCTTTTTTGCTCAGCTGCTGTTCTTATAACTGACTAAATTTTCGAGAATCTGTCTGTGAACAGTTGCATGCCGTATGTAAATCTGATGCAGAATCATCTAGAATTTTTGCTTTTGTTCAGCAATATGAATGTTAATTAGGCGAAAGAAGTTATAAATATACAGCTGTGAAGTTTGAGACGGACTGGATGTTTTTCTTATTGACATAGACCAAAAGGTCAATCTTTTAATTTATCTTATTATGCAGATATTATACAGTGGAAACAAATTAATTTTAAGTTTTAAGGGTTTCAATAAAAAGTAACCTGACCAGTGTTGAATTGTTATGACATATTAAATACAAAAGTTTTAACAAAAAAAACCAGTTTTATTCAACAAAGCATAAATATATATTAAAACTTTCAAAAATATGACAAAATTAAGATTACCTTTTCAGGTGATGAACAAGACAAAGCAATAGGCATAATCGAACATCTGTAAAAATGCACTTGAAATACAATCACATATTTTGTTCTTTAACAACAAAGCATCCGCGATCGCCATGTTGACCAGCGAAAGAAAACGAGATGTATTATCACAAAGTAACAACGATGAAGATTACGCTTACACACTATTAATTCTATAATTTAATTCAGAAGACTTTAATTTAACTTTGAAACTTAACAATTGTGACTTAAAAAGCCACTAAACAAGATTTAACATTAATCAAAAAACAAATGTAACAGCCTCATTTCAAACATCGATTATCATTTTTGATTTCTAGAATTTCTATCATCCGCGAATGACGAAAAACTATAAACTTATACTTTTAAAAAGGAACAAACTTAACAAAATTTAAACGAAAACTTAGCAATTAACATTTGTAAACTTGTAACAACGGCAGCCATCAAGATAAAAATGCAATAGCCAAAAAGAACATAACTAGCTTAGCTGTAACAACGCTAAAAGCACACCTGCCAGTGCTTAGCTCACCAACAGCTTAAAGCTGCTCAATTATCCAAAGCTATTACTACTTCATCTTTAATTCAAGACTAGCTGGCCACTGCTGACAACTGCAATCTAACACACACGCCGCGATCTATTTATACTGACTGAAAAGTCAAAATCTGAATATAAAGAACACATCGCTATTGCCACTCAACGATCATAACCAAAATATAATTTACTATAACTATTTCAATAGAAGTGGCAACAGTCAAAATAAGAAAAATTATGCAGATCAAGATTGGCAACGGCAAAGATGTAAACAAACATCGATCGTTAACGGCCCTCTTCACTTAAAAAAAATTCCGATGCTGGCTAAAACCAGATAAAAAGTGTCCCACGTGGTTTTGACAGCTGGTGTTAACTAATTGAGAAGATTGACAGATTCACTGACGAATCGTTGACTTTTTGGAAGAATAAATCAAAAATCAGCTACTTACGTATTTGCGGTTTTCCTGAAGCTTTGTTTTGTTTTAATTCTGTCTTTCTTTTTTTATTTTTGTATCTCCTATTTTTTTTATTTATGTTTTCTTTTCCATTTTCAAATGACAACAAATAAATTTCTTCACTTATTCTTATCTATTTATTGTGTAATTTAATAGCGTAGCCTGATACGACCAAATGTTTTATGCTATTTTTAGTCCGCTTCAGGCTTTCAGTACTTTATATCGGCAAATTATGTAACAGTGAAATTTAATAAAAGAAAATATTCTTTATAATTACACTTGTAGTTTCGTATAATTAATTTAACCAAAAAAATAACTAAGATGTATAATGTTACTGAAATATAGAGAAGGGTCTGTATGTTTCTCTGCGGTTTGTAGCTCAGAATACTGACCGCAGAGTTATAAAACCTGGCAGAGGAGTAATTTGGACACGACTTTGGATGCAGGAGTGACTTTAGCGACATATGTATATATATATATAAAATATGTATTTCGATTTTATCCATTATTAAATTTATTCTTTTATTTCAATCACTTGCATCCCATAGCAACAGCTGTTACACTATTGAATCTTGGTTTATTAAATTAACTCATATTGGTAATATAGCAGAAAAAATTACTTGAGTTTAACTAAAATATATTTATTTAATTCCATTAAAAATTTTCTACTTTTTTATATTATTAATTATATGGTAATATAGTAAACAGTGCAAGGGCTATGAATTACATGGTGCCAAAACTAAAATGTTCAATGGATGCTGAGATAAAGCCATTTTTAAAATTGTAATAGCAACTCAACTTGTAAACCGATAAATATCCATATTCAAGTGTCCAGGAAAGACGTTTCTGCATGCAGTGCAAACTTGGATCTGATACAACGCGGGTGGGAGTAACGATGTCATTGTTAGCGGTTACCCGAAACGAAGTTCGGGGTGATTTCAATGAAATTTTTTTTTCGCTATTTCTTTTTTATAAAGTAATATATATATATATATATTATTTTTTAAGTGATTCATAAAAAAAGAAATTCATTTACATATAGCTAATAGCACCGAAGCCCTGCTATTATAGTTATATCGAAAAAATTCATATATATTTATTTTTTGTATTGCTATATCATCTAATATATCTCAAAAAATCATAAATATATATCTACAATCGAATCTCATTAAAAAACGAGCTCTGCAGAATTTTAAAAATCCTATCTGGTAATGAATTTTTACTTCCATCACTCGACTATTGTATGTAATAGAAATATTGTATTCAGCCAAAAACTTAGTTTTGGCATGCCATATGCCACCTAAATCATATTTCAATGCATTTATTTTGCACAAATCGTATTGAAATAGACATTTATTATTCCTATGCACAAAAATTGTTTTCTATAAAATATAGTATGATTAACATTAGAAAAAAAAAAACTAGTTGGCATAGGTGGACTCTGCTCAGTTCCCCATTTTCATAAATTTCTAGTGCGAGACATATTATAATCATGTTAAAAGAGATGAATTTAACCAAAGCTTGATACAGTGACAGAATGAAATCCCCGCCTGATAGGCTATCCAGCGTTCCCTTCGATATATTTATCTCATTCTAATCTATTAATTTATTTTATGAGGGTCAGTTCTGTTGTTTAGTTTTTATGCTACTATTTCCAATGCAATAATCCTCAAAATTCATATTTATATGAAAAATTTACAATTTTGCTATGTTGATAAAATCGTAAATTACGAATAATTTACGAAATTTTCCTTTAGAATATTTGTATTCAATCATATTCAAACAAATTTAATAAATGTAATTTTGAAGTTATCTAATGTATTTATGATCCTCAAAATGGAAGTTTATACTCAGTTTTGCCTTATTCTGACATGTTAAGTAAATCGTAAATTCCAAATAACTTACGAATTTTTTAAATTGGAAAAATCAGTCTATGATATTCATGCCAGTATCAAAAATAATATTTAAAAAGTGGTTTGATATCTTTACGATGAAAATATCCCTCAAGATTGACGTTTCTGTGAAATTTTGCTCTATTCTGCCATGTTAAGAAATTCGTAATTTTCCAATAACTTACGAAATTTGTATATTGGAAAACTCATAGTCATTGATATTCATGCCAGTGTTCTAAATAATATTTCAAAAGTAGTCTGACATCTTTACGATGAAAATATCTCTCATAACTGAAGTTTATGTGAAATTTTGCCCTATATTGCCATGTTAAGAAATCGTAAATTTCCAATAACTTGCGAAATTTTCAAAGTAGCATATTTATAGTTACTGATGTTCATTCCGGCATCAAAACTGATATTTAAAAACTGATCTGACCTCTCTGCGATCATTTGTTCGTCAGATATCGTGTTAACAGACTAAAAAACTAACGGACTGACACATTAACAGACACCCTACAGACAGACACCATACAAATTTTGTCATTTTCGGATTCCTCACACCTGAAAACGTATAAAAAAGTCAAAAAACCGAGGTCAAAATTTTTCACGATTACCTAAATTCCCCATACTTATAGTATGATGGGGAACTAATAACTCTCATTGTGTACATTTATACGAAATTTTGTCCTATACTGCAATGTTAAAAATTTAGAAAAAAAATGAGATCACAGCACCACCTGTTGAGCGATTGATCCCCAAATGTAATCAGTACCAGTTTATGTCGGGGACCAACTAAATACCAAGTTTGGTTAAATTTCGTAAAAAAAAAAAAAGTTTTTTTTCGTTAAAAGTAAAAAAAATCGATAACTTTGTTTTAAATTATCACAGATTTATAGTTCAACCATTCGTTTTAAAGGTATTTCAGAGACCTTTCGAAAGATACCCATTTTGAAACTTTATCCCCCAGGGGGGACAACCGATGTCCCCACATGCACAATTTTTTTCCTAGTTAACTACTACTGTTATCACTAATTCATATTAATTTTACAATTACAAGTTCAAAATAACTCTCATTATGCACATTCAAAGGAATTTTGTCCTATACTGCCATGTTAAAAGTTTACATAAAATGCGATCACAGCGTCACCTGTTGAACGATTGATCCCCAAATGCAATCAGCCCCAGTTTATGTCGGGGACGAACTAAATACCAAGTTTCGTTAAATTTCGTCAAAAAAAAAAAAAAAAAAAAATACGATTTTTTTTTCTAAGTTTTTTTTCTTCAAGTAAAAAAAAAAAATCGATAACTTTGTTTTAAATTATCACAGATTTATAGTTCAACTATTTCTTTTAAAGGCATTGACGACACCTTTCAAAAGATACCCATCTTGAAACTTTACCCCCCAGGGGAGGGGGGGACCGATTCCCCCACACGCACAAAATGTTTTTCCTAGTTAACTATATGCGATCACAGCGACACCTGTTGAGCGATTGATCCCCAAATCTAATCAGCACCATTCCATGTCAGGGTTAAATTTCATTCATTGGTTCGTGAGATACAGCGTGATACAGACAGACAGACATTTTCAAAAAACTATCAATTCGTGTTCTGGACATCCCAAAACGTGTAAATACATCAGAAAACGGAGGTCAAAAATTTTCACGATTCCAATACTTTCTCTATAGAATAAAGAATAAAGTAAATATATATTATATATATATTTCTATATAGAATAAAGTAAAAAGTATTGGATTCGTAAAAATGTTCGAAGCCTTTATGATTGGTAGAAATATCCTCCTATTTACTACAAGATGTAATAAAATATTTGGCTCATGAAACATTTCAACTTCTAGCTTTCAGTATATTTACACATTTTCAAGTGTTCTGAACATATTTTGACCATTTAAAAAAATTATCTATCCTTAAATCTGTGAAAAAAAAAAAAAAAAAAATTGGTGTGAAGCACGACTTTTATTACCCACTATTTCACGTATTATATACAATTTTTTAAAAATGTAAACAGAAAACAACAAATTGACCTAACGAAATAGACGCCTGACAAACTGATATATAGACGTGAAACAGAGTTTACATAGCGAGTTAAGAAATTAGGAAAAAAAAAAAAAGACTTAATTTTCCTGTAATAACCACGTATTATACGAGGTAGGATATCTAAAATGGATTTATGCAACAATTTTCAAGAAAATCGTTAGAGCCGTTTTTGAGATACAAACTTTTACCAAAACTAGGCATACTCAATTATTGATCGGAAAAGAATTACATACAAAAGGATATTTAAAAGGGAGTTAATATGGTGAGTTTGAAAAAAATCGGTACAGCTGTTAAAAAAAAAAGAAAAGAAAAGAAAAGAAAAAGAAAACGCGCTTGCAAGACCTGAAATTCAGCTATTTATACAGGGAGCCTATCAATTTTCCTAAACTAACCAACTATATCATTCGAAAAGACATCTAATAGAGTATTTATGTAGCAAATTGGAAGAAAATCGTTAGAGCCGTTTTTGAGATACGGACTTCCATTTTTCCAATTTTCACTAATATTTGTAAAATCCATCAGTACACCAGTTCTGTCTTAAATCTGAAGTTTCGTAGCTCTATCTTTATTAGTTTCGGAGGGGTCGACAGCCCCCCTCATGAACATATCTGTTTATGTAGCAAGTCAATCGAATCAATATATGTGCATATATTATATAGTGAGAAATAAATAAAAATGACCTGTTCAATAATGTGTGATGCAAATAGGATATTGGGGCACCTGATCTTCAGATCCACTAGTTTATTGTCGAAACGTCAGTGGAAGCTTCCCTGTGGAGACTCAAAAAGATTTTGGGTTTCGTCTATGTGTATATTTTGTTTGTCTGTGTGTCTGTCGCAGCGACCGCAAAAATCACGCTATTGATTTGCAATTTCGTACGCATGTTTTCGAGTCACATGGGATTAGCTGTATTGTGTTTGACGTCTGTTCTATCTGGAATTTGTGTACGCGGACACACCAAATTTTTCTTTATCACTATGGCCTATGGACAGAATGTACATGTACCGCAATAACGGCTGCAAAAATTCTTCAAATAACTTGCAAATTGGTAGACACTTTCAAGCTCTGTATAGAAATAGCTGTATAATTTTTTATGTGTATATTTTTCATGTTCTATGTACAGGGACACTCCAAAGTTTTTCTTATCATTAAGGCCTACGGGGTGAGTTTTGTTTAAACAAATTTTAACGTCGTTACTCTGCATTCAACAAAGTGAAATTACAGTTAAAAAAAAAAAAAAAAAACGCATTTTAAAACGTTTATGCTGCATTCAACACAGTGGAATTAACATATACATTATAAAGATATATAAAAACATGTTTACTCTAATAAAAGGGATATGTATGGACTATATGATTTATTTGCGGGATCACACAATTGAATTCGGATGGCATCCTGTAATCATCCAAATGATTCAAATTACATTGAAATATTCATGAGTTACAATTAATTAAATAGGTGTATTCTAATTTTTTTAGTGTATATAATTACTGTGGCTGTTTTTCCGAGTTACATAAAAGAATTTCGTTCTATTACGCACTATAGTTCATATTTCAACACTGGTATTGAATTTTAACATGGTTACACCCCACGAAATATGATGAAATTTTATTAGAATTTTAAAAGTATATTTTTTATGTGGGAAAATGTGGCCATAGAATCAGTATTTAATTTACAGGGTTGCACAAAATAATTCTAGTATGTTATGTAATCAATTTGCAGGAATTTTGGTAGAAGTACTTATGAATTACAGGGAATTAGTGCAAGTACAAGATAGTCAGTTATTAGGAATACATACATACAGAGATAGTTATAGAAAGAGAAAAGCAGAGGGGGCTGAGGGGGGCTGCAACCCCCCTCAGAAACGTTTCTGTTTATACAAAAGTCAATAGAATCAATATATATATATATTTTATATAATAAGGAACAAGTAACAATAATCTGTTGAATAATGCGTGATGCAAATAGGACGGTGAGGTTCCTGATCTGCATATCCACTAGCTATATATAGAACTTGTTATCTTACTCGTCAATCTGCAATCTATCTTAATAGAATTTTAATTTTATGTAAGAGAAAGTCGTATGTGTGCCATACCAGATTATTTACTTTGAATTCTATTATTGAAATTCTGTTTAATTCAATAAAACATTTTTTACGAATCGCTAAAATAGATGTTCGTATATTGGCACTCATTGCTTTATGAGTAAAATATCAGATTTATTGTGCAAACAGTATTATGTGCAAAGAAAAATATTTAAAATGAAATGCGATCATATATTTCGCAAATTCTTTGAACGATTGTCTTCTAAATTTTATGTTACTCAGACTCACATCCGTAATACAAAAAGAAAAAAAAAAAATCTATAATAATAAAAGTAGTAAAGAAATAAAAACCACGACGAAGTTTCTTCACCTCAAAAATATAAACATTTGGCTTGTCAAAAAGCAAAAACATCTGTCTGAGAGGTGGAGCCGGATAAAGGGTGTGTCAAAGAGGAAAATCGGCACAAATTTGTAAAATTTTTGGACTTTCTTTACAAATTTAATTGATTTAAAATTTTATTAAAATACAGGATTTTTTTCCGCATTGAATTAAACTCTTTCAGATTGACGCAGCTTTTTAAATTCTGTTTTAAAAAATTGAAAGAGTTTTTTATAAGCCATTTAATGCATCAACCCAAATATTGCAATAAAACAGCTTTTTTAAAAAACAACTGTTATTCTTTCATAAAATCTAAAAAAGCTGCGTCAGTTTACGAAATGAGAGTAATCCAATAAAAAAAACCGCGTCTCAATCAATTAATATGTCACAGTTTTAAGTGCAAAGAAAGTTTTCTATAGGATAACATTGGCTTTTAGAAAAGGAAATGATGAGTGAAGAGGGCCTTTAAGGGGTGATGCAGGCAAAGATGGCTGACCGAATTTTAAGTAAAGAAAACAAGTAAATATTTAATAAACTTAAAGAAAAAGGTAAGCTAAAAGTTATTTCCTGAAAAATAAACATTTATATTTATAAAAATTAACAACTTTTATATGTGAGGACAATTGATAGATATCACTTATTTTGATTTTTCTTTAATGTTTCGTTATTCGCATTAGGTTTAATGGGGGATTGAGTACCTGTTGTTGGCCTAACGTGATAGTTTAGTATAGGTTAAGTTTATTTTCTCCATTTTAGTGAAGTAAAAGATTTAAACAGGTAAAAGAACTTTATGAAAAACTTTTGACTGCTATTTAAAAGAACTTTATTTTTCTTACTGCTCAGTTAATATGAACTTTTACTATCGGGTCATGAAGCCATTCTAACATTTAGCCATTTAAATATCATTTAGACATTTAAACATCGTTTTGACATTTTTGTCATATTTTTGGATATCTTTTATCATTTGCAATTAAGATGTAAAATGTTAAGTAAATATTAATTAATTCAAATAATGAAACTTATTTTGTTATAAGATAAATTATTAGTTTATTATACTTTGTTATATTTTTTTGTTTACATATGTTTTATTAAACTTTAATAAATTTATTTGGTTAATTAAAACTTTGTGATTATTTGACTTCATGCATTTATATTTTTAATTTAAATTCAATATAAAGATAATTTAAGTAAAAGTCACATAAACTTCAAAACTTTCAGCTACACCTCACTGCTAATAATCTGCACTCTGCTAATGTAAATTTGTAGTGGAGTGTTTATAGACATGATCCTTTTTATGATATGAATCTTTCATATCAAACACTTCTTGGTTATGGGCTGAAATTTTGCTATCGGAATTTTTCGCAGAATTTTTTATAAATTGTGGAGTTTAAATTTTTGTTCTAGTGTAAAAGCATGAAGTATCTTAACACCCCCTCATTGATTTTATAATAGCTTTAGTAGGGGAGGGGATATCGTTTTACTATAAAAACGTCATTTTTCTTAAAATTTTTCTACATTAAACAGTAAAAACTAACTAAACTGTAAAAATTGATTTTTTTTTTTTATAAATAAAAGATAATTATTTAGTTAGTTAATTAAAAAAAAATAAAAAAAATGGCTTCACACACAATCTCGAAATTTAGAGTCAGATAACTATGACCAGTGGAACCAGGATATAAGGTATATTTTAATGGAGAGAGATGTTTGGAATTTAATAAAGACTTCTGGAAGAAAACCTGAACCACCTGCTCCACATAAATTAGATAAGGAGTATAAGAAAGAACTGAGCTCATATGAATTTAGAGCTAATACAGCTTTGTCGCTTATATATCTCAATATATCTGAGCAGTATCGTAAAATAATAGATAACATCAAGGATCCTGTGGATGTATGGACTACTTTAGAAAGGTACTTACAAGCCTGATTCTAAAGCATATCATATGCAGATATTTAGTGAACTGTGAGAGACTCGTATAACGACTGATGAAAGTAGAAAACTTTTCGTAGCACGGTTATCACAAATATATGAAAAGATTCGAAAGCTTGATTCGAATTTCAGTGAAGCTTATTTGAACTTTCAACTGTTAAGATTTTTACCGTCAGTATTTGATAGTATAGTTCAAGTGATACTATGATGGCAAGGTTAACAGTTTACCTTTAAAAACATTGTAAAAACTCTTGTAGCAGAAGAGACAAGAGTCAAATTACGTGATAAAGACAGTATAAAGGTTAGTCACACAAAAGTTAAATCTCAAGTAAAGAAAGCTCTGATATGCTTCAGTTGTTCAAAACCTGGACATTTTGCAAAATTTTGCCCTTTGAGGAGGAAAAAGAAATGTAACTGTCCATCAAGGAGCATAAATAGATAGACTAAAGATTCTTCCTGTATCTGTAGATGTTGTGGATCGCTTAATTCAAGAAATAGTGTTCAGCGTTCAATTCGCTGATACTCAGAAAGCCCAGCGTCTGACTCAAGATGTTGTATTGAGAGGACTGAGCACAAACAGACTAGACAAAAGCCAAAGCTATGTAAGTCAAATATTTCATCTGATCTTATTACTTGTCCTTGTTTAAGTGAATCAAATGAATTAACACAATTTGTTTTTGATACTGCAGCAGCACATTATTTTGTAAATAACAAAAACTTTTTTATTGAATTTACACCTGTAGATAATGAATCTTTAAGTGTAGCTATTGATGGAATTGATTTCCCCATAGAAGGAAAGGGTGTTTTAAAAATAAAATTTGGTCAACGTATAATATTATTAAAAAATGTAATGTATACACCTAAACTTAGACGTAATCTCATTTCAGGACCTCGTTTAGATGTAGATGGTGCAAACATCTACATTTTGTGAAATATCCCCCCCCCCCCAGAGGGAGTGGGGTATATTTCACAAAAACCCACCTTAATGGGCATCAGGGTCCTAAACCCAATGTGCTCACCAAATTTTGCGTGTCTATCTCCCATAGAATCGCCACGGGTGTGTTGAGTCAGTGAATCAGTGATTTTATTCTTTTACCATAAAATTCCGATAGTAACCCCCCCTTTTTCAAGGGGAAATCTGTCAAAACTGGGGGAGGGAAAAGTATGACGACTTCGGAACGGGGGGGGGGGGGGGGGGTTATAATTGGAAGTTTCATAATCTTTTTTTTTTTTTTAAAGTATAAATTTATTAATATTATAATATATATTAATGGTTACTAAATTGTATTAACAATATAATAACACTGATTATTATTTATTAAATTTTATTAATAATAAACAATTTTTATTAATCAGTTTAAATTTTTATTTTAACAACAAAAAGAAAAGGTATTCGGAATAACAGAAACAGACACAAACATGTGATAAACAAATCGTGATCGTGAAGCGAAACAGTCTAGAAGATTGGCTAGCAGTTAAAAAAAACAGTTAATTGCACTGCTATTAACTGATATGAAAAAACAAAACAGGGTGAACGATAACTATTAAAGTTATATATGCAAGTACTATTACGGAGTTATTACGCTATTTAATGATTTAAAATTAAAAAGAGAATTTAAAATTTAGAAAAGAGTTGTGATCGCAAAAACAGAGTTGCATAAGCAAGATTGCGAAAACCACGGCTGCTTGCAGATAGCAGTTAACGTTTTGGAGTTTAAAGAATGTAAACAACACCGCATTCTTTTATTTAGAGTTATTTTACTTTTGAAAGATGAGTAAAGATAACACTTGGATACGTTTACATGTAAATTAAAGTTTCTAATAAACATATGACTTCACAAGTAAAAAAAAAAAGTATATTTGCAATGCTCATGGGAAAAACGAATGGTGAACTTAGCCGCCAAAGGTAAGGGAGGAGGGGTTATAAACGGAATTTTCCAAAAAAGTAAAGTACATCAAATTTTGGAGGGGGGGTTATAATTGGGAGGGGGTTACTATCGAAATTTTACGGTATTCCTCACCCCCAAAGGGGTAAAGGGGGCTTTCACAAAATCCCGTTACAATGGGTGTTGGATACCCGTAAATAAGCCACACTCTAAAATTTGTGACCTCAGCTCCTATAGATTTCCACAGATGAATTTAGCGCTAAAGGGGGGAGTCGAATTTGCCCCCTCATAACTCCCCCCCCCCAAAATCGAAAATCAGAAAAATCAAAAATGAGTTTTTGCAAATACCTTCAAGAAGACGTTTGGCCCTTTTTTTTATATATTTTTGAGCTATTACTGCTAGAATTTTACTCGAAAATCCATACATTGCTAAATTTCCCCCCCCCCGAAAATCCTTTTTACCCCCCTCTCCCCCCTTAAAAATCCAAAATTCCAAAATTGCAGAAAATGACTTTTTTGTACTTAAGTCTAGAATCCCCATCTGCAATTTCTTCACCGTGAAGTAATTTGGAGCCAAGTTATACTTATAAAGGTGTTTTTGCCTTCTGCACCTCCGAAAATCATTTTTACCCCCTTCCCCCTTAAAAATCCAACATTCTAAAATTGCAGAAAACGATTTTTTCATATTCAAGTCTAGTCTCCACAACTGCAATTTCTTCCTGTGAAGTAATTTGGAGCCGAGTTATAAATGTGTTTTTGCCTTATGCACTTACGAAAATCATTTTCTCCCCCTTCCCCCCTTAAAAATCCAAAATTCCAAAATCACAGAACATGATTTTTTTGTATTCAAGTCTAGTCTCCTCATCTGCAATTTCTTCAATGTGGAGTAATTTGGTGTTGAGTTATACTTATAAATGTGTTTTTGCCTTATGCGCCTCCGAAAATCTCATTTTTACCCCCTACCCCCCTTAAAAATCCAAAATTTCAAAATCGCAGAAAACAATTTTTTTGCATTCAAGTCTAGTCTCCCCATCTGCAATTTCTTCACCGTGAAGTAATTTGGAGCAGAGTTATGCTTATAAAGGTGTTTCTTGCCTTCTGCCCGGGGGGGAAACGGGGGTATTTCACAAAATCCCGTCTTAGTGAGCATCAGGTTCCTAAAATCAACCTGCTCACCAAAAATTGTGACTCTATCTCCCATAGGATCGCCACAGCCGTGTTGAGTCAGTGGATGAGTGAACCAGAGAGTTTACTCTTTTATATATATAGATTATTTAGAAATTTTATTAAAATGTTAAAATAAAGGTGATATTTTTTATTTTTCTATATTTTAAATGAGACTTATAATATTTTCTATAAATTTAAAATGATGTTATATGTATTTTAATTAATTTATTTTTCTATTAGTACTTGTATTATTAAATTATAAATCAATCTAACTTATTTATTATATTTAAATAGGTCAAAAATTCTACAGAATAACAAAACAGCTTGCTTTATAAATAAACACTGGAGACGTTATATTTATCTATGAACTAACATTAAACTTTTACTCTTTATTAGAGTCCACCCCCTCCCTTCCTCTCGAAAATAAAATAAAATAATAATAATAAAATTACTATAATTTACAATAATATTTTTACCTTACATAAATCCTTACTAAGTCCGAGCTTCATATATATTTCGGCTACCTAACGGTGCCATCTTCAGATACACTCGGTAAAACATGATTTGTAGGTGCTACATGGATGACTTGTTTATCTTTTGTAGTTTCCTCTTCGATTTCTTCACTTCTCTTGTTTTTCTTATATAGTTGTTGCCACTCGGTCCTACCGAGTGGCAACCGGACTTAGTAAGGATTTATGTAAGGTAAAAATATTATTGTAAATTATATTAATAATCCTTTCTTCAACATCTTTGTAATGTAATAAAATTACTTTTTAATATAATCTTTAAAGAACATTTCCTTTAGCGTAGCATGTGATTCAGATAAAAGGATTTAATATTTAAAAATAGAAAAGTAGGTTATTTATTAACTTAATTAAAATATTAAAAACATGAAAATATTTTTTATTCTTTTACATTTTTAATGAAATTTGACATTGTTTATAAATTTAAAAAGAAATTGTTATTTTCTTACTTATTTTAGCTATATATATAATGTAAAATACACTATATATAATTTAGGCAAAATACAAATATTTCCACATATTTTTTTAATTTTTCTGTATTTTTAATGACATTTAACATATTGTTTATAAGTTAAAAATAATAGAATGTGTTATTTTTTTATTCATTTTTAAAATAATAATCTTTCTTTTCTGTTTATCAATCCTTCCCACTTTTTATATTATTATTATTGAAACTAAAATCTTAGTAATTTCTTTATCTAATTTAAATATCTTAATGGTCAATAAAATATTTGCCAGCTTTACAAATAAAAACAAAAAATTGTAATTTTCTGTATAAACAGATATTAAAAATACACTATTCTTCAGAGCACAAGGTTCTGCTCCTAAATTTAGAAGAGGGGGTGCCGGGTTCGACTCATCGACTTATCCGTCTTCATTAATTAATTTGAAATGCAAAATTATTTTCACATGTATTTTTTTTTTTTTTTTTTTTTTACTTTTTCAATGAAATTTTACATATTATTTAAAAATGATAGAATATGTTGCTGTCTTACATTTTTTAAAATTATATTCCTCTTTCTTTCTTCTTTTTCGTGTTTGCTATGAAATCTTATAAATTCTACTAATTTCTTTATCAAATTTAATTATTTTCAAAATCAATAAATGCAATAACCTGCTTTACAAATAAAGATAGAAATTTGTATTTTTCTCTATAAAGAAAAACTGCAAACACAACTGTTATTTAGAATCTAAATCTCTGCTCTCAGAGCTGGAATACTCAAGGTGCCGGGTTTGATTCCATGTCGGATTTGATCTTTTTAGTTTCCCATGATTTTCTCCGAAAATTGCGTTGATACGGGGTAGAACCCTAGTGTAGTCAGTCAGCCTTAACTCACACAAACAAATAATTGAGTAACATCCAAAGTGTTTCATTTATTCTGGTAGTGTGTATGCTCCTTTTACTATGTGTTTTCATATTATATATATATATATATATATATATATATAATAATGATATATACATTTGAAAAAATTGTTAATATAAATGATTCTAAATCATATATAAATAAATATTATGTAGTAAAAAAGCCAAAAGTGCTCATGGTGTATAAAACATATCAATCAATTCAGGGATGATTTTCTGCCACCAGTATCATGAAAAACGGCAGTTTTTCAAGTGACGCAAGCGGAAGGACAAACGGACGGAAAGCTGCGAACTCATATATACGCCTAGTTTGACATCAAAGAGATTTGTAAAAGTCGACACTTAATATCTCAGCAAATAAGCCATATTTTGTTCTGATTTTTTCAAAATAGTCTTTTATCTTCGGTCTTAATCTATCCTGAAAATTTTACATTTCTACATGCAGTATGTTTTGAGATCTGAATCTCAATTTAAAGCGAAAAAGGGAAAATGTGTGGTGTAACGATGTAATAAAAATATCTCTAAAACCGCACGAACGATTTTAATTTAATTAATATATGTTGTTAATGGGATCTTTCTGAATCTAGTAACGTTTTTTTTTTTTTTTCAGGAAAACTCTTGTTTTTTATATAAATCGCTAATCTCTTGTTTTTTATATAAATCGTTTTTTATATAATCGCTAAAATATGGAACTATATTACTCCGCCAATTACATATGTTTCTTCGGGTGAAAACGCTGTTATGCAGTTCTTACTTGTAAGGTATGTGGGTTGGTTTGTTGACCGACTTGAATGCAGCCAATGAATTATATAGAATTTTTTTTTAACGCAAAAGTACTTTATTACATGTTTAAAATATTTATTGCATATATACTAAATCAAATTCACTTAAATATATTTTCTCTTCTGTTATGAATATTTCAAAATAACACCCAATTTCATGAAAATAAGAAATAAGACACTATTAAAAAGTTACAAAAATTATATAATAAAATTTGAAAGAAGATTACTCAATAAAATTATTAGACATAGAAAATCCTACATGTATAAATGTAAAGAAATTTATAATAAATTATATAAAAACCTAAAGGACTGTTGTGGAGAAGAGGAATGGACTATTTTATCAGAAAAAATTAAAATATATAATGAAATAGAAAGAAATTCAACCATCAAAAGACAGAATAATAAATTGTACAATTGGATACGTAAAAACAATATTAAACCCCTCACACAAAATGATTACCCATACATTAATTTATCAGACCTAAAATTAAATAGCCACCAAGATAGCTTATTAAAAATGGGACAAAAGTTTATTTTAGACCAGCCTATCAAAATTAAAGACAGTATAGCAAAAATAGAATCAGCCATAGAAAATATCCCAGAAGAAGCCCAAATAGACATCAGAAACGTAGCAATTCAAGAAATCAGCAAAACTATCAAAAACAACAAAATTAATCAGGAAGACATTAAAACACTTAATAATCTAAAGAAAAATGAAAAAGTAGCTTGTACATTAACAGATAAAACCAGAAAAATAGCAATATTAAATAGACAGGAATACATAAATAAAATGGAAGAAACCATAAATGAAATAGGTACAGAAAAAATAATAAAAGACCCCATTAACAAAATAGTTGAAAAAACACAAAAAATAATAAAAGAAGGAACCTGGCCTAATAACAAACCACCTACAATAAATAATTTTGCACCAAATACACCAAGAATTTTTGGCAGATATAAAGATCACAAGAACCCCCCCAAAATTAGACCAGTTGTTAACAAAAGCGAAGGACCCACTTACACAATGGAAAAATATATGGCTGAAATTTATAAAAACTTACTTCCCCCCTCACAACATAGCCTAAACTCCACCGAAGATTTTATAAGTAAAATTTATGATATTGAAATACAGGAAAATTTTAAATTTGTAAGTTTTGATGTAGTAAACCTTTATCCGTCAATAGACATAAAAAATGTTACTGAAATAATAAAAGAAAAAATAGATGAACATTATACAAACCCATCAATAGCCCAAACTTTAAACATAGCAACCAACTTTTTGTTGAATGAAAATTACTTTACTTTTAATGAAAAATATTATAAACAGATCAAAGGAGTCCCAATGGGGTCTCCCATATCGGGTTTTCTTGCTGAATTTAAACTTCGTAAAATAGAAAATAATTTTGATAAAAAACTTAAAGAAAATTTTTTTTATTGGTTTCGTTATGTTGATGACGTATTTGCAGTAATAGACCAAAAAACAGATCCCATAGAAATTCTAAATATTTTAAATAAAATAGATCCAAATATTAAATTCACCTTAGAAGAAGAGAACAATAAACAGCTAAATTTTCTAGATGTCAATATCAGTCGCCATGCTAATAAAATAACCACACAAGTTTATAGAAAACCCAATAGCAGTAACGAAATAATACATAAAAATAGTAAAACCCCTTTTAAATATAAAATCAATGCTATCCAATCCCACATCAACCGTGCAATAGTAATTTGTAAAGACAATAGAATTTTAAAAAATGAAATAAAAAATATAAAACAATTCACACAAAAAGCAGGATACTCTAACAAATTAATAGATAAATTATTTAGAAAAAGATTAAAAACTCTTAATGAAATCAACAATTTTCAAAAACCAAAGCTTAAATATACTACCTCCATACCTTATGACCGTGGAATATCTAATAAAATCAAGAAAATTGCAGCAAAACATAATATAAATGTACCCATGAAACCTAACCCTAACATTTTTCAATTAATAAGAAGTGACAAAGATAAAACTAAACCTTTAGAAACTGCAGGAATATATAAAATACCATACAATAACGAACAAGATAAAGAAAAATGTTATATAGGAAAAACGAAAAGAAAAATAAAGACCCGTATCAAAGAACATAAACATGATATAAAAACAGGTAAATTAACAACAGCCTTAACCCAAGTAAACAAAAACGAAGAAATTAATATCAAATTTGATGAGGTAAAAAAGTTGGCCAACTACCACAACCACGGGTACGCAGCGATCAGGGAGTCTGTTGAAATTTTGGCTAATTCTGACAGTTGTAATGGCAACGAGGGTGCTATCCTTAACCGCCAATGGCGTAAAGTCTTTAAAAGAACAAGAAAACAGGAAGACCACAGTTTCGAACACCAAAGCAAGGTAGTGACCAAGCTGGGGCGCCCCAGATGAAACTAGTCTACCAAAGATGTAACGTGAAGTTAAGTAAAAGGTTGTATATCTTAATGGTTTTGTTAATTAAATTGCTTCATGGATAAAATGTTTCAAGTATAATCAATTTTTTTTTATTATTATTATTCAAAGCAATGACTAGAGGATGAAACAGTGTTTGCACTGTTTATTAGAAAAAACAGTGTTTTAATAAAATTAATTTTTCATGAATTTCAGTAAAATTCATAAAAAATGTGTCAAATAGCAATTATTAAAAAACACGTCAAAATAAATAAATAACATTTTTACTTTGAAACCCATAATAATTTATTTTAAAAAAATTATTCTTTCTTTTCTTTTTTTAATTAATTAACTTGTGCATGAAAAATTCTATTTCATAATTTACAATTACAGTAAACAAAAAATCCTCCTTTAATTTTAAATAACTATTTCTACCTGTTTCTAAACAAGTTTTTTTTTTTTTTTTTTTTTTTAATGAAAAAAAAAAAAATTAAATCTGTATGTGTATGATTTAAAAAAAAACTACTAGATGGCACCACTACATTTAATTTATTTTTCTTTAAAAAAAAAAAAAAAAGAAAAAGAAAGAAAGAAAGAAAGAAAAAAACTTTTAATAGCTTTGAAACATGTAGAAATAATTATTTAAAATTAAAGGAGCGTTTTTTGTTTATTGTAGTTGTAAATATATTTATGAAATAGTATTTTTACGCAGAAATTTCATTTTTTTTAAACTTAACTTATATTTTCCATAAAATTTTTCTCCAGGTGATTTTATCTTATTTTTAAAATTATAGAAATGTAAAGCTTAATTTATATTTTTTCTATTTTCCCCCCCAAACGTTTTATATGAAAATATATAGGAAGTAATTTTTACCTGCACTTTTGATGAAAATTTAAATTGTGAATATTGGAGCATACTTAGCCTCAAAAGGGGAAAGAAAATATATAAAATTCCATTTTTAATATTTACTTGATATATTTTTTTAATTGTTTAATTTGTAATTCTCTAAAAAGAAACTTGCAAAATGTAAATTACGTAATTCTAACTTAAATTTGAAAATTTTCACTTACTTTTTTTTTTTTTTTTTTTTTTAAGATTTTGAGAATCCCAGTCAATAAATTTTTCTAGTGCGAAGCTTCTCCATTTTGTTTCCAAGTGGCAGGCTACTTGAAAATTTGCGAGTATGATAACGTTTGAAATACTGAATTAATTCACACTAAATTTGTAGTGTGGATTTATCTCAGAAATGTATTTGATATGTTCATTTGCCAACTTAATCCACCCTCTTGTTTCCCTGTGCCAACACACTGAAAATTTCAAATTTACATTAGAAAGGTTTTATGAACCAATTTGCTTAAAACTCCATATATAAATAGCCTTCATTTATAAATCCACTAAGTCCATTAATAAATTGTAGCTGCCATTTTGAAAAAAAAAAAATGGTGACAACTTCATACGAAAAGATAAATTAGTTTACCCTTCCTAGGAGCCAGAAGAACTTGTTTTAATTTTTTGATCAGTAACCACTAAAAAGTAATGATATCAGTACAAAAAACCCTTAACGGCTTAAAAGTTTGTGACGCCGCTACTTTGTGGCTATAAGAATTTGAAATATGAGTCTTAAAAATAATGATATTAAATTTTAAGTGATGCTTTGCAATTAGTTAAAATATACATAGATTTTCTTATTTGATCATTCACTTTCATCTTTTATTTATATTTATAATGAAACGTAATATTTTTAACTTCAAGATCAGACAGATATTTAAAATACACTCACTGATGCTTTTTCATTCGCATTTCAAATTCAAAATAACAGTTTTAAAAGGAATGATATAAAAATTCCAGTGGCGCCTCGGTGTTATTTTAAAAGATTTGTTTTTAGATTCCATTAAAATTACTTTTATTTTGCTAATAAAATATATTTACACATTTAAACAGTGCTTTTAATTTTCAAATATACTGTCAAATAATTATACTTCACTGAGTTAGCATTATAAAGTAAAATTATTTATTTCAATAAATTGATTTATCCTTTGCGTCACGCTATCCAAAACTGCAAGTAAAATTTGTGTAAATGTTTTCTTTACGTCACACTACCTCTTTGAGCAAATTTTCACTTAGTTGGACACTATGATACTATGTTTTGGATAGCGTGATGCAAAAGATAAATCAATTTATTGAAATAAATAATTTTACTTTATAATGCTAACTCAGTGAAAGTATAATTATTTGACAGTATATTTGAAAATTAAAAGCACTGTTTAATTGTGTAAATATATTTTATTAGCAAAACAAAAGTAATTTTAATGGAATCTAAAAACAAATCTTTTAAAATAACACCGAGGCGCCACTGGAATTTTTATATCATTCCTTTTAAAACTGTTATTTTGAATTTGAAATGCGAATGAAAAAGCATCAGTGAGTGTATTTTAAATATCTGTCTGATCTTGAAGTTAAAAATATTACGTTTGCATTATAAATATAAATAAAAGATGAAAGTGAATGATCAAATAAGAAAATCTATGTATATTTTAACTAATTGCAAAGCGTCACTTAAAATTTAATATCATTATTTTTAAGACTCATATTTCAAATTCTTATAGCCACAAAGTAGCGGCGTCACAAACTTTTAAGCCGTTAAGGGTTTTTTGTACTGATTTTTATACAGGAATTTTTACCACATTTTTACAATTATTTTTTATGATTTTATAGGTTAGAAATTTTTGTACGAAAATACTGGTGGCAGAAAAATTGGAATTCTTTTATCCCTGTTATTTATTATTAGAGGATGCGTTCTTAACCCTTTCAGAGAAAAGCAAATTTTCTCCATTTAAAATCAACAGCTTTTAGAAATCACCTACAATATTAAAAGACAAGAAATAAATGAAGTTATTCATCTAAGTTATAAAAGAAAAATTTTATAAAAAAAATTCCGAGGACAGATTTTGCAATTTTGAATTAATATTTGTAGTTGAAATAATAATTAAAAAAAAGGAAGAAGAATTAGAAATATTTTATTTTGTAACTAAAGAATCTTGTCTAAAATTTATAGCAGAAAATTTTGTAGGGAGGGGGGAAAATATCGAAAAATTCAAAGAAATGTTTTGCCCGTCCTAGAAAAATGTCCTGGAAACATAGTCTAGCTACAGGCCTGTAGAAAGGTACAACAAAACTGTTATAGCTGGTGTGAGAACAATTTTGTTTGAATCAGGTCTCCCAGATAACTTCTGGCCAGAAACAATGCTATATTTTTCATACACATATAATAGGGTTGGCCATTCAGGTCAGCATAAAACACATTTAGAGCTAGCTAAACGCTGGTAAAAGACCATCTGTTAAACATTTAAAACCTTTTGGAACCTTGGCATATGTTTGTGTTCCGAGGCAACTTAAAAATGCAACAGCAAAATGCAAAAAAACATATAGTACAGCCAGTAACTTTCTAGATGATATCTCTAATCAAAAGCTTTTGTTCTTTGTACTACATCTGACATTACTGCAGCTACTAACTGTACTATGACTAATAAAAGAAAAGTATGTCATCTAAACTAAAAAACTGGCTTTTAGGCTCTAAAAATTTTTTGGAAAAATATAATAGGAAATTTTCTAAAGAAAATTTTCCACCTGTCATCACTATATCTCACATACGCATACATCTTAATATAGTTTTTATGTAAAAACTGTTACTTTATATAGATATTATTTAAAATGCATAATTTTAACAATAAGAATTAAAACCTTTTCTAAATATAAAATTTAAAATTTGGTCAGAATATGTTCATTTATACACTATCAATAATTTCTATACATAAGTTTAAAAAAATACTTACTGGTCCAATAAATCCCAATAGTCCTGTACGAATCCAATTTTGGTCATTTATAGGTTGTCCATCAGAATACAAAGGTTGCATCTAGAACAAAAGTTAATATTTAAACATTTCAGCTTAAAATATTTTTCTCATTAATAATAATAATAATAATAATTTACTTTAAATACTGTGTTTGTAAGTCCTTGTAATCCCCAGTAAGAGGAAGCAGTGCCATAAGAACTAACACAAATTTCACCAACTTCATCAGTTTTGCAAAGAAATGGAGGTCCATTGACAGATATAACAGCAGCTAGAGCTATTCAATATAATAGAAATATATAGTCATAAATTTATTTCACACATATTTAAGTATGAAAATTTACAGTTGAACATTTTTTCTTATTAAGAATAAAGTATTTATGCCACGATTCATTGTATAAAATTTGCTCAAAATTAAACCCTATGGCTTTCCATAGCCAGCCTGCTGGCTGAAACTACTTCAGAATTCATCGCTTCAGTGGGCATTGAGTGATGAGTAACAATAGAAATGCGTCTATATGTTTTTTCTTCAACTTTCAGGGTTTAGGAGACAATGATAAGAAAATTCCATGTTACACTGTTTGAAGGGATTTTTCTTTCGATACTATTTAGGACATAGGTTATTAATAATATTTAATTTTCACTTTCAGTTAGAGTATATCTTAGAATTTTTCATCTTTAGTACAATAGTTTTTTTTTTTTTTATAGCACATTCACATAAATATTTAAAAGACTTTACAATAATTAAATAACAAATAATAATAATAATAGTAACACAATTACATATCTAATGTATCGCGCTACATTCTACAATAGGAGCACATTAAATAGCAATGTGAAAAAAAAAATACTGTAAAGAACAATATGATTTAATAACAAAATATTTTTTTCTGCAATTAGATAATAGCGTAGCATATTATAGTGCCTTATATTTAACTTTCAATAACTGCAATCTAAAGTTTTTGCAATACTCAAGAATAACTGAAAATTAATAAGCATAAATTTTTGACTTTTTAATCATTAATACTAAAAATTTAAACATTCGAACAAAAAATTTAATTTTGATATCAACATAAAGCATTTCACAAGAAAAGTTATATCAAGATTAACTTTGAAATAGCATAAATGCAATCATAATACTCAGAAAAAATTTACTCCAGTTATACGTATTCTGCATTAAAAAATAATAATAATAAAATGAGCCTTCTTTTGTTTTCTAAGTAATAGATATAAAATTCTTTACAAGTTTGTGACAATAAAACTTTTTTGAACTATTCTTCCATAAAAAGACGCGAAGTAACTGTGATGCGTTCTTTAGCAAAGTTTGCTATATTCATTTCATAAAATATCTCTCGCACATTTTCTCACAATTTTATTTTTAATATGTTTTTAAAACTTTTACATTTATTTTTTTAGCATGTCCTTCAACCCCGCCCCTCCACCCCCCCAAAAAAAACTCATGTTTTGTTTTTTGTCTGAAAGCAATATTCCTGCTGAAATAATATATAAAAATTACCTTTATTTATTTTTATTAATTTTTTTTTTCTAAGGGAAAAAAAATATATATATATACCGGGTGATTCAAAATAGATGTTACAGCGATTATCTCGTAAACTAAGAAAGATAGAAACAAACTTCCAATTACAAAATTGGTGCAAATTAAGAGTAGATTTCAGATATGACATTCTTTTGTACAAGGGGCTGTATACATATTAAATACGAAATTTAATTTTTATACGGCCCCTCCTATCATATGACTTATATTTAGAAAAATATTCTCCTCGCTCTGACAATCAAAATAAAAAAAAAATCATCTCTCTAAGTCAAAATCTCGCTGAGTTATTGCAATTTGAAAATTCCAGCATTTTTCGCCAAGTCTTAAGGGGTTGTATCAAAAAAGAGAAATTGTAATTACTATTGCTTTTGTAAGCGTTTGGGGAGAAAAAAGAAAAAGAAATCATTCAGGGAAAGGCGGCTATTTTAACCTGTTTTTTCCCTAGTGAATACACAAGAGAATACTCATTGATAATTTAACAAATAAAATTTATGAATAATTTATGAACTGAAAGGGAATTTTCAAATTCATTTTTCTTTCTTTATACATTCTCTTACTCATATACACGGTGTAGAGAAAGAATGTGTGCGTGTATGTGTGTGTGTGTTATTAGAATATCTCAAGAACAAATAGTAGCAGAAAATCCAATTCGACATTCTAAATAATCCGTATCATATTGCGGTGCTACACTAAAGTATTCGTTACGATCAGACAATTGTTTGTTTACAGGGTCATCCAAACGAATTCAAATACATTACGTCTGTGAGCGAAATTTCTCATATGTACAGTGTTACATGTACAGACTGCATTAAACAAAATGAAAAGAACAAATTTTTTATACGCATAAAAGCATGTTTTATGTAGATTCTGATATAGCAACCATTCATCATTCATTTACAGGGTTACCCAGAGTATTTCGATATATTGGAGCTATACTTGGGAATTGCTGGAAGTGTATTTCATTTTGTGTTACTTGTTTTAGATATAACACTAAATTTACGTACACGAAGTCATGTGTATATAGTTTATAGACAATATACAGGGCTATCCAAATTAAGGTAAACATTTTTTTTAAAATTATTATTAAATGTAATTGGTGTAAGTGTTTGCTGCAATTTTTTTTTTCGAAGAACACTGCTGACACAGAACGCAAAATTAATTTCTCATACCCATACTGTAAGCAAAGTAGCTTTTGGAGAGCGATTTTTTTTCTGTATAATATCACATTTTGAGGCCTCCTGAATACGAAAGGTAAATTTTTATTCGTTGATCTGTATATATATGAATTATCAGCATAATTTAACAACAAATAATCTGGTGTGCCACTCACACGATTTTCTATTACCCTGAAATTTAATACCATAAATACAGGTTGGAAATTAAGAGGTGACATAAAGAGTACTGTTATGTAAACCTACGTTAAAATAATTCAAATTAGGCTTCGGAAGAGTTTTAATGATAATTAGTTCTGTGTGAGGTGGGATCTCCGGAAATTATTCGTTTCCTGAAATTATTCGACGCAGGCAATAATCAAACATTAAAAAATATTGCTTTGGTAATAAGGAAGCCTTAAAACGTGTAAATACACAAAACACAAGCGATAGCTTAAAAACATACATTATTTATCATATGTCTATGAGGAATTCATTTCCATTCCTGAGCAGCTTTCCTGGACATGGTAAAATATTGTAGTAAAGCACTTTCGCTAACAATAAAAAAGAATATTATAGCTTAAATATTTGCAACCCTGTATATCTTTTGAAGAATATGTAAAAACCGCAAAGTGCACCTAAATATAAACCTATAGTAATAATATACGGCACAACTTAAAATGCTCTTCCATCAATTTTCAGCTATTGTCGCATTATAATCTAGTTATTTTGTGTAGCCCTGTAAATGAACAGTGAATGATTTCCCTGCCATATTCTACATGAGGCATGTTTTTATGCATATAAAAAATATATAATAATTTCATTTGGTTTAGTGCAGTCTATAGGTATTGAACTCTAATTACCTGCACTTTTCCCCATAGACGTAATGTATTTGAATATTCTTGAGTATCCCTGTACGCGACCCATTTGCTTCATCTCAATGAAAAGCTTAGTGTAGCATCCCTATATGATACATATTTAAAATACCAAGTTTGGAATGTCTGCTGCTATTTGTTCTTGAGATAAACTGATAACAGACAGACACACACACAGACCAACCGCTAAAACACGATTTTCATATTCAGGGGACCTCAAAACGTCTAAATATAACAAAAACTCACTTTCGAAAATTTGACCCCAAAACAATACTTTCTCTACCTTAGGGGTATAAGAAAGTAATAAGTACAGGAAATGCGAATTTGGTACTTTGGATTCCATATCTAGTTGCCACTTGAAAAGTCGATGAAGGTTTGCAAGTTTCAAGGAAATTGATAACAGACTTGATTTTTGTTTTGATAAGTAAAGGCACTATAATTAAACGGGGGTTGAGAAGGGCGGTAACCCCCTGGCATAGAATTATACATCTATACCATATCATATACTATACAAAACATTATTTTAGAATATTAACAATAAATATGAATTTCCTTATGATTTTTACAGTATAAAGTTATTTAAATGTAATTCATAAGAATATCTGTCCCAAAACGCAATACATTGGCATTTTTTGTGCGTTCCTGTACATAAACCAATTGTAAAGAATTAATTAATGCCATTTTAAATAGGGAATATCATATAGTAAACCTGAATAACATATATCATTTCTGAAAATATTTACAGACGCTGGGGGCGGGCAGACGGACAGATGGACAGTCAGACAAAAAAAAAAAAAAAAAAAATGCAAATTGAAATCTTATTCACAGTTAAAAATTGTTAGAAAATGTTTAATGTAAACGAAAATACAATTCCAGCAAATGTCCAATATTAACCCTTAACGTAACTGAATATTTTTGCGTGCCCTGTAAATCTAGTGTTAATCGTACTTGTACAGTATAGAAAACATTCTTTTGTGCATATGAATAACATATTTCAATTTCATTAAGATTTATACAAAGTAATTAAATTTTGGTTTATAGAAATATCTTCACATAGAACGCAATGCTTTGGAATACTTTCGGGTGTCCCTGTATACAAACCAGTGATGGTGTTTACTCCATTTTCTATAGAAAATATCCGATAGAAAACTATAATAACGTATTTCAGTTTTATTAATATATGCATAGATTAAAGGTATTAAAATATGGTTTATAAAAATACCTCTCATAGAACACAATGCTTTGGAATACTTTCGGGTGTCCCTGTGCACAAGCTAGCAGATGTATTCACTCCATTTTCAATAAGGAACATACGATAGTGAACTCAAATAACATATATCAGTTTCAGAATATTCTATGAATATTCACGGGAGTTAGAGCGCAGACACACAGAAAGACGGATGGACAGACAGACAAATCGAAGTAATTAACACTTTTCAATCTTGCTGGAATTGTTAAAGAGCCGAAGTCATTAAATTTATCAACCATGATAGAAAGTGGTAAAAATAAAGCGCGAAAATTTCACCCGGTTTTGCCAGTCTTTTAGTTTTTTCCCTCTCTTAACGTGTTTTAATTTGCAGGTGACCCCCTAAGAAATTTAACTATTAAATTTTTTAACAATACGAAAAAATGTAAATTTGCATTAAATTCTTAAAATTGTTGGTTTCACGTGTTTGAACGATTTTAGTTGCTATTTTAAAATAAAAGATCTTTTTTTAATTTTTCTCATCTCATAGATAACCCCCTAAAGTGAGCCCTTTGGCGTCGAAAAATAGATGCCAAAATTGAAAAAAAAGTGGTGTAAGTCATCATTTTCAAATTGCAATAACTCAGCGAGATTTTGACTTAGAGAGATGATTTTTTTTTTTTTTTTGCTTGTCAGAGCGAGGAGAATATTTTTCTAAATATAAGTCACATGATAGGAGGGACCGTATAAAAATTAAATTTCGTATTTAATATGTATACAGCCCCTTTGACAAAAAAATGCCATATCTGAAATCTACTCTTAATTTGCTCTAATTTTGTAATTAGAAGTATGTTTCTATCTTTCTTAGTTTACGAGATAATTGCTGTAACATCTATTTTGAATCACCCGGTATATATATATAAAAGAGCAGAGTCTGTCTGTGTGTGTGTCTGTCTGTCTGTCCGCTATAGAAACCTAGGCCATTTCACCGAGCGGGAGCAAATTTGGCACGGTTAATGTTTACGACCCGAGAAAGACAACGCCGCAAGCGATTTGAAAAAATTCGCCCCCAAGGGGGGGGGGGGGGGGGAGGGGTGGCAAAACATAATTTCGCAAAATTCTTCATTTCTCAAACAAAAACACAGATATCAGTAAAATTTTTGCTTTAAAATATAGCTACTAGAAATGTCTAAAAATCACTTTCTGGAATTTTTTTAATTCGGTCCCCAAGGGGGGCGGGGGAGGCAAAATGTGATTTCACATGCGTAAAACGTGATTTCGCATAATCCTATATATCTCAAACAAAAAAAATAGATATACGTAAAATTTTTGCTCTAAAATATAGCTAATGCAACTATCTAAAAACCAATTTCTCGAATTTTAGAAATTCAGCCCCCAGGTGGGGCAGCAAGGGGGGGGGCTATGGAGCAAAAACAAATAGAAATACAGTTAGGCTGTTCAAAATTGGTACAGATAGGTTTTAAAGGCCTGCAAGTCGAATGGGGATATTTTCAATTGTGTAAAGTTATTAGGAGGGGCAAGAAGGAAGGAGAGGGGGGCATAAAAATAAAAATAGTGTCAGATTGTTCAAAATTGGTACATAGAGGTTTTCGATACAAATCGATTGCGGATATTTTTGAATTAAAGGGGGGCTATGGGGCAAAAACAAATAGAAATACAGTTTGGCCGTTCAAAATTGGTACAGATAGGTTTAAGAGGCCTGCAAGTCAAATGGGGATATTTTCAAAAGTGTAAAGTTATTAGGAGGGGCGAGAAGGGGGGAGGGGAGAGGGGGGCAGAAAAATAAATATAGAGTTAGATTGTTCAAAATTGGTTTATAGAGGTTTTCGATACTTACAAATCAATTGCAGATATTTTCGAATTTGTAAAATTATGTAGATGCAGTGCATGCTACATTCGTTATTTCCTCATGCATATTCAATACAATTTTTTTTTTCTTTCCTCTTAAAGGTTTGAATCAATTTATAAATATATTTAATTATCTTTTTTTTTTCTTTAAACATCCAAAGTTTTAATTTATTTCTTAATTTTATAGTTTCCTGTTAAGAACGATCTAACTAGACGTTGTTTTGTTTACAAAACTTACTTTAATGAGCTGTTGCCACTCTATTAGAAAACTCCCAGTTTTGGTATTCAGCAATAACAGTTGCGATCGCAACTGCATTATAATGACTAGCTACTAGTAAAGCTACTAAAACTTAATTTTTCTCTAGACATATTCGTTTATAAAAAATTCATTAATTATTTTACTTTGGATGTTTTTGTTGTTTTTTTTTTACTTTACTTTATTTAAATTTTTTCATACCAATGCATTTGCATAGATAACGCAACTAGCATAACGGCGAAATTCGCTGTTAACTGCCAATCAGCAAGATATAAAACGAGACGTCGTCTGCTGTCAAATCGCTTTTCTTTTTTTCTTACCAGACTCAACAAGGAGACGGAGATATGCCAAGCCAGTTACTAATGGATGCAGGTGTTGGAATAGAAATTTCCAAATGTTTGTTTATCTTTGCAAAGGCATTGGGTATGAGTTTATACTATTTAAATTAATGTTAGAAAATTACTTTCAAGTCTTCTCTTGTTACTGTCAAGACAATATTTTTTTTGTAACAAGGATCAAGTAGATTTCTCAAATAAAATTAATGTATAGCAAATTCTTAGTTTTATTTCAAGATTTTTCTTATGATCAATTTTACACCAAGAATTCATTTGCTTCAGGCTGCTTAGATGAGTGAAAGTTTATTTACTTATCTTACATTTTTAAGGAGTGCTTACTTAAAATTATTCTAGCAAAAATAAGGTATTTTTAAAAATTGAACATATATTACTAATAGGTAGATGAAGATTTCAAGTGTGACTAAATGTGTATTATAGAAGCAACAATCTTTTCTAAGTATTCCACTTTATATACTATTTATTCTTTCACTCATAATTTTCTTTTAAAAGTTAACAGTATCCATAAACTTAAGTTTAACAAATTATTAGGAAGGGCGAGAAGGGGGGTGGGGCATTAAGGGGGGGCTATGGGCAAAAACAAATAGAAATACAGTTAGGCCATTCAAAACTGGTACAGACAGGTTTTAAAGGCCTGCAAGTCGAATGGGGATATTTTCGAAAGTGTAAAGTTGTTAGGAGAGGCGAGAAGGGGGGAGGGGAGAGGGGGGCAAAAAAATAAAAAAACAGTTAGATCGTTCAAAATTGGTTTTTAGAGGTTTTTGATACTTACAAATCGATTGCGGATATTTTCAAATTTGTAAAATTATTAGGAGGGGCGGTAAGGGGGGAGCTATGGGCAAAAACAAATAGAAATACAGTTAGGCCATTGAAAATTGGTACAGATAGGTTTTAGAGGCCTGCAAATCGAATGGGGATATTTTTGAAAGTGTAAAGTTATTAGAAGGGCCGGGGAAGGGGGGGGGGGGACAGAGGGACAAAAAAAAAAAAAAATTGAGTTAGATCATTCGAAATTGGTACATCGAGGTTTTCAATACCTACAAATCTGTTGTAATTTTTGTCAATGTTGGTTTTATTTTATTTTCTTTATTAATAACTGTAATGTTTAATTGTGTTTTGTTACTTAAGTTAGAGGTTTTGACTAGTAATAAAGGATAAAGAACTAACGTTGTATTTTCAACCGGCAAACGTTTTGAGTCAACTTAAAGTCTAGAATAGGAGTTTAATTAATAAATTGTATAATTGTGGTATGAAATATTTTATCTATCACAGTCTAAACTTTTATTGAAGGCATTTCTTATTAAATACAACATATTTACTTACGTTTTGGCCGGAAACTTTATTCTAAATAATTTCCGTTTATGTTTACATTAGAGAACTACTGCTAATGACGATCGGTTGGTTGCTCACTGGTTTCTTAACATCTCGCACTGGTTTACCTGTTTAACTGCACTATCGCCAATTGCCGTCACTAGATGGCAGTGCGGTAACTAGTTTTCGCGGGCTGCCATTGGTTGAGTGTGCTGATCCGATGATCAGTATTTAAGGCCTTACCGGCGAGTGATGTGGGCAGTTCTTCAATGTTTTGATTTGTGTAGCTGTCTGCTGGAGCAGCTCCGAGATGCCTGTAGTTTTTTTAAAGTTCAACCAATAGTGAAACCTATTAAATGAAATTCCTTTTCCCGTCGTCGTGGTTTTTGGCAGAGTCTTCCGGTAGTCACAAAATGTTGTTAGTTGTTTTTTGTTAAGTTTTGTAGAAATGTTTTAAGGGATGTTTAGTATCTCAACGTTTCTGGTACCTTTTGAGTCATGGTGTAACGTCGTTGTATGTTGTTTTTTTGTGACTCTGTGGTTTGTTAACTTCGGTTGACATCGTTTGGGCTTTATCACATGTTAAGTTTGCAAATGTATATTGTTTTTTTGAAGTTAAGTTTTAAATTCTGTTTAGTTAATTGGAGGTTTATAACTGTTTAAATTGTTGAATTTCGTTAAAGTTGAAAAGAGTTTATGATAGTTAAATTTGCAGATAGATTTATGTTTTTAAAGACTGTTTAAATTGTTGAGTTTAGTTAAAGTTGGTTAAAAGTTTAATTTAGTTGAAATTGATAAGTCTATTATAAATGTTGAAGTTTCAAGGTATTTTGTTAAGTTTTTATGAAGTTAGTTTGTTGAAAGTTGCTGGTCAACGTATGTTAAAATATTGTTTACAAGTGAGCTGTTGGTTGCCAGAGATAAGTTGTTGATAATTGCTATACTAATATATTGTTGTTGAAAATCATTTACATATGTTGAATTTCTATTCTAATAAATACAGTTGTTATTTTTAAACTTGTCCTCATTATTTTTGTTGCATCTTCTGAATACACATTTGAGTCTGCTTAATGCAAGTTTACAGTTAGAGTTTTCATTGTGCATATTAAGACACTCTGCAATATCAACATTGGCCAAATTGGCTAACATAATTGGTTATGGGCTTTTGCTAGAGAGCAGCTCATGTATTGTGTTTTTTTTGTGTGATGCAACTTTGGTGGTGAGGTTTGTTTGAAATGGCTGTTAATGTTTTACCTGGTATTGAGAAGCTCAGTACTCATAATTATGGTACTTGGGTAAAAGAAATAAGGTTTGTTCTAATAGAAAAGAACGCGTGGGACATTGTTGCTGGAACGGAGACTCTGCCGGAACCCGATGAAAAAGGGGGAGTCGCTAGTAAAGGAAGCATAAATGATTTCAAAAGTCGATCGTGCCTGGCTTTATCAACTATATATTTAAATATCACTCCTGAGTATCGGGGCTTAATAGACGACTGTACGTGTCCTGTAGATGCCTGGAAAATTTTGAAAGAAAATTTTGTGAAGGATTCACGGGCTCACCATATGCGTCTTGTTAATGATTTATTTAACTGTAGAATGAAACCAGGTGAATCTATAAATATTTATGCTCAAAGGCTATCTAAGATTGCGGAGGAGCTTAAGCAAATGGGTCATCCAATGGATGATACGTATGTCTGTTATCAATTTCTACAGAATTTGAATTCAAAGTTTGAATCGGCAGTGCAGTATATTCTACGATGGCAAGAGGGTTTCGAATTTAAGAAAATTGTCACCGAAATGATTGCTGAAGAATCGCGACTTGAGTTGAGAGACTCTAATTCAAACCATAGAGTTGAAATTCAAAATACAAGTTCTAATGTGAGAAGTTTTACCAATATTAAGTGTTACCGGTGTGGACGTCAGTGCCACATAAGGAAAAATTGTCGCGTTACTTTGCCTAAACATCCAGTGAATGAATTTAATATCTCATCTAAAAATGACTCCAGAAAAAAGCCTATGTCGTCTGTAGCTAAAAATAAAACTAAAGCCATCGGCCGTAACTTTTCTTCCAAAAATTATTTTGTTGCTCAGGCAAATTTTAGCAAGGTGGATGATGATAGCTGTTGGGCTTTTGATACCGCAGCATCTCACCATTTTTGTAAAAATATTGAGTATTTTTCAGATTTTACCTCTATAGAGGGTGAAGATTTGTATGTTGCGGTTGATGGTGTTAGTTTCCCCATTGAAGGGGAAGGTACTGTAAATTTAACCTTTGATAATGGTAATTCATATGTTCTGAAAAATGTGCTTTATTCCTCTAAACTTAGAAAGAATTTAATTTCGGGGCCTGTAATGGATTTAGATGGGGCTAGTTTTTTTGGTAAAGGGGGTAAAATTGATGTGGTCGGCAAAGATAATAAAAGAATCTTTTCTGCTGAACTAAGTAATGGTGTTTATAATGTTTTTCCTAGAATTTTGAATAAAAATGAAGAGCAAGTTACAAATGTTGCAAATGCATATAATACGAACTGTAATGATATTGAAGCATGGCATGCACGTTTTGGTCATGTAAGTCCGGAGTTGGTCATACATACTAGCAAAACCAATGGTGTAAAAGGCTTGCCTAAGTTAAAATTTTCAAAGTTTTTATGTGAACCATGTCGCTTAGGAAAGCAGAAAAGAATTCAATTTAAGTCATTTAACGGTACTCAATGTAATGGTCCTTTAGAAAGAGTTTTTATGGATATTTGGGGACCTATCCAAATTAATGGTTATAGGGGGGAGAAATTTTTTTTATCAATCATTGACATGTATTCCAAAAGAACTGCTATTTACCCTTTAAATGATAAATCACAGGTTTTTTCAGTTTTTGTTCGCCACATTGCTCGTGCTGAAAGGTTATTAGGTAAAAAGTTGAAGTTCATTCGAACAGACAACGGTACCGAGTTTGTGAACAGTGAATTTAAAGGTTTCTGTGATGAGAATGGGGTTGTTCATGAGTTGACGAACACTTACTCTCCAGAACAAAATGGGGTTTGCGAGCGTCTTAACCAAACAGCTTTAAATTGTGTAAGGGCAATGTTGGTGGATAGTAGTTTACCTATTCGTTTTTGGTCTGAAGCAGTTCTCTATTTTGCGTATACGTGGAACAGAGTGGTTCACCGTGGAGAAAAGAAAACCCCGTTTGAGCTGTATTTTGGACATAGACCGTCAGTTCGACACTTGAAACCTTTTGGCCTTGTTGTGTATGCTGGTGTCCCAAAGCAAAAACGGCGACATAAGCTTTCACCAAAGTCCCAAAAGGGTGTGTTAGTGGGATACGCTTTGAGGACGAAAGGCTACCGAGTGTGGTTACCGGAAGAGGACAAGATCATCGAAACCTTGAATGTTTCTTTTGGCAATAAATTGTATGGTTCTTGTTAAACTTAAGTTTATGGATACTGTTAACTTTTAAAAGAAAATTATGAGTGAAAGAATAAATAGTATATAAAGTGGAATACTTAGAAAAGATTGTTGCTTCTATAATACACATTTAGTCACACTTGAAATCTTCATCTACCTATTAGTAATATATGTTCAATTTTTAAAAATACCTTATTTTTGCTAGAATAATTTTAAGTAAGTACTCCTTAAAAATGTAAGATAAGTAAATAAACTTTCACTCATCTAAGCAGCCTGAAGAAAATGAATTCTTGGTGTAAAATTGATCATAAGAAAAATCTTGAAATAAAACTAAGAATTTGCTATACATTAATTTTATTTGAGAAATCTACTTGATCCTTGTTACAAAAAAAAATATTGTCTTGACAGTAACAAGAGAAGACTTGAAAGTAATTTTCTAACATTAATTTAAATAGTATAAACTCATACCCAATGCCTTTGCAAAGATAAACAAACATTTGGAAATTTCTATTCCAACACCTGCATCCATTCTAGTAACTGGCTTGGCATATCTCCGTCTCCTTGATGAGTCTGGTAAGAAAAAAAAGAAAAGCGATTTGACAGCAGACGACGTCTCGTTTTATATCTTGCTGATTGGCAGTTAACAGCGAATTTCGCCGTTATGCTAGTTGCGTTATCTATGCAAATGCATTGGTATGAAAAAAAATTAAATAAAGTAAAGTAAAAAAAAGAACAAAAACATCCAAAGTAAAATAATTAATGAATTTTTATAAATGAATATTTATTAAATGTCTAGAGAAAAATTAAGTTTTAGTAGATTTACTAATAGCTAGTTATTATAATGCAGTTGGGATCGCAACTGTTATTGCTGAATACCAAAACTGGGAGTTTTCTTATAGAGTGGCAACAGCTCATTAAAGTAAGTTTTGTAAACAAAACAACGTCTAGTTAGAGCGTTCTTAATAGGAAACTATAAAATTAAGAAATAAATTTAAACTTTGGATGTTTAAAGAAAAAAAAAAAAAGGTAACGAATGTAGCATGCACTGCATCTACAAATGCCTCCCTTTCCCCATACATATTCCATGAAAACTAGAAATCAAAATACATAGAATTTTACAGATGACCTGAACATGTTCAGGGTAAACTTGAATTGAAACTATAAATGCAAAAAGTTTTTTTTTTTTTTTTTTTAAAGTTCACTTTGTAGTTTAGTCTTTTTTTTTTTTTAAAGAGTTACTCTATAGCTGGCACTAAATATGCACTTCTTAATCTTAAGAAAATAGTTTTGTTCAGTGCCTTAGTTAGAAGGTCAGCCAAATTTTCTTGTGATCTTACTTGCTGTATATTAAACTCTTTATTTTCATACAGTTCTCTGACAAACATATATTTGATATCTATGTATCTATTCCTGATATTTTCAGATCTAAATTTGATATATTGAATAGCAGCTGAATTGTCACAAAATAGAATCGGGACTTGAAATTTAATCTCAATATTCATAGTCAATATTACAGTTTTTATATTGGCCTTAATATACTTCAGGTCTTTTGCCGCTTCTGATGCAGAAATGAACTCAGCCTCCATGGGCGACAGGGCAACAGATGTTTGTTTCTTGACTCTCCAAGTTATGGGCATTCCATTCATAAATATAGAGTACCCAGAAAAGGATCTTCGATCTGAAGGATCACTGACCCAACTTGCATCGGCAAATGATGAAATCTGGAGGGTAGAATCTTGGGAATCATACCTTAATCCCAAAGTCTTTGTAGAGGCAAGGTACTTAAGAATCTGCTTGAGTTGGTTCCAATGGACTTTAGCTGGGTTTTCCGCAACTTGGGCAAGGGTAGCAACAGCATACGAGATATCAGGGCGGCAGCGTCCAGATATATACAGAAGGCAACCAAGGAGGTTTCGGTAAGGCATCTTCCCCATTGCGGCTTTTGACTGGTTGTCTCTAGGAGATTCCTGTTTGGAGGAAACTGTACCTGGTTGTATAGGAAGAGATATGTTAGTTATCGTAGAAATATCAAATCGTTCAATACAGGAATCTATATATTTGCTACAATTTATGTTAACTGTACCGTCTTTAATGTCGAATTGTATGCCTAATAGTTGAGTGATTGGGCTTAAATTTTCGAGCTGATATAACCCTTCTAATAACTGAATAACTTCTATTAGAGTTGACTTGTCTTTAGCAAAAATCGGGAGGTCATCTACATATACCATAATGATTGCTTTAGTGTTATATCTATAAATACATGTTAGTCCCGGAATTTCTGTAAACCCGTTTGCAATGAGTTTATGATGCAATTCTTCAAACCAGCATTTTCCAGATTGGTGTAAGCCATAGAGGGCTTTATTTAATTTTAAAACGTAATTTTCTTGGCCTGGTATTATATAATCATTAGGTTGGTTAATATATATATCCTTATCAATATTACCATACAAATATGCACATTTTACATCTAAAAGACTATGTTCCCACTGGAGAATACATATAAAAAGTGCAATGAACAATCTTATTAACATGAAATTAACTACTGGACTGTATGTTTCATTATAATCTAAACCCTCTCTTTGGTTATTACCTAAAGCAACTAATCTTGCTTTAAACTTTCTAGATTCATTTTTATTTTTAAGGGTATAGACCCAACGGGTTCCTATTACTTTAGTATTGGCTGGTCTGGAAACAACTGTCCAAACATTTCTGTCTATCATAGTTTTTATTTCACTGTCCATGGCCCTTTTCCATTCTGCAGCCTCTGGTAACCTTTTTGCCTCCCTAGCTGTTTTTGGAATAATTATTTCTACACAATTTGCTTCATCTTCGACTAATGGTATTTCTTCAGATTCTTTGTCTGAACTTTCTTCGGCTTCGTTTAGATTCTCATCTATGTCATTAATGGGGGATTTTCTTTCTAGTTTAAATTTGCCAAGGATTTTGCAGTTTTTAGAAAAAATATTTAATGAATCGTCATATATGAAGTTATTTTCCTCGCAATAATCTTTTAATTCTCTAGAACTCCTTAATACCTTCCCCTCTGGTGTTTTTACATAAATGTCTTCTTTACCTCTACTTTCTCCTGTCTTTCTAATTGCTATATATCTCATAAACATTAATTGTGGGTCATCTACTGGTTGGTAGGGATTTTCGGATATGTCTAATTCATCATCCGATTCTTCTGCTAATATATAACCTTGTTTTTCCATACCTAATTTCGTTTCATCAAATCTGACATGTTTTGTCTCTATTATTTTGTCTTCAGTGGGTAGCCATATTCGATAACCTCTAGTACTATAACTATAACCTACTAAAATCCCTTTTTGAGCACGAACTTGAAATTTGTTACGCTTTTGGGATGGAATGTGAGCATAAGCTACACATCCATATCTTTTTAAATGACGGAGAGAAGGTTTTCTGCCGAACCAGCGCTTGAACGGTATTTCCCCGGTTGAACTATGCAAAAGTCTGTTTCGTATATAGTTTGTTGTTTGCATGGCCTCAAGCCAAAGTTCTTCTGGAAGATTAGCAGAATTAAGCAAAGTTCTCATTCCATCAAACAACATTCGATTAAGACGTTCTGCTGCACCATTTGATTGAGGTGAATATATGTTTGATCTTTCATGTTTTATACCCAATGATTCTAATAATTTTTGTACGGGAGTACAACAATATTCTAATCCATTATCGCTTCTTATAGCTTTTACTTTTTTATTGGTTTGACGTTCAACAAATTGGATAAAATTTCTAAGTTTTTCACAAACTTCATTTTTACTTCGCATTGGATAGCAAAAGGCTCTTCTACTATAATCGTCAAGCAAGGTTAAAATATAGCGATAACCATGCTTTGAAAGATAAGGAGCAGGGCCCCAAATATCTGTGTGAATTAATTCTAAAATGTCTTTTGAACGAATACTTTTAAGTTTTGGGTAGGGCTGTCTTGTATTTTTCCCCATTATGCAAGCCTCACAGCAGACCTCTTCCCCTTTTAATCTCACTTGTGGTTCTACCAGGTCATTATTAAACATTTTCTTAATAGTTTGTATATTACAATGAGCAAGTCTTTCATGCCAAATCATAATTTCGTTAGTATCTACAGCAAAAGCTTGATTAAATGTTTGCTTTGTATGTTTTGGTATTAGCTTTTTAGATGAGCTCTCAGTTTGTGTACATTGGTTATTAGTTACTTCTTTATGATGGCTATTTTCCAAAGTATCTTTTATTTTTAAAACATTAGGTTGGTTATAATTAGGTAAACCCTGTATAACGTAAAAGTTATTTTTCATTTTTGCAGACCATAAATAGTTCCAATCGGGATCAAAAATTTTAAATCCTCTATCAAGTTTAGCATGAAAACCTGCTCTATCCATTCGACTCATACTGATTAAATTTCTATGAATTGTTGGGACATAAAGGCAATCATTAAGTGTAATTCCTCTTATGTTTGGACCATCTTTAATTTTAAACTGCACTATTCCTATACCTTTAACTGGATGAGATGTAGTTCCCATTTTTATCATTGAACCTTCTGTAGAAGGTTTTAGGTATGTGAAAAACTCTTGATTTTGACAAATATGTGCAGTCGATGCACTATCTAATGTCCATTCCCTAGTTGGTAATAAATTTTCGCTTTCAAAGCATTCTGAAGTAAACTCTGTTACAAAAGAGGATTCTTTTACATTAGTTTGATTTTTCCTATTACCCTTATTTTTAAACCTACAAATATTTTCTGTGTGGTTTGGTTTTCCACAAAAACTACATGTAACTAATCTTGCTGACTCTTGTTTTACAGAACTAAATGAGTCAGGATGTTTGTGTTTTTCAACAGAAAAGCATTCAGTTGTTTTACTAAGCTCATGCAAGTTACGACGATTATATTCTTTAATTATTTCTGCTTTTAGTTTTGCAAAATTAAAATCTGTATCCTTACAATTTTCAAATTCTCGAGCAAGATAATCGTAATCTTCTGGCAAATTTTGCAAAAGCATGTAACATCGATGTTCCTCACTTACAGTTTCCCCTGCATCAGTTACTTTTCTATACTGATGTTCAAATCTATCAATAAAAGTTGGGAGTTCCTCATCCGCATTTGGTTTCATAGTTCTGAATTCAGCTAAACATAGAGATTTATAAGAACGACTGGCTGTCAATAGATTAGTTTTTAATGTATTCCAGATAATTTCTGGTTCTTCTAAATTATCAATCATTAAAACTATTTCTTGACTACAATAGGTTTTAATTAAACCTGCTGCTTTTGCTTTAGATTGATTTAATTTAAATTGCTCTAGTGGGGATAATTTATCAATTTCTTGAGGATGCTTTTCTGCATCAATCCAAGCAATTAACCCTTCTGTTTGCAAAATTCGCTTCATACTAGTTGACCAAGATTGGTAATTATATCTAGTAAGCAACATTTGTGGATTTATATTGGATGCCATTTTTCAATTGAATTTAAATGCAACTCTAGCAATTGCTTTTCGATCAATAAAGACTACAATAAAAAATATTACAATGCTTCATTCTTCAGGTTAGGGCTGGGCCCATAACCACTGTTAAACTTAAGTTTATGGATACTGTTAACTTTTAAAAGAAAATTATGAGTGAAAGAATAAATAGTATATAAAGTGGAATACTTAGAAAAGATTGTTGCTTCTATAATACACATTTAGTCACACTTGAAATCTTCATCTACCTATTAGTAATATATGTTCAATTTTTAAAAATACCTTATTTTTGCTAGAATAATTTTAAGTAAGTACTCCTTAAAAATGTAAGATAAGTAAATAAACTTTCACTCATCTAAGCAGCCTGAAGCAAATGAATTCTTGGTGTAAAATTGATCATAAGAAAAATCTTGAAATAAAACTAAGAATTTGCTATACATTAATTTTATTTGAGAAATCTACTTGATCCTTGTTACAAAAAAAAATATTGTCTTGACAGTAACAAGAGAAGACTTGAAAGTAATTTTCTAACATTAATTTAAATAGTATAAACTCATACCCAATGCCTTTGCAAAGATAAACAAACATTTGGAAATTTCTATTCCAACACCTGCATCCATTCTAGTAACTGGCTTGGCATATCTCCGTCTCCTTGATGAGTCTGGTAAGAAAAAAAAGAAAAGCGATTTGACAGCAGACGACGTCTCGTTTTATATCTTGCTGATTGGCAGTTAACAGCGAATTTCGCCGTTATGCTAGTTGCGTTATCTATGCAAATGCATTGGTATGAAAAAAAAATTAAATAAAGTAAAGTAAAAAAAAGAACAAAAACATCCAAAGTAAAATAATTAATGAATTTTTATAAATGAATATTTATTAAATGTCTAGAGAAAAATTAAGTTTTAGTAGCTTTACTAATAGCTAGTTATTATAATGCAGTTGGGATCGCAACTGTTATTGCTGAATACCAAAACTGGGAGTTTTCTTATAGAGTGGCAACAGCTCATTAAAGTAAGTTTTGTAAACAAAACAACGTCTAGTTAGAGCGTTCTTAATAGGAAACTATAAAATTAAGAAATAAATTTAAACTTTGGATGTTTAAAGAAAAAAAAAAAAGGTAATTAAATATATTTATAAATTGATTCAAACCTTTAAGAGGAAAAAAAAAAAAATTGTATTGAATATGCATGGGGAAACAACGAATGTAGCATGCACTGCATCTACAGTTCTGACAGTGGAGCTGCACTGGGCACCTCATCTTCAGATTTGGAATTGCTCACCGATGGTCCAGTTGATCGTGCCAAAGCCGATCCTGTTGACATCATCGTGCAGTGCGAGCCCGAAGAAGTTGGTGAGGATGTCCAGGAGGACAATGTTGAACCTGTATGTCCCCTTTCTGAGACCCAATCTGAACTCGTGTGGCGACGTAAGGCTGTCCCTAGGCCCAATGCGAAACGGGTGGATATATATTATTATCCTGATGGTTCTAACACACGGCTAAGATCTCTTAACGATGTCCAGAAATTTTGTTTAAGTAAAAATGTGGTGTTTGACCCGGATTTGTTTGATTTTTCTGGTGCTAATTTGTTTGAGGGGTTGGTGAATCAAGCTGCCGTACCATCATCTCAGTTGACGAAGTTTAAAAGGAAGCGCAGGCGTAAACCCAAGTGACTAGACTTGTCTATTCCAAGAACATTTAATCAAGCAATGAAATCTCAACAACAGCCTGAATGGAAAGCTGCCATGGACGAGGAGATGAGTAGTATGAAAGAGCGTAAGGTTTGGCACCTGGTTGAACTGCCGAAAGGTAAAGTTCCGTTGGGAAATCGCTGGGTCTATGCCTTAAAGAAGGACGAGCATGGAAACATCGCACGCTTCAAGGCAAGACTCGTGGCTCAAGGATTCCGTCAAATTAAAGGCGATACATACGATGAAACCTTCTCTCCTGTGGTGAACTTTTCAGTGGTCCGGTTTTTCTTTTCACTTTTAGTTTCAAATTTGAAATGGTTTAATACACAATGCGACGTTAAATGTGCCTATTTATATGCCCCATTAGATGAGGAAATATATATGAGCCAACCTCTTGGGTATGTAGTTCAGGGCAAGGAGCATCTGGTATGCAAACTTGACAGAGCACTGTATGGCTTACACCAAAGCGGACGCTTGTGGTATTATGAATTAAATCGTGTTTTGTTGGACCTAGGTTTTGAGAAATTTAATTGGTGCAATTGCACGTATAAATTTAAAGATTTTATTGTTTTGATGGTTTATGTTGACGATATAGTAATTTTTGGGAAAAGGCAAGTTCAAATTGACAATATAATTAAACGTCTGGAAGGCAAGTTTGATTTAAAAATTTTGGGACGAACTCAGAAACTTTTGGGGGTTGAGTTCTCATATGATGACGGTAATGTACAATTATATCAGTTGTCATATATCACGGAAGTTTGTGAGAGATTCAGTTCATTTCGTATTCCTGTGTCTTCACTCCCAATAGTTAAAGGGGTTAAATATTCTAAGAAAGACTGTCCAGCAAACCAGCAAGAAATTGATGAGATGACTAAATTTCCCTATAGGAGTGTTTTAGGATGCTTATCATTTATTTCAAATAGGACTCGTCCGGACATAGCTTACGCTGTAAACATCTTTAGTCAATTTCAAAGTAATCCAGGTCTTTCCCCACTGGAACGGTTTAATAAAACTGTTAGGATATGTGTCATATACTAAGCAGTATAAACTTAATTTAAAATGTCATAATTCTAATTTAATAGCATATTCAGACGCTGACTTCGCCATGAACCGGGATGATTACGTGTCTATGGGAGGACAAATTGTTTTTGTTGATGAAAGTCCCATCTCTTGGAGGACATTTAAAGAAAGTGGAGTAAGCCTTTCCACTATGGAAAGTGAATTCGTGGCTATGTGTGAATGTGTTAAAGAGTTGATGTGGTTAGACCACATATTAGAGGATTTTTATAGTTTCGGTATAATTCCTGGTTCACATGTCCCTCCACTTCTCCTAGCTGATAATCAACCGGCTATTGACTTTACGAAGTCGCCAATTGAAAACAACCGTTCGAAACACATAAACGTAAAATTGTTTTTCATACGTGAATGGTTGTTTGAGGGTTTGTTTAATCTTAAATATGTTTCTAGTCAATCTAACTTTGCCGACCCATTCACGAAACCCATTACAAAATTTAATTTGAATAAATTCATTGATAAAGTATTTTTGAGAGATAATTAAAATTAAAAGTCATGTATTAAATTATATAGTAACTACAGTTTAAATTTTCCTCGTTTTAAATACATTATGTGTTTAAATTTCGGGTTATGGATCCTACCAAAATCCATGGTTTTTTTGAGAATTGTTTCTCGAATATAATATTTCGGGTTTATGGATCCTATCAAAACCATAATTTTTTTTTTCCTTTTGGGGTTTTTTCTCTATTTCTCATTGCTAATGTGGTGTTTGGTATTTGTACATTTTTCTTATGATTTGGTATGAATGGTTAAGCATGGGCGCTCATGTACGTATGTGAATGTTTTATGTGTTCGTCTGTATCATTGTATATATTCCATTTAAATGTTTATTGTGTATGAATTGTATATATATATGTCATATAAAGTACTTAATTATATCTATGTTTATTGGGTTTGCAATGAGAAAGTGAAAATTGTAATTGTATATATATATTACTACTAATGTTTGAGAATTTTTCCTAGTGCATAACTATTGAAAATGGACTTTAGGAGCAGATCGTACTGAAGAGCTGCTTATGATTCTTGTATGATATAGTGTTATTGATATTTTGAGAATTGTTTCTGATGTGCTACTACTTTCGGATTCTATTGAAGAACTGTCACTCTGGAAGTGGTAACACTTGTTTTTTTAATCCTGGCAACTAATTGCTCTCTTGAAAAAAAGCAACATGGAGGGGGGAATATGTTGTAATTTTTGTCAATGTTGGTTTTATTTTATTTTCTTTATTAATAACTGTAATGTTTAATTGTGTTTTGTTACTTAAGTTAGAGGTTTTGACTAGTAATAAAGGATAAAGAACTAACGTTGTATTTTCAACCGGCAAACGTTTTGAGTCAACTTAAAGTCTAGAATAGGAGTTTAATTAATAAATTGTATAATTGTGGTATGAAATATTTTATCTATCACAGTCTAAACTTTTATTGAAGGCATTTCTTATTAAATACAACATATTTACTTACGTTTTGGCCAGAAACTTTATTCTAAATAATTTCCGTTTATGTTTACATTAGAGAACTACTGCTAACGACGATCGGTTGGTTGCTCACTGGTTTCTTAACATCTCGCACTGGTTTACCTGTTTAACTGCACTATCGCCAATTGCCGTCACTAGATGGCAGTGCGGTAACTAGTTTTCGCGGGCTGCCATTGGTTGAGTGTGCTGATCCGATGATCAGTATTTAAGGCCTTACCGGCGAGTGATGTGGGCAGTTCTTCAATGTTTTGATTTGTGTAGCTGTCTGCTGGAGCAGCTCCGAGATGCCTGTAGTTTTTTTAAAGTTCAACCAATAGTGAAACCTATTAAATGAAATTCCTTTTCCCGTCGTCGTGGTTTTTGGCAGAGTCTTCCGGTAGTCACAAAATGTCGTAAGTTGTTTTTTGTTAAGTTTTGTAGAAATGTTTTAAGGGATGTTTAGTATCTCAACGTTTCTGGTACCTTTTGAGTCATGGTGTAACGTCGTTGTATGTTGTTTTTTTGTGACTCTGTGGTTTGTTAACTTCGGTTGACATCGTTTGGGCTTTATCACATGTTAAGTTTGCAAATGTATATTGTTTTTTTGAAGTTAAGTTTTAAATTCTGTTTAGTTAATTGGAGGTTTATAACTGTTTAAATTGTTGAATTTCGTTAAAGTTGAAAAGAGTTTATGATAGTTAAAATTGCAGATAGATTTATGTTTTTAAAGACTGTTTAAATTGTTGAGTTTAGTTAAAGTTGGTTAAAAGTTTAATTTAGTTGAAATTGATAAGTCTATTATAAATGTTGAAGTTTCAAGGTATTTTGTTAAGTTTTTATGAAGTTTGTTTGTTGAAAGTTGCTGGTCAACGTATGTTAAAATATTGTTTACAAGTGAGCTGTTGGTTGCCAGAGATAAGTTGTTGATAATTGCTATACTAATATATTGTTGTTGAAAATCATTTACATATGTTGAATTTCTATTCTAATAAATACAGTTGTTATTTTTAAACTTGTCCTCATTATTTTTGTTGCATCTTCTGAATACACATTTGAGTCTGCTTAATGCAAGTTTACAGTTAGAGTTTTCATTGTGCATATTAAGACACTCTGCAATATCAACATTGGCCAAATTGGCTAACAGATTGATTGCAGATATTTTTGAATTTTTAAAATTATTGGGAGGGGCGGGAAGGGGGAGGGAGCGGAAGAGTAAAAAAATAAAAATAGAGATAGATCGTTCAAAACTGGTGCATAGAGGTTTTTGATACTTACAAATCGATTGCGGATATTTTTGAATTTGTAAAATTATTAGGGCGCTCATATATATGCCATCGCGCACGGGTCTACGCTGCCGAAGTCAGTGGGGACCCAGTGCGACATTTTTCCCGATCAGAGTTTTTTTTTTTTTTTTTTTTTTTTTTCACATGATAAAAATTAATGCAATTTAGAGAATTCATTAATTATAATGATTCATTTAAAAATAGTGACCAGTGAAGCGGGCGTAGCCTGCTAGTATATATATATATATATAAGATAAATTCAAATAGAATATAATTTTATCAAAATAAAATAAAATAGACATAGACAAATGAAGAAACAGTATATCTTCCTTACATATATTATAAATCACACATACTTAAGAAGCCCCTCCTCCCTTTCAATCTCATATAATATAAATAACCATAAAATATCCTTCAGTTTAGTGTCTAAATTTTCTTGGGTAACATCATAGAAATGTCACAGACACAAAGTGAAAAAATTACTAAGGAGAACAACACATTTTAATTAAAATATGTTTTTGTGCAATAAGAAATATACTTTTGCACATTGCTGAGCAAAAACATTAAAAATTTAACTTTTAATAATTGTGACCTCAAAATTTTGCAAAATTCAAGACTTTTTGAAAATGAATAAGCATAGTTTTTGACTTAATCATGATATCATTGTTAATCATTAATGCTTAAAAACTTAGATTCAAACAAAAATTTTTAACTTTTTGTGTATCTAAAGTATTTCCTAAGAAATTTTGATATTTAAACTTTATTTTTTGGAATATTACAGCTGCAGTTATGGCCCTCCTAGCACAGAATTTTGATACAGTTATAAATATTCTGCATTTCTTGGAAAACAGTAATATATAATTTTTAAAGCTATGTAAAACCATCTTTGTTTTTATATAAACTACACTTCTTTTAATTATTTTAATTGAAGATAAGACAAATTTAAATAGAATTTTAGCAAAACAATTAAACAGAGGTATAAAACAATTTTAATATCTTAAAATAAATTAAAGGAAAAAAAATATATACATATATATCCGTTTAAAGGACTGAAGGAAATTTTAGAATATTTTTTTTCTTTCTAAATCATGCATACTCAAGAAGTGTACCCTCTTTTTCCTTATGCAATATAAATAAAACATATATATATTTCCCCCCCCCCTTAAAAAATTTTAAAACTATTCTCTATAACATATTTAACTATTTAAATCTGCCCCAGTACCCTGTTAAGGCTACAAAAATCAGCTAAAGATACTCTTAGTTCTCCCCCCCCCCCTCTTATTTTCCTGCATTGAATAAACAAAAATAAAAAAAATCTTGACTTTTTTGTGTGCCTTTTAAAAGTCTGTCCCTTTTTCTGCCTTTCCTAATGGTAAGATATTGAGTTTTTATTTGTATCTATTACAGATCATTTAAAATATGACTATCTAAAATTTTGTTTATTTCTTTTTTTTACTTTCATCTTTGTAAAAGATCACTTTAGTAATTATATTAGATATAAACAGCTGCTTGCTTTTATAATATTTCTTTCTAGAAAGTAAAAAAAAAAAAACTTCACACTTTCTTTTTAATTTGCTTTCACCTTTGCTTACCTTAACGATCTTGTAATTTTCAAGAAAACGGTAAAAAAAAGTACCTATTATTTTTATTCAAGAAAATTGTATAAAATAAAGTGTATGAACAATAAATGAATTCATTCTTAATTTTTGGAATTTTTCTTAGCTTGAAACTGATAGTCTGCTCCTCAATTAAATTTTCACTCACGATCTATCGTTCTAAATGTAAACAAACTTCGTTTCTACCTGAGCTTCTTACTAAAGCACGTGCATATCCTTCTTTTTGATTTGCTAATGTTTAATGATGTCATAGCAGGTGAGAATGCCAGTGAACCATGAAGTTTGCTTCATTTTCTGCGCAGTTGTCAGCAGGTGGTGTCAGATGAGTGTTGTGCTGTCGCTCTCTGATTCACTGAAAAGGAGGGTGTGTAATTTTGAATATGAAATTAACTTCTGCTAATTAAGATGAGAAGCTAGTGCTACTTCTCGCTTGTATTTACATTTTTTTTCAATGTTGATGCTCGGCGTTTGCTTCGGCAACGTTTTACTTTTAGTAATAAAGGTTTTGCTATGAAAGCGATGTAGTTTTTTCAAGTTTAAATAGCACTAATGCATCATGCTGGCAGTTTAATTCTCTGAACCAATTGTTTTTTACTTCAGCTTGTTTTAGATAAGTAATTAATTGAAGTTTAGTTTTTTTTAATTCACTATGAAGCAGCTTCCCTCTAATTTTGAATGTTAATATTTACTTGTTATATTAACTCTTTAAATTAGTATTGTTAAGTTTAAATTATGTTTTTCATATACACTTATGTCAATTTTTATTGTTAATAAACTTCGTTATGTTTTTAAAACTTTCTGTCATCACTTTAAACATTATTTTACATACATATCAGTTTCTCCAACTTGCATGGACATGAGATATGATAGCTTTCAATGTTTTCCATCTGCTTAATATTATACATATTAGATTTAGGTTTATAAAGTTTTTTTAAAATCTATTATCGGTTGTGGGCAATTGCCTATGCCTGTTAGGGAGATTTAAATTGTAAAATTAAATTGTTTATTTTTCTTTAAGTGATGTATTAAGGAAGTATGTTTTTTTAAGTGTAAAGTTAAAGTTTAAAAATGGCATTTGCCTTAAATAACTTATCACAAATTGAAAAGCTTAATGCTAACAAATATGCCTCTTGGATATTAGATATGAAGTTTTTACTTTTAGAGCGGAATGCTTGGGGGATAGTTATTGGAGAAGAGAAACTGCCAGTAGTGAATACTGAAAAAGGTGATATGGTGAGTGACTTCCAAGCGCGTTCAAGAACTGCATTAACTACCATCTACCTGTGTGTCAGTCCAGAGTTTCGAAGCATATTAGATAACTGCGATGATGATCCTGTAAAGGTGTGGAAGACATTGCGTGGACACTTTCAACCAGATTCTAGAGCAAGGCATATGGCTCTCTTCAGTGAGCTTTTCTCCACTTATATTAGAGATGGGGAGTCAATTAGCCTGTTCGCTACTCGACTGTCTTCTGTTGTGGAGCAACTTAAAGCTATTGATAAGCCTGTTGATAATGTCTACATTTGTTTTCAGATTTTGAGATTCCTGCCCGACCGCTTTGATCAAATTATGCAGACGATACTTCGTTGGACTGTAGAGAATTTTTCGTTTAAAAATACGGTCATTGAGTTGATCACCAAAGAGACCAGGCTTAAGTTGTGTGACTCCAACCGATTAAAGAACTGTGATATAGAAGTTCAACATGTTTCTAAGTCAAAATGGACTAAATCTAAGGACACTTCAAGTTTTAATGTATAGAAGTTTAAGTGTTGGTGTTTTGGTCTTGTGGGTCATCTACAGAAAAATTGCCGTGTAAAATTAAATTTTCATTCTGATCAAAATAATTCAAGTAAAAATGTTAAAAGTGGCTCCATCTCACGACATCTGAAACCTTCTAATAAAAGTAATATACAAGGCTTTATTGCACAAGAAAATCTTAGTAATAGTGTAGGAGACGATAGCTGGCATTTGTGTATCCTTTGAAAAGAGGATAAAAGCCTTTTTTCAAATTTTAAACCTGTTGAAAGTGAGAAGATGAATGTCGCCATGGATGAAGTTACTTTTCCTATCGCCGGTAGAGGTGATATTGATATAATATTTAATGGCTTTAAATACGTTTTTTTGGATGTTTTATATTCTCCAGAACTGAGAAGAAATTTAATTAGTGGCCCTCGCATGGATCATGGAGGAGCTCAGTTTCTTGGGAAAAATGGTAAAGTGAAAGTGTCAGACAAGTTCGGAAAGTTTATGTTTAATGCTAATTTAATTGATGAAATTTATCATGTTTTTCCTAAATTTTTAAAAGGAAATAGGGAGCAAAATTTTAAATTTAAGAAAGCTCAGGGTTTAAATAAGAATGGGGGGGGGGGGGGCTAATGATAAGATAGAAGCTATGCCTATAGCAGGGTTTAATCTGGCAAAAAAATTACTTTAGCATTTTAGCGAAAATAGGCAAGCACTATTTTAGCTTTTTCGAAAGTTAATTCTTTGGATACCATTGATTTCTTTTACTTAGCTTTGTTATCCTCAGTTTTCTTTTCTATTCCTTTTGTTCATTGATGATTTTAACCAAGCATCCATATTTGTGACTTTAAAAATATGAATCAGGGAAACTATGTTTTGATTTTATCAATAGAAAAAGAGGTATTCATATCATATGTGTAAAATGAAAAAGCAATTTAAAAATCAAGTAAAGTGTAGTGGTAGATAATCGTGAAATGAAGCAAATTCTGAATTCTAACATACTTTTAAATATTTTTGCATTTAAATTCAATCATTGAAAATTAAAAATAAATCCAAATTACTATATAAATAAGGATTTCCAAAAATTTCAGTCCTTTCGTAGTTCTTGCCTGCAAATAAAAAAAAAAAAAAAAAAAAAAAATCTGAACTATTATATAGAGATATTTTATACAGTTATCCAGTTTTAGCTTTTTAGCGAAATTCTGACCGACTTGTTTTAGCAAAATATGATACCTTTTAGCAAAATGCTAAAAAAACTAATGGCAGTTTAAACACTGGCCTATAGTAAAACCAGTTGATGTTAAAAGTGTTAGCCCACAGCTTATTGTTCATACAAGTCAGAACAGTTTTGTTAAGGGCTTACCAAATTTAAAATCAGTTTCTAAATTCTTTTGTGAACAGTGCTAAATAAGTAAACAGCATAGACAGTCTTTTAAACCATTGGGTGACACCAAAGCCAAACATCCTTTAGAAAGACTATTTGGATAAATGGGGACCGAGTCAGGTCAAAGGTAAAAATGGTGAAATATTTTTTCTTTCTATATTAGATGATTATTCAAGAAAAGTTGTGGTGTATCCCTTTCATGAAAAATCACGTATTTTTGATGTGTTTAAAAGACATGTTGCTAGAACTGAGCGTTTTTAGGGAAAAAAATTAAAATACCTTCACTCAGATAACGGATCAGAGTTCAAGAATGACCTTTTTAAAAATGATTGTAATGAAAATGGTGTCTCGCATAAGTTCACCAATGTTTATACGCCGAAAGAAAATGGCTTGTGCGAAAGGTTTAACCAAACCATCATGAACTGTGTCCGTGCTGTTTTAAATTCTTGTAAAATGCCTGCTGACTTTTGGCTTGAGGCCTGTGTGTACTTCTCCTATACATGGAATCGGATGTGCCATAAGAATCAGTCCAAAACCCTTTTTGAATTATATTCAGGAAATAAACCCTCTATTAGACACTTTAAACCCTTCGGTATTATCGCATATGTTAGGATACCCAAACAGAAATGCAAATATAAGCTTGATGTTAAATCTGAAAATGGTTTTCTTGTGGGCTATGCCTTGAGGACCAAAGGTTACAGGATTTATCTTGACGATGAGAAGAAAGTGTAGTTGAGACTATATCAATGCATCTTTTATAGAAGACAGCGTCAGTTCGCGTAGTGTGATGGGCAACTCTTTTGATCTGGAGCTGACTCCAGATGATATACCTGTGCTCGTAAATCTCGGAATCAGTCCAGATCTGATGCCAGGCTTTTCTGGTGGTTTGAGTAGAGAGGGGGAAGGAGTCCAAAAGTGATCCACTCGCTGACTATATATCTCCTACAACTTCTAAATCTGCTGATATTAAGTTTAGTGACCCTACATGGTACTTAAAAGTAGTCCATAGAGCTAAAGGGAATAAGTCTGATGTTTATTGTGTTATAATGTAACTCCATGGTTTTAGTCATGCGAGCGCACGTTCTGTGTTAAAATTGTTATTAGTTCAGAGTTTGAAAATGGTTGTTGTTCTATATGTTTTGTGTTTTGTGGCTGTTGAATAAAGTTATAATTTAAACAGCTAGCAATGGATTCTATGCTTAGTTAAGCAATATTTAGAGCCTCCGTTAAACCTGTATAGGAAAAACATCACATGGTGGCAGCGGAAAAACAGGAAAAGCAGTAAAGTGAAAAAAATACTGTAAATAATTTGTTTTGCATTTACCGATATTGAGCGAAGCTTATTCTAAAATTTTCAACTATGATGGAAACTGATAAAATTAGTGTGGTAAGGCATTCCTTTCAAGTTACGCCACCAGAACCATTTAAATTTTCTACTCCAGCTTATTGGTCAAAATGGATAACTCGTTTTGAACGATATAGAGTTGCATCTGGTTTGAACAAGCAATCGGATGGTGAGCAAATAAACTCATTGATTTACATCATGGGCGATAAAGCTGAAGATATTTTTGCTTCGTTCCAGTTAACCACAGAAGAAGCAGAAGATTATCAAATAGTCCTAAAAAAATTCAATGACCATTTTGTAGTAAAAAAGAATACTATTTTCGAGCGAGCGCAGTTTCATAAGTGTATTCAACTCGAAGGAGAAAGAGTTAATGACTTTATTACGGCACTATATCGTCTAGCTGAGAGTTGCAAATATGGAAATTTACATGATGAATTGATTAGGGACAGAATTGTAGTTGGAATAAGAGATAAAGCTCTAAGCAAAAAGTTACAATTAGATAGTGAATTAAGATTAACAAAAGTTATAGAAAAGGTACGTCTCAGTGAATCCATTAAGCAACAACAACTAAAACTTGGCGAAGTTGAAAGAGCCATTTCTTTAAACGTTATGGGCTCAAATAAAACTGTTCGTTACCAGAATAATTTCCAAAATAAAAATGAGAATAAATTTAACGTGAAAAGCACAATGCCGAGAAATATTAAATTTTCACAGAAAGATGAAAAGTGTAAATGGTGTGGAAAACAAAAACACGACAAAAGAATGTGTCCTGCTAGAGACGCCAAATGTCGAAAATGCGCCAAGATCGGGCATTACGAAAAGATCTGTTTTTCTAAAAGCCAATCTAAAGGCTCATCGATTTCATTTTTAAACATAGTTTTTCACTTAGGGAAAATTAATGAAGATTGGACAATCGATGTTAAGATAGAAAATCAGGATTTACAATTCAAGATAGATACTGGCGCTGATCACTCCGCAATTTCTACAACAGTTTATCGCTCGCTAGACAAGAAGACTAAATTGGAGCCAGTTCATAAAGTCCTATGCGGCCCGGATAGAAATCCTTTGAAAGTTTTAGGAAAATTCAACGCACATTTAAACTTTAAAGGGAAATATTGTAAAGAAGACATCTATGTAATTGATGGTCTACAAACAAGTCTTTTAGGAAAACCAGCATTGATTTCTTTTGGGTTAGGACCAAATATAAGCAATTTTGATCAAGTAGTAGTCAACAACCCTAGAATAGAATTTCCAGAGCTCTTTGAAGGACTTGGACTAATGAAAGGTAGTTATTCAATACAGCTGAAGAAAGACAGTGTTCCATATGCAGTTACCTCACCTCGACGCGTTCCTATACCCTTACTGAAGAAAACCGAAGATGCGTTAAAGAAGATGGTGGAGCAAAAAGTCATAACACCTGTTAGTGAGCCTGCAGAATGGTGTTCGCCAATAGTCATAGTTCCAAAGAAAGATGGACAACTCAGAATATGTGTGGATTTGACACAGCTTAACAGAAATGTTTTGAGAGAATTGCATCCTGTACCCAATGTTGAATATACATTATTTTTTTTATCAGGTGCCAAGATATTTTCAAAATTGGATGCAAACTTAGGTTTTTGGCAAATACCATTAGACGAAAAGTCTTCATTTCTCACTACCTTTATTACACCATTTGGGAGATACAGATTTCTAAGATTACCGTTTGGAATCTCATCAGCTCTGGAACATTTTCAAAGAAGAATGTCTCAGTTGTCGGAGAATTTAAGTGGCACTGCTTGTCATATGGACGATATTCTGATTTGGGTATCCACTCAAGAAGAACATGATCAAAGATTAAGAGAGGTTTGCAAGAGATTAAAAGATGCCAACTTGACTTTAAATGAGAAAAAATGTATTTTTCAACTAAAAGTATAAAGTTTCTGGGTCATATAATCGACAGCCAAAGAATCGATCCTGATGATGAAAAAGTTGCAGCAATTAAAGAATATAAACCCCCAAGAAATAAAAAAGAGCTGAAACAACTATTAGGATTTGCCAATTATCTAGCACGTTTTGTTCCAAATTTCGCAGAATTAATGTATCCTCTTACGTCGATGCTTAGCAACAAGCGAGAATTTGTATGGGATCATCAACAGAAAAACGCATTTGAAGAATGGAAGAAAATTTTATCTTCAGATCCAGTTTTAAAAATATTTGATCCTAATAAAGAATCTATAGTCACCACAGACGCATCATCCTATGGTCTGGGAGCCACTCTACGTCAAATCTGGAAGATGGAAAAACTTTTGTAATCGCCTATGCATCGAGAACATTAACACCGGCTGAGAGTCGCTATGCTCAAATCGAAAAGGAAGCATTAGCTGTAGCATGGGGATGTGAGAAATTCAGAGATTACTTAACAGGGTCTCATTTCTTGATTGAAACTGACCATAAGCCGCTGATTCCAATTCTTTCGAGGAAGCATTTAGACGATCTTTCTCCTAGAGTGCAAAGAATCAGATTAAGAATGATGAGATACTCATACGCTATTACTCATGTTCCAGGGAAGAATCTTTATGCAGCCGATGCTTTATCTAGAAGTCCAAGAGAGCAATCATGTGAAAATGATGAACTAGAAGAAGAAATTGATGCATACATTCAGATGATCACTAATAATCTTCCAGCAACTTCTAATAGGCTGAAAGAATTTCTAGAAGCACAACAATCTGATGTTACCTGCCAGAAACTTTCTTCGTATGCGTTGACAGGATGACCCTCGAAGAAAGATGTAGATCGACTCTGTTTACCGTTTTGGCAACATCGCTTTGAAATTTCTATTCAAGATGGCCTTTTAATGAGAGGTTGTAGAATAATAATCCCAAAGTCGCTCCAAACTGAAGTGCTGAAAAAGATTCACGAAGGACATCTTGGTATAATTAAATGTAGAGCTCGTGCAAGATGTTCTGTATACTGGCCAAAAATTAACAAAGAGATTGAAGAAAAAGTGAAAAATTGTCCTGCTTGTATCAAAGAATCGAGCAACAGGCATGAACCACTAATTCCGACGCCATTTCCAGAAAGACCTTGGGAAGTTGTAGGCCTTGACCTCTTCAAATACCAGAATTTGTGGTACCTTCTTGTAGCAGATTATTATTCACGGTATCCTGAAATTTCGAAACTTGAAACTTTGACTTCGGAAGAAATAATTAACCATTGCAAATCTATATTTTCTCGTCATGGTATTCCAGAAATACTCAGAACGGATAAAGGTCCACAGTTCGATCCAATGAGAACACGAGAATTTAATGAGTTCGCAAGAAGCTACTGTTTCAAACAAATCACAAGCAGTCCAAAATTTCCCCAAAGTAATGGATTTATAGAATCGAGCGTAAAAACAATCAAAATGCGTATCAAGAAATCTGCTGATCCTTATCTTGCGCTAATGGAATACAGAGCAACCCCACTGGAAAACGGTTATAGTCCTGCAGAACTCCTAATGGGTAGGAGAATAAGAACAATTCTGCCAATAGCTAATTCTCAACTACTTCCTAGATTGATCAAGAAAACTGATTTAGAAGGCAAGGAGAGAAAACGAATAGAGAAACTAAAAAGAAATTACAACAGGCACCACGGGACAAGAATTCTATCAGAACTTGAGAAAGGACAGGGAGTATGGATTGCTGACAAAAGAGTGACAGGAAAAGTGTTACAGAAAACTTCATTTCCGCGATCATATCTTGTTCAATCAGGAAAGAGAATGTATAGATGAAATAGGAAACATCTAGTACCATCGCCAGATTTCGAGCCAGAATCTGAATCAGATGAAGGATTAGATATTTCCGAGAATAATCATTCAACTGATATGGGATCTGGAATAAAGTCTCCGCCAACCAACAAAAATTCCGGAAATATATCACCAAAATGTACCTCTCCCACAAGACCTGTGACCAAGCCTTATGTTACAAGAAGTGGTAGGACTATTCGACCACCCCAGAGACTTGACTTATAACTTTGAAAGGAAGGGAGATGTGTTATAATGTAACTCCATGGTTTTAGTCATGCGAGCGCACGTTCTGTGTTAAAATTGTTATTAGTTCAGAGTTTGAAAATGGTTATTGTTCTATATGTTTTGTGTTTTGTGGCTGTTGAATAAAGTTATAATTTAAACAGCTAGCAATGGATTCTATGCTTAGTTAAGCAATATTTAGAGCCTCCGTTAAACCTGTATAGGAAAAACATCACATTTATTATTATACTGATGGGGAGGGAAAGAAAATGCCACAACGATCCTTTAGGGATGTTGAAAATTTTTGTAATGATAGAGGAAATGCATATAGGGCCTCGGATTTTGATTTTTCAAGTAAAAATTCATATACAGGTATTATTGATCAAAATTTAACTCCATCTGCATCTGTTACTAAATCTAAAAATATTTGACTAGAGATTGATATTCCCTGTACATATAAACAAGCTTTAAAATCACCTCAATTTAAAGAATATGAGAAGGCAATGATAGAGGAGCTTGAAAGTATGGAGTCTCGTAAAGTATGGCATTTAGTCGAGTTACCAGCAGGTAAAACTGCACTAGGTAACCGATGGTTTTTTAACCTTAAGCGCAATGAAAACGGCCAAATCGTAAGATATAAGGCTAGGCTCGTAGCACAGAATTATTGCCAGGTCAAAGGAGACACATACAATGAGACCTTCTCTCCCATAGTTAACTTTTTAGTGGTGCATTTTTTCTTTGCTTTATTAGTAGTTAATTTTGATTGGGTAAATGTTCAGTGTGATGTGAAGTGTGCTTACTTGTATGCTCCACTTCATGATGAAATTTACATGCATCAACCTACAGGTTTTTCAATTGAGGGGAAAGAATCTTTAGTCTCTAGACTCGATCACGCGCTTTATGGTTTACATCAGTCTGGGAGACTTTGGTATTTCAAAATTAAATAGGGCTTTATTGGATCTAGGTTTTAATAAATTTGAGTGGTGCAATTGCACTTACCGTTTTGGCCAGTCAGTTGCCATTTTAGTGTACGTGGACAATATTGTCATTTTTGGTAGAGATCAAGAGTGTGTAAATCAAGCCCCTGAGTTACTTCAATCAAAATTTGATCTTAAGGTCTTTGAAGTGACTAAAAAATTACTCGGGGTAAAGTTCGAGTATAATGAGAATAGCATGCAAATCCATCAGAGTTTATATATCGATGAGATATGCAAGAGATTTAAAAATTTAAGCTTGCCCATTATCTCACTCCCCATGGTAAAGGGTTTAAAGTTTTCCAAAAGTGACTGTCCTGTTAACCAATTTGATATCGATGAAGCATCTAAATTACCATACAGGAATGTTTTAGGATGTATTTCTTTTTTGGCTAATAGAACAAGACCCGATATTGCCTATGCTACAAATATCTTTTCACAGTTTCAGAGTAATCCTGGGTTGATTCATTGGGAGGGGCTTTTACATCTTTTAGGTTATATTAAATATAAAAAACATTTAATATTAAATCTTTTTTGCAACAATTCACATTTAAAAGCATACTCTGATTCTGACTATGTGTCAAACAGAGACAATTATGTTTCATTGGGAGAACAATTTTTTTTTTTTTTTTTTTTGATAAAAGCTCAATTTCATAGTGTACTTTTAAAGAGAAAGAAGTTACATTGTCCACCATGGAAGCAGAATTTTTGGAAATGTGTGACTGTGTAAAAGAATTAAAATGGTTTAGTGAAATTTTATTGGAATGTTTTAAATAAAAATTATTAAAGATCAACCTGAATTACCCATATTACTTGCAGATAACCAAGCCGTGATTGAATTTTTTAAATCTCCAATAGAGAATAGTAGGTCTAAACACACAGACGTAAAATTGTATTTTATTAGAGAATGGTTATTAAAGGGTGTTTTTGAACTTAAATTTCTTTCTAGTAAGCAGAACTTGGCCGACCCCTTCACAAGGCCGCTTGTTAAAAACAATCTTTTGAAATTTGTAAACACTATTTTTATAGGGGACTGATTCTGTATCTCATTGCATACTGAGTTTTCTTTGCATAAAATTACATATTGTGTGAATGTAGGGCCTGCTTGAGTGTGTTCATGTCATAATCATTCATACTTTAATACTTTCCTTGGTATATTTAATTTTTATCAATTTTATTTGAAGTTTTTTTCATTTAGAATTATGCAATATTTTATGTGCTAATGGGATGCTGAAATTGTGCTCATATAAAGAGTGAATAGTTTTTTTTCTTAATTGTAATAAATTTTTCAACTTTTTTAAATTGTAACTTTTGAAATCTGAAGCGTATTGTAAATGGACCTTTTTCAACGTACTGGAAGTATCCTGTGCTTCGCTGGAACATGGTGATAATGTATGAGCATCATATTTCATGTTAATGTTTTTTGTATTTTTTTTAGAAGAAGCTGTTTCATTTAAATTTGTTGAGGTGGGGGCAGTGATAGAAAAATAAGTCTTACTTTACTGCTCCTCAATCAAATTTTCACTCACGATCTATCGTTCTAAACGTAAACAAACTTCGTTTCTACCTGAGCTTCTTACTAAAGCACGTACATACCCTTCACTTTGATTTGTTAATGTTTAATGACATCATAGCAGGTGAGAATGCCAGTGAACCATGGAGCATGGAACTGACTATGGAGTTTGCTTCATTTTCTGTGCGGTTGTTGCAGATGTCAGCAGGTGGTGTCAGATGAGTGTTGTGCTGTCGCTCTCTGATTCGCTGAAAAGGAAGGTGTGTAGTTTTGAACATGAAATTAACTTCTGCTATTTAAGATGAGAAGCTAGCACTATTTCTCACTTGTATTTACATTTTTTTTCAATGTTGATGCTCGGCATTTGCTTCGGCAATGTTTTACTTTTAGTAATGAAGATTTTGCTATGAAAGCAATGTAGTTTTTTCAAGTTTAAATAGCACTAATGCATCATGCTGGCAGTTTAATTCTCTGAACCAATTGTTTTTTACTTCAGCTTGTTTTAGATAAGAAATTAATTGAAGTTTAGTTTTTTTTAATTCACTATGAAGCAGCTTCCCTCTAATTTTGAATGTTAATATTTACTTGTTATATTAACTCTTTAAATTACTATTGTTAAGTTTAAATTATGTTTTTCATATACACTTATGTCAATTTTTATTGTTAATAAACTTCGTTATGTTTTTAAAACTTTCTGTCATCACTTTAAACATTATTTTACATACATATCAGTTTCTCCAACTTGCATAGACATCCGATATGATAGCTTTCAATGTTTTCCATCTGCTTAATATTATACATATTAGATTTAGGTTTATAAAGTTTTTTTAAACCTGTTAGAAACTTTGCGGATATACCAACAATCAGGGTTATTATGACTGAATGTTGGTTTTCCAGTAAGTAGAAAAAATAAAAGATATGTGTTTTAATCATTATAACAGAATTTTATGAAAAGAATTTTATTTATAATACAACAATATACGTATGATACATTCAGTGTTTACATATTCACTATCCAAATAACTATAACTTATTTCCGAATCACTCTCAGATGCATTTACACTAAAATTAGAATCTGAGTCACATTATGATTCTGATTACATAATGTACACAGTATTAAAAAATGTATTTTACCACAGAGTATAAAACTACATGCATTCAAAAGCCTAAATAAGCGAAGATTATAAAATAAGTATTACAAATATTTAAAATTGGATGGGGCTGATAGTTTAAAATAAACCTACTATCTCCAATTACATTTTAAATAGTTTACTACTTCTATCTAGAGTGTAAAATAACAAATAAAAAAATTTCCGAGTATCAGAAACGGTTTGTTTTTAAATTTTTTTTAATGTGTTACTTTTGAACATGCTAGCCTGGAAATATCATGGGCACGAGAAATAGAAAGCAAAAACTCACCTTATCAATTTCACGGGTACGAAAAGGAAGAGATTAAAGATGCCTCCCTCCCAACCCCACCAGAAGAAGCTAACTCTGTTCATTGAACAATTACCAATTATTTCATTACTACTTCCATCTGGAGGGTAAAATAACTAAGTAAAATAACTTCCATCTGGAGAGTAAAAAAATTTCTAAGTATTAGAAAAGGGTTTGTTTTTAAAATTTTTTAATGTGTTACTTTTGAACATGCTAACCTGAAAATATCATGGGCGTGAGAAATAGAAAGCAAAAACCCATTTCATCAATTTCACGGGCGTGAAAAGGAAGAGAATTAAGATGCTTCCCTCCCAACCCCGCCAGAAAAAGCTAACTCTGTTCATTGAGCAATTACCAATTATTTCAATTCAAAAAAGCTATTTCTGTTTATGCATAAATTAGTAAATTATTCAAATTTGGTACATAAAAATATGTACTACAGCAAGTGAGTTACCTAACAAAAAGAAACGGTGTAATTAAAATATTTTTTAGTTTTTGTCAATGGTTTTCTTCAAGTGTAGACTCAGTTTCAGGTATCATTTTTATTCTCCTCACCCAGAAAGCTTTCATTATTTTTATTATAGAGAAGATCTTTATAATGCAAACCTAAAAACACAAGATTTTGTATTATATAGATCATATTTCACACATCATCAAAGTTACCTTGTAAACATGGTCAAATATGTCTTAAACATATCAAAACAGAGTAAAACATTTTTAAGTTACAATTCTTGGAAGATAAGCTGGGTGGATAATAATTTTCATTGTAGAATTTACTTAAGATAGTCCATATATGCCTGTACAAATGATTCATTATATTGCTCACTAAAAAAAAACTTAATGATAGCAATGTTTTCATTAAAAAGCTCTGAATTAAGCAGATAAAGAAAAACAAATGTATCACACTTACTTTTCAACAGAGTAACAGTTTTTTACAAGGTATTTCTTAACTGCCAAATTCTTTGTTTATATCTAAGAATTTTTGTGTTAGTTAGATAGAGAACTGCATTATGTAAAATTGCGTTATAAAGGTCTTCTACTGTATTTGCATACACATGCATTAAAATATCATATTAAGGATATTTAATTTTCTTAATATTATTAAAGTTTTACAATTAGACTGAGTTCACCAAATGGTATTAAATGTTCACTTCTAATTTCCTAACACTTCTTTGAATTTTGTATGCCATTTAGGAAGCAAAGAGACATTTGTCCATTGTAGCCAAAAGCACCACCAAACCACTGTAGCCAAAAGTGAGCCACCACCTTCTTGCCTGCTGAATATTCTCTTCAGATCTTTTCTCAAGTCATGCCAATAGAATGAGAACCCATTTGGACCATCCAAATTCCATTTTTTTCCTCAGAGAAAATAACACTAATTCATTTGTCAGGATAATACATGTGCTGTTTTGCCAACTGAAGTCTTTTTTTTTTATTTGTGACACTTTTTCAAAGAAAAGCTTACAAGTTAATTTTTGTTTTATGATGAATCCTGATTCAGTTATTCGAGCTAATTTTTGTTTTATGATGAATCCTGATTTGGTTATTCGTCTGCGTATGGTGTCACATGATATTTTTGATCCAAGTCTATTTTTTTTTTATCTGGATAAGAGAAGTTTTTAGTTAAAGCCTTTCTTTTAATTTTCTATATTCCCAAAATATGGTTTTTCTAAAAAAAATCAAAGTGTTACGCAATTTTGAATTGCTCTTCCCATTGTAAAACAATAAATACCAAATTTGGCCCGATTTAAAATAAGTGACACTTACAAAATGGATTTAATTTCAGCTTTTAGCTACCACACTTTTGCAACTTCTTCAGACAAAGATTGCAGCAATTTCAGCAATTTGATAACTCATACAGTGATCACTGTACTTTATAATCTAGGAGATAAGTGTCACTGATCCTCCACCAGACCTGTTTAGAGATATTTGGAAGTGATAATTGCATGAAACCTCATTTGTGCTTAAACTTTTGCGATTTTGATTTTTTTATTATTTATTATTTTCCTTTCAATTAATTATTTCAGAATTCAAAACATGAATTTGTAATCCAGTTGTTCAGATACAGTAAAAATTTCGAGGCATTCCAGTGTATATATTTCATTTTATTAAAAAAATTTAGCTTGTGCATAAACTTTTGCACCACACTGTATAAGTAAGTAAAAAAAGATAAAAGAAATGTATGAATTTTTACACCTTATATTAAAAAATTAGCTTGAATTTAATTTTATAACATAATATGTACCTCCAGGCATTATTTGACCACAATCTTGCAAAGTTAACGAAGTCAAACTATTTTCCTGATCAACTCTAATAACACCGTAACTCAAAGCAGACATAGAAAGTACTCCTCGACCACAGGATACAGCACCTAGCATTTGACCTGGTCTGAAAAACAATTTTATATTTTGAAAAGTTGTTTTTACAATTCTCATTCAAATGATGCAATTACAATTGAGCACTATGATAGCGATATATATACCTTCTAACAGCTACAGTAAGGCCTTCTGGTGAAGCAGCACAAGGGCAGACAGCATCAGGTCGAAGACCACGACTATGAAATACACTAATAAATTGATCACATGATGATAGTGACCCTGTAAAATATAAAAATATTATACATTTAGCATTTGCAAATGAAAAATACTTGGAAAAAAAAAGATCATGCAATAAGGAAAAACAAAAATGATAGACATGAAATTATGAAAATTTTACTTAAAGCTTAAATGAATTAAATTATGAAATCTGATACTATTTTCAATCCAAGTAACACTTTCTAATGTTCTATGCATTATCTTCATTTACTTTAACTCCACTACCAAAAATTCACCGATTTGTCAGAAATTTTAGCACAATGATTTAACAAACAATATTATGTACTAAAAGCTTGTACCCACTCCGAAAAAATTTTCTGCCTACAGCCGTGGATCTAACATCCATAAATATTTTTAGAAATTATTTAAACTGATATTTATTGTTCATGTTTACTACAATATGTTCCTTATTAAAAATGATATAAATAGCACGACTATTTGAGTATAGGGACACCTGAAATAACTGCGTTGAATATGAGGCATTTCTTAAAATAGTTTTATATCTGTAATATTGTCATGTAGATGTTGCGAAGAGCCAAAGTGAGCACTCGAAGTGAAGTAACAAGCGTAGTTTATTAGCAGAACGAACTTGTAATACAGCTACACTCGGCTGAGAACATACTCAAACTGAGGAACAAGTCGCTTAAATACAATATTCGAATATTCCAGAATACAAGATTAACATAAATTAGAATATTTTAGAAACTGCTAGAATAGGAAATTAAATATGCAAAGATAATTATAAGAATTCAGAAATAATTTTTTAGAGTCTTTAAATCTACTTGCCACAGGCCGGAATCGAACCGATGCCATCTGGGTGACAGTCCAAAGACATACCTCTATGCCACTGCAGCTGTACAGAAAGCTGACTTTGTGGCAATCTAGTAAAATGTTTCATAATTTATGAGTGATGCACGATTTTACTTTTTTAAAACTTTCATTCAATCATACTTTAACTCACTTTCATTTTACTATAACTATATCCCATAAAGTGGGAAAGTATTTCATAATTTATTAGTAATGCACGATTTTATTTTCATGTTTTTACATTAATAATTTTTTACCCAATGAATTTCTGGCTCATTTCTCAATGATGCTGAATTTTAATTTTTGTATTTTAATGGAACACTTGAATCTGATTATTTTATGCATAACTTTTTTATGCTTCAATTTCTTTATATTCATTTTATTATTATTATTATTCTTAAAATTAGCTTATTTTGTTTGCTATGCAATGCATTTTCAGTTTTAATTCTTTATTTTTATTATTATTTTTTCTTTACTACAGCTCTTTCAAGTAGGAAAAAAAAAAATATCCATTAAATATTTAAATTGTAAAATCTGCAATTTTTAATCGAGAAACATCGTTTTTACAGCATTTAATAAAATTATAGAATTAGCCATGTTTCTGAATTCCACAAAATTTCAGAACAATACTTTGCTAATTACAGCTATTTTAATTTTTGGCTAATACATACAGAGCCATTCATAGCAAAAATGAGGCCCAGGGAAAAACTTTTTGCAATGCCCTTTCCTCCGAAACTAATTACTCTAACCATATTTATTATAAAGTCTCAATTTTTTAGAGGCATATATAGGTAATTATGTATATATGAAGCTTTAAATGTTAAAATAGCACAAGACATATATATATATATATTTTTTTTTTTTCAACTAACTCATTTAAAAATTGAATAAGTACTTGTGCAGAATCCATTTTCAAAACACAATGGAGAATGATCTCGCAACAGTCATAACATAAATAAATGTTATACGAAAGTTCAAATATGGTCATCTTTAAAGAGGTTAAATTACTTTTTTATTACTACGCATCAAAGAGTTATTCAGTGAAGCATAGTAACATAGCTGTAAATGTGCATTTATAAGTTTCCCAGTAAAAATGTATAAATAGTTCCATTTGGGGTCTCTTGCAAAAAATAAATTCTTCTTTAACTATGTACTCTTTTAGGCATTTAATTTAAATTTAATACTTTCTTTCAATAATTTAACTGATTTATAAACCTTAATTTGCAAATTATCATATTTTAACTTTCTTGACATAAAAAAAAATTAACTTTTTTTTTTTTTTTTTTTTTTTTAAACACAAAGTGATGACACTTTGTTTACCTACTTTTGTTTCCCAGACAAAGAGTCGTGTTTTCTTTCGACCCAAAACAACTGTTGCGAGCTCTTGCATTTTAAGATGTTTATTTTTATACTTATTACTTTAAAACATCAGTGCATTTGGCCTTTATATATAAATTTTGAACTTCTTATTTATAGAAAAATTTCTCTCAAAGTAGGGGACAGTGGCGTCGCCAGAAAAAAATTCAGGGGGGGGGGGGAGGGGCACAACCTGAAACAATATTTAAAAAAAAATAAAATTCTGATAGCATAGTTTTAAATTTAAAGAAAAAATGCTTAGAAGAATTTTCCAGGGGGGGCAAGTGCCCCCCCCCCCTTGCCCCATTCTGCCGACGGCCATGGTAGGGGATAAATGTATACATGAATATTTGCAGTAATTATGCTAAGGAAAATTACTTCAAGAACACAACTGTTTACATACTGTGTGGCGCATTAAATAGTTCAGTGACTATTTTCTACTTATAGCTTCTCTGTTCTACCCATGTATTACTATATCTTATTCTACAAAAAAAAAGAAGAAAAGAGTTATGTCAACATTAGAAGGGAGATCTTTATTGCTTTTTTTTTTCTGTTCTCTTCCACCGATTGCTATTTCAGCGGTAGATCGAATGTGTGGCATTGGGAGGGAAGAAAGAAAGAGATAAATGTCTATTTTTCTTGCCTCCTTCACCCTCTCTTCAGTTTTCGTGTTTATTTAATTTTTTTTATTGGTTTATTCTATCCTATGGTTAACAGAATCAGTGGCGTATCCGGAACTTGACTTTTGGGGGGGGGGGCTAAGATTTTTCTAAGTGTTATTCTAGACCGATAAAAAATTTACAATTGCAATATTCAATAGTGAAAGTCAGTGTTTTGGGGGGGGGGGGCTTCAGCCCCCTAGCCCCCCCCTTAAATCCGCCACTGAACAGAATGACACCGTTGAGATTTTGTGCGGTGGTTGCAATAGTTTGCTGTTTTGTGATTTTTAGGAAACAGTTTCATTTATATTTTTTAAGCACATCACAATTGGAAAAGAAAAAATGCGTGCAAGACATAATTAAGAAAAAAATTTCTAAATTCTTAATACCCGGTTGTTCTGCATTCCACGGTATTTATTATTATTATTTTATTTTTTATTTTTTTCAGTTGAAAAATTTCCTGGAATTTCTGGGTTGCAGTGTCCCGATTCCCCAGAATTTCAGGGATTCCCCGGAGCACAAACACCCCTGCATTATATGTATGCATTGAAGCCATCAGTAAACATATGTTATACATTCTACATTTTATACTTAAAAAAAAAAAAAAACTATTGGGTTGTTTGGAAAGTCATTTCGTTTTTCTCAGCAGAGGACTTAATTGTATTTTTTTCACACCTTCTTCACATTTAAGTTGCATTGCCATTACATATTGTGACAGCTGATATAGGAAGGCTTGCTTGTGAAAAAGGTCGTTTTATTCTGCTCAATAGTTTTTGATTGGTGCCCTATCAAATAAAGAAAATCAGAAGTGACATTTTCGGCATATTTTGTTTTTGCTATCAAAAATGCGAAAATACTATTCAAACAAGGAAAGAAAGTATACGATGTGTGTACAGAAAATTTATTTAAAGAACGCTATTGTCAAAACTGGTTTACCAAATTTTGTTCTGGCAATTTTGAGTTGAAGATGCATAACGTTCTAGAAAACCAGTTTGTGCTAATGAAGACAAAATAAAGTATTGATTTATGAAAAACTGCCAAATAACAACTGGTGAGATCACCAAGAAACCGATCAAAGTGGAGAATATATAATTCATTAAAATATTTATACAATATAAGAAAATCGTCTTTCATTTTCGAAGGAAAAAACGAAATTACTTTCCGAACAATCCAATACATTAATAAACTTTATAAATTTTACCTGAAGTCCTACATGCAGGTACCCCATGCCATGGCCCTTTTTACCTGGAATTGGGGTAAAATAGTCCACTTAGTCAGATGTGACTGAGTGCAATATAATTCCTAATATATATGTAATAAGCATTCATTTTTTCATTAGCCAAAAATCATTACTTTGTGAATAAGAACTTAAAATTTACAAAAGTGGTCCATTTTACCCCAGTTTCCCCTAAATGTTAAATTATAAATTATTTTGATTGCCATTTGTAAGTTTTATTGTAATTTGTAATAAATAAAGGAAAAAAAGAACAAACTTTTAAACATGCCACCAACAATTGTTGCCAGTTCTAAGTCTATATAAAGTGTGAATGGAAGTTAGCTTTTTAAAGTATAAATACAAAAAAACATAAAATCCATTATTATTCGGGGTAGACTGGGACCACATATTGTGGACTGTATGGGCTCCAAACAGCCTGGGTCAGTTGGTGGTGAGGTGCAAGCGCCGGTTTCCATTTACTTCTGGGTTGAAAAACTACAGGTTGAAAACTGACTGCTTCAACAGAAAAGTGTATGAATCTGTAAGAGCTTTCTTATCTAAATCTAAAGGAAATGATTCTTGTCAGGTCAGATCCCCTTCCCTCCCCCCCCAATCCCGCTCCATCACCTTTCATAGCCACCCTTTGTAAAGGTGGTAAAGTGCGATGTTTGAAGAATGTTCGATTCTTTCACAATCTAAGTGTGACGCTATTGGATTTTTAAAATGTCAGTAATTCTGAATAGGATACGCTTTTTGATGGCAATGAAGGTGTCTATCAGGAGTGGACTGGCCCATCCGGCTACCCAGTGATTGCTGGGTGGACCAACTGCCAAATTATGTAGGCTGTAGACCAAATGAACAGGGAAAGAAATTGCGTTATTAGTGCTAAATTTTAATTCGTCAGGAAAAAAATAGTGACAAGGTACATATGATGACAATGAATATTCTTCTAAACAAATGATAGAATAGCACAAAAAATTGTACAGTACACAATTTGGCCCAGAAAAATCTCAAAATACTGCTTAATTTTTAGCCCATATATATATATATGTATTGTGTGTGTGCATGTGTGTTTATCAGTGGAGGCTACACTTTCGAACTGCTGAAGAATGGATCACGAATTTGCATCTAGTTGAACAAAGGGTAGGCCTATTCTAGTTAACAGAAGAAAGTAAACAGCGAAACGTTTATTAATACCCCCTCTTTTTCTAATGGGTAGGATTAGGTTGGGTGTGGGGTTTAAAGAACAACTGACCACACTAGGGTCCCAGGCCCGAGAGGGGAGTGCCCTTGAGGTCTTTCTAAGGGTTCCTAGCCCATATTTACATCTGTTTCGGATAAAACCATGAAAAAGTCCGAATGCTAGGCCGACGAGTGCAACCTGGGTTTGAGCCTATGGCACCTCACGTCTCTCAGCTTTAAGCACAGAACCGCTTGGCAGTTGATGGGCCCCTTTTTCTTAAAGGAAAATATCTAAGTTTTAAAATATTGTAATATATTTTTCTTCTTCTTTCTTTCTACCTTTTCTTTTTTATTTTCTCTTACTCATGTATGGCAGAGAAAGTATTGTTCTTTGATTGAATTTTTGGAACGATATTTTTAATATATTTGAACATATTGAGGTTTTTCTGAGTTCAAAAATCAGGTTTATAGTGGTTCTGTGAGAGTCTGTGTTATCAGCATATTTGAAGAAAAAAAAAATGTACAGCATGTATGAGCCGTGCTCTAGAGTTACTGCACAAACATAACTCATATGGGCCGATGTATATCCCATTATATATAGCTTACAAGTACGTATGAATCCTTTCATGTACACAAGTGCCTTGTGAAAATTTTTTTTCAGTAATAAAAATAATTGAAAGTCAGTTGCGTTCTTAAGAACACTTAAATGGTTTCATTTATTTATTTATTTTTATACATTGATAGGTCTTTAATTTTTGGTTATGATAAATTAACAGACAACCTAGATTCATCTTCTAAATATTTAAGTCGATGTTAAAAAAAAAAAAAATAAATAAATAAATAAATAAATAAATAACTAAAAACAATTCACAAATCCTTAAAAAAAATTTAAATTGTCAGTTTTTCATGGTGCACGCAATTAAGATGATAGATATTGTTTATAGCTGCCAATTTAATATGGAACATAAATAATTTTCATACCATTATTCACAAATAATAATCTTCATCTTATATTTAATTCCGTACAAATATTACAAAATATTACTGTTAAAAAGTGATGATATAAAGAATGGAAAATTCGAAATAAATTATCATCTATAATCTTTGTTATATATGAACCATCTCCTTTATTGATACATAATTTACAATTAACTAATAGATATTATTTATTCAAGCGAAATTTCCTGTGAACCCATATAAAATGCTTCAAATTTGTGATTAATAAAAGTGTGTCTAAAAATTTAAAGAACATTTAAAAGATAAATATAATTTTAAATGTTCTTTTCTTCTTCTTCTTATTTTTTTTTTTTTTTTTTAAGGCTTATATTTGTTGTGGTAAGTTACAAATCAACTCGTGTAAATGACAAGCTACAACTCAACTCTATCACTGTTCAAAAAAAAAAAGGAATTGTATTACCCGACTGTAGTATGTGATATTAAAATGGTTATATTGCTTACTCTTAAAACATTTTCTAATTATTTATTTGTATGTTAGCTTTTTCTTATTTAGATCATTAATTAATGATAACCTTAATAGGTTATGGGCCCAGGATGCTTTAAATCTGCGTAAATTAATTATCTGAAAATATTTGAAAAGCTAAGTGAACTACAGAATTTGTTATTTCTAACAGCAAAACATTACGATATGGCTGAACTGAAAGTACAAATCGATAAGCTAGAAGGTGCTAAAAATTGGAGTAAGTGGAAGTGGCAAATGAAAATGCACTTTGAACAATATGATTTGACATCTATAATTGATAGAACTAAAATTTGTCCGGTCGCTGAAAATGCCGAAGTCGATACGAATGAATTGGCGAAGAAGGTATCTGAATGGCGCCGTGATAATGCCAAGGCAGCCGCTCTTATTGCAAGTACGTTGAGCGCTTCTGTTGTTGATTTAGTGATGACATACTCGAATGCAAAGGACATTTGGGACAAATTAATTAGTGTTTTTGAACAAAGCAGTATTCAGAGACTTAATTTATTGATGACTCAATTTTTTCAAGTCTGTAAAGATCCCAGTGATAATGTTGCTACACATGCTGCAAAAGTTGAAAGAATTTATATGGATATGAATAATGAATTAAACCATATTGGTTCGTCTTCTATTCCACAAGAATTACTACATAGTAAAATAATACTTACTGTGGGTCCAGAATTCCAAGAATTTAACAATGTATGGGAGTCTTTAGATTCTGATAAACGAACTACTAAAAATCTTGTTGAAAAATTATGTACAATTGAACAGCGTATTAAATCTACTGCTCCTGTGGATTATGGCGCATTTGCAGCTTGTGTTCCTGTTAAGCAAAAAGCTGTGAAAAATGGCGAAAAACTTCCTGAAAGTACGCCAAGAAATAATGCCACACTGAGTAATTTTAAACAAAAGAATTGTTTTAAATGTGGATCGAGTGTGCATCTCTGTAAAGATTGTCCAAAGAAAAGGTCCAATGATAAATTCTCCTTTTCAAAGAATAACAAAGGTGCATTTTCTGCCAGTGCAAAAAGTACTCAACCAGATGTTTGGGTCTGTGATTCTGGGGCCTCCCATCACATGACTGCAAATAAACAGTACTTTGTCACATACAAACATTTCCCTGTGCCCATTGAGGTATCACTTGCTGATAATAAGAAGATTTATGCATATGGATCTGGTAAAATAAATATTCAAGTTTATATTCATGGCAAATGGTATGATGCTCACATGGAAAATGTCTGGTATGTCCCTGATGTGAAGAGGCATTTCTTTTCTGTACAACAAGCTGCCAAGCATGGTATTGAAGTTAAAATGTCAGAAAGATATATTGAATTTTATCGTTCTAAAGAACTTGTTGCAGTTGGATCATGGTCAGATCACACATATATTATCTGCATGAGAGTTGTTATTCCAGCAAGTCCAGCTGAAATAAGTACTGCTACTGAATCTGAATCTTTACAGTTATGGCATGAACGTCTTGGTCACGAAAACAAACGACATGTTCGTAAGTTGCTAACTGATATAGGTATATCTGTAAGTCATGCAATGACAAATTAATTCTGTGATGGATGTGCTCTTGGTAAAGCTCATCGAAAACCTTTTAAATCACGTCCTTATAGAGCCATGCTAACTGGTGAAATCATTAATGCTGATGTAAATGGTCCCATGTCTATAACTTCTCTTAGTGGTGCTCGATATTATGTTTGTTTTAAAGATGACTACAGTAAATATCGTAAAATATTCTTCTTGAAAAAGAAAAGTGATGTCAGTAGTTGCTTACGTATGTTTTTAAATGAAGCTACCAATTATGGTCATGCTGTAAAAGCTTTGCGCTGTGATGGAGGAGGAGAATTTGACTGTGGTGAAGTTAACCAAATCCTTGCTGAAAAAGGTACAGTTCTGACTCTTGGTATACCGTACTTGCCAGAACAAAATGGTACAGCTGAGAGAGAAAACAGAACAATCATTGAACTGGCTCGTTCTATGCTGTCTGCAAGTGGTTTACCTAGGTCTCTCTGGGCCAATGCATGTGAAACAGCAGTCTACCTTCTAAACCATACTGGTGTATCTCCAGAAGAAAACAAGAGCCCTCATGAGGTTTGGACTGGTGAGCCAACAATTAAACTAGATCATTTGAAAGTGTTCGGAACTGAATGTTATTCACATATACCTAAGAATTTTCGACGTAAATTTGATGACAAAAGTGTTCATGGTCATTTTGTGGGATATGTGAACAAGAAAGATGGCTATAAAATCTATCTGCCTTCTCAGAACAAAATCATAAAATCTCGTGATGTATATTTCAAACCTGAACGTTTATGTACCACTCCAGTAACAGTGGAGGTGAAGGAAGACTTAATTCAGAGATGTCAAGATATTCAGAGTAAAGAATCTAATCATTCAGAAGAGAAACTACAAACTCTCAGAAAGTCTGAAAGAAACAAAAGCTTATCTGCATGGATGAGATCTGGAGAGTATCTTATTGCAAACATAGCTGCAGTAGAAGATTCCGAAAATAGTGAAAATCCCTCGACATACTCTGAAGCTCTTTCCTCGAATGAAAGTGATTTGTGGCTTAAAGCTATGAGAGAAGAAATAGATGCCCTGCATAAAAATGAAACTTGGGAATTAGTTGAAAGGCCTAAAGGTTCCAAAGTCATCAATTGCCGATGGGTGTTGAGAAAGAAATTTAATTCTGATGGTACCGTGGAGCGATACAAAGCTCGTCTTGTAGCCAAGGGGTATGCTCAGAAAGCAGGTTTTGATTATGATGAAACGTTTAGTCCTGTTGCTAGATATGATACTGTGAGATCTGTTCTTGCAGTAACTGCAAAAGAAAAATTACACTTGCAACAATTTGACGTAAAGACAGCATTCTTATATGGAACACTTAAGGAGGAAGTCTTCATGATGCAACCAGAAGGCTTTGATGATAATAGTGGGAGAGTCTGTAGATTACATAAAAGTTTATATGGACTCAAACAAGCACCTCGTGGTTGGAATCAGTGTTTTGTGAATTTTATGAAAGACCAGAAACTGGAAGTTAGTGCAGCTGATCCCTATTTATTTATCAGACATAGAGATGGCAAGAAACTTTTTGTTGTTATCTACGTCAATGATGGCCTTGTTGTTGGGACTGATAAAGTTGAAGTGGAGGAATTCATGGATCAACTTCATCAGTCTTTTCAAATCACAAGAGGTTCTGTAAACCAATTTTTAGGTATGAACATAAAAAGATTGGATGATGGTTCAATTTTTGTGAATCAGTGTGCCTATGCGAAAACAGTCCTTTCAAGGTTTCAAATGAATGGTGCTAATCCAGTATCAACTCCAAGTGACAAAAGTAATGTTTCTGATCATGTTGGAAATATATTGATAGGAAAAGAAGTTCCCTATCGTCAGGCAGTTGGCAGCCTAATGTACCTTGCTACTGTTACAAGACCAGATCTAGCATACGCTATCAGTATTGTTTCTGAAAATCTGGAAAGTCCAAGGACGTCTGATTGGTGTGCAGTGAAACGAATTTTCAAGTATCTGAAAAAAACTGTAGATTTTGGTTTGCTATATCAATCTAAGACCCATCCCAATGAGCTTGAAGTGTACAGTGATGCTGATTATGCGGGTGATTTAAAAACAAGACGCTCAAGAACTGGAATGATTTCAAGATTTGCAAGTGGAGAAATCTCATGGATGAGCCAAAAGCAGAAAAGTGTTGTGTTATCTACGACAGAAGCTGAGTATGTTGCTGCAAGTGAGAGTGCGAAGGAATTAATTTGGCTGAAACACCTGTTCAGTGATTTAACATATGTTAAAACACCCTGTCTTCTGGTAGATAATGCAAGCACTGTAAAACTTGCCGAAAACCCTGAATACCATAAACGCTCCAAACATATTGATGTCCGTTATCATTTTGTGCGAGAAAAAATCATTGACGGCGAACTGCATATTAAACATGTGGTGATTATAAGGTGACTATCAACCCAGGACTAAAAATTGAGCAGTATCCTTTACCCCGTATCGAGGACATTTTTGCTGAACTGTCAGGAGGGGAGTTCTTTACTAAAATCGACTTATCTGAGGCATACCTTCAAATGTTAGTTGATGAGCAGGACCGACATCTATTGACGATCAATACTCACAAGGGTTTGTTCCGTTACAAGAGAATGAATTATGGTATAGCCTTAGCTCCGGCAGTGTGGCAGAGAGCCATTGAACAAGTTTTATCAGGCATCGCGGGGGTACACGTATTTTTAGATGATATTATCGTAACGGGAAGAAATGATCAAGAGCATTTTGAAAGGTTAGAATTAGTACTACAGAGACTAGAAGAATATGGTCTCAGAGTAAATAAGCGGAAAAGTGAATTTTTTAAGAAATCTGTGAATTATTGTGGTCATACAATTGATAAATTCGGCCTCCACAAAACACAAGAAAAAATCGATGCAATTACGAAGGTACCAGTTCCAAAAACTGTATCTGATTTGAAGAGTTTTTTGGGTTTAGTCAATTACTACGGAAAATTTATTCCCAACTTATCTACTAATGTCGCTCCTCTCAATAATTTACTGCAGAAAGGTACTAAATTTTTGTGGACTGCAGAATGTGAAAAAGCTTTCAAGGCATTGAAACAAGAAATTGCTTCAGACCGAATTTTATGCCATTATAATCCTAAGTTACCGCTTGTATTACAAACTGATGCATCACCAGTTGGAATAGGAGCAGTTTTAAGTCACATTATGCCAGATGGTTCAGAAAAACCAGTAATGTTTGCATCAAGGTCATTGACTAAAACGGAATGTAATTATTCGAAGATAGACAAGGAAGCATTGAGTATCGTATGGGGAGTAAAGAGATTTTATCAATATTTATTTGGTCGACATTTTGATCTCGTAACCGATCATAAACCCCTAGTATCAATTTTCGCACCTAATCGTAGTTTACCATGTCTATCAGCAACACGAATGGTTCATTATGCACTTTTTCTCCAAGCATTCAATTATACAATCAAGTATCGAAACACTAAGAATCATGGCAATGCCGATGCACTTTCACGGTTACCACTAGCAGTTGACAAGGACTGTGAGTACTTGACTGAAGCAGATGTGATAAATATTTCGCAAATTGAATTAATGCCTGTTACAGCAACTGACATAGCCAGGGCTACTAAAACTGATAGGAAATTGTTCGAACTGTATGAAAGTTTAAAATCTGGAACTGAATTACCTGTGCCTTGGAAAGGTAGAGAATCTGAATTTTCATTGCAAAATGGTTGCATAATGTTTGGTCATAGAGTATGCATTCCTGAAAAGTACCAGAATCAAGTTTTGGAAGAACTTCATGTTGGACATCCTGGAATTGTCAAAATGAAGGCCATAGCTAGAAGCTACTGCTATTGGCAAGGTATTGATGCCAGTATAGCCAATTTTGTTCAGAACTGTTCAGCTTGTATCGCAACGAGGAACGAACCAGCAAGGATAAATCGACATCCGTGGGAATGGCCAAATGGACCTTGGCAAAGGATACACGTTGACTACGCTGGTCCTTTTATGGGGAAAAGGTTTTTGTAGTCTCTGATGCATATTCGAAGTGGATAGAAGTCATTCCGATGAAAAATATTACAGCTAGTTTTACAATTCATCATCTTCGTATTCTTTTTGCTCATTATGGAATTCCCTTAACTTTGGTTAGTGATAACGGCGCAAGTTTTACTAGTTACGAATTTCGACATTTTTTGAAACTGAATAATATTAAACATATAACTTCAGCACCGTACCATCCTGCTACGAACGGACAGGCAGAAAGAATAGTGCAGTTATTCAAAGCTTCGTTGAAATCGAGTAGAGGTGATTCTGGAGATCTAAATGTGAAATTACAAAGATTTTTATTACAGTATAGAATAACTCCACATTCTCAGGGCCGTCGCTAGGCATTAAGCAACTCAGGCAATGCCTGAGGGCGGCAGTTGTCTAAGGGCGGCACTCCAATCATTAAAACGAAGTACGAAAAATAAAAAAATAAGCAAGATTAAATATATATATATATATATATATATATATATTGGGAAAAAAGACCCCCTCCTCACGAAAGAATCTAAATTGGTTGAGAAAACTGCTGCTAGTAAAATTCCCCACTAAATCGAACAAGATGTGTGAAAAGGACAGTGTGAGAAATGTGAAAGCACAAAGCTTTCCTCTTAGATTAAGACACTATCTTTGCATGGGTCTGATGTCCGATTCTGGCTAGCCTACTATAGACAGATACATTCTGAGAAAGCTTTCATTGGGAGACTACAGATGAGTACGTTAGGACCGAGTCCTATCGGTATGCAACAAAAAAGCTATTACTGACCGGATATTGCTAATTTAAACAGAAATAAGAGATATATGTCGCATATGGAGTTCTATATGGGTGGCCTTAAGAAAGAGACAAAATTATTTAGAATCCATGAGTGCGAAAGAAAAATAAAACATTGAATTTGAGATACAACATTTTAAGGGAATTATTAAGTTTAAACTAAGCGATTTTTACTTTCCTAACATATTATGTAAGGAAAGTATTGTAATCATGTCAAAAATCTGACTATGGGATTTTGGTGTTTATACACGTTTTACGGTCCCCTGAGTTCATTTTTAGTATTTTTACGATGATGTGTGTGTGTGAGTGAACACGATAGCACTTAAACGCTTTGTAAATCCCCATTAAACGAACCTATTGATTTTAGTGAATGCAGGACTTAGAGTTCTTTTTTTACAGAGACACAAATAAAGTAATTCTTTATCACTATGACATATGGACCACAATTTTTTTAAAGTGCGATAGCGCTCAAACGCCTTATTCGTCTAAGCTGAAAATTTTTACACATGTTATAAGTCATAACGCACGAACTGTATAATTTTTTGTGAATCTAGTACTTAAAGACTTTTTATAGGGACACAAGGAAAAATTCCTTATCTATGGTCAATGGGCCCAATATTTTTAAAGTGCGATAGTGTCTAAATGCCTTACCCGATAGAACCGAAAATTTATACTCATACTATATGTCACAGTCACACGAACTGCATAGATTTTGGTGAATTTAACACTTATAGATTTTTTAAAGGGAAGGAACACAAAGAAATATTCTTTATCATTATGATCTATGGGCTGAAATGATAGTAAGTACAAATTAAACCATGAAAAAATATATTCATACACCCTATTATGATTTTCACGTTTGTCTTACTTTAATTTATTTATACAACTGTTAATTATTTAATGTTCGGAAAGTCGAGTGGAGTCACTCCAGATTTTTTTATGCATTATCTAAAAAAACTAAAATTTTAATCTAAAAAAAAAAAAAAAAAAAAAAATAAAGAATAGAAGGGGATTTCACATTAATTTAATTAAAAATATACTTAAAATTTATACAAATTGGATATTAGCCCACCAGCAGCAGAGCGAATCTGAGCTCAAAGTTGGTAGATGTGAAGTGCCGAGTTCAATACCAGGTTGCGCTCGTCGATCTAGCCGTTCGGAGTTTTCCATGGTTTTCTCCGAAACTTGCGTAACTACGGGCTAGGACCCCTTAGAAAGACCCACATCGAGGGCACTCCTCGTCAGGCCTACGACCCTAGTGCTGTCAATCGGCCTTAATCTCTAGAACCTAACCCAAATTAGATTTAGTTTTAGAGATAAAATGGATTTGAAATTTTCAAATTCACAAAATTTTCAGTTATAACAAAAAATTACATTTAAAATTAAAGAATGAATACTATTTCAGCATTACATGTTTATATATAAAATGAAATTAGATAATTAGTTTTATCTGCATAATAATATTTTATTCACAAAATTTCATTCAGTTCCCAGTCATATATACGCTCGCTGCGCGCGCGTATTCCTTCACCACCCTTCCTGTCCCTCCTTAATTTTACACTTTCGAAAATATCCTCATTCGACTCGTAGGCACCTAAAAGCTATATATACCAATTTTGAACGGTTTAACTCAATTTCTAATTCCCCCCCCCCCCTTAGGACACCTTAAAACATATAAAACAGGTGAAATCTCGAATAATTGCGATTAGCGCCCTCTATTGGATAAATTTAATGTGGGTTATTCGATAATATAAAAGTACTTTAAAATATCTTTCGAATGATGTATTAAAAAAATTTAATCATATTTAGAATTCGAAATATTGAAATTTTAAAATATTACAGCGCCATCCCATCTGGCGGTAGAAATTTCTGTAATCTACTGTTCAATTCCAAATCAACAAAGCTTTAAAATGATGTATTACTTATGAAATTATTTTAATTAGTAGCTGAGATACAAAAGAAAACCTAATCAGGATACCTTTAAACGTATAAATGTAGTAAAATCTCGAATTTCACTTTTGGCAATATAAAAGTACTTTAAAATGTCTTTCGAATGATGTATTAAAAATAATTTAATCATATTTAGAATTCAAAATATTGAAATTTTAAAATATTACAGCGCCATCTGGCGGTAGAAATTTTTGTAATCTGCTGTTCAATTCCAAATCAACAAAGCTTTAAAATGATGTATTACTTATGAAATTATTTTAAATAGTAGCTGAGATAGAAAAGAAAACTTAATCAGGACACCTTAAAACGTGTAAATCACGTGAAATCTCGCATTCCATTACTTAGTCGGTTAATGGAAGGTGACAGAAATTTTTGGCGTCTACTCTTGATATTCAATTCAAATAAGTTTCAAAATGACATATTACTTTTGAAATTATGCTAATTAGAAGCTGACATACAAAAATGATATAAACACTATTATAAACGATTTATGTCTGACTTTTTCGTGTTTTTCTCCGAAGCTTGCGTAATTCTGGGCTAAATACTGTTAAAAATCCATAGTATGAAATGTGAAAGGAGTATCAGAATTCGAAACTCTGCAAAATATAAAATAATAAAGGCGTTCTGGGTTTTCCGTGGTTTCCTCTGAAACAACCGTTCCTTTTCTACATTTTTCCCCTTCCCCCACCCCCTTTTCCGTCTCTTCTAATTATTTTACACTTGAAAATATCCGCAATCGATTTATCTTTCATTAAAACCTAATAACACCAATTTCAAACACTGTAACTTTTTTTTTTGCCCCTTCGCCCCCCACCCCCCTCTCCCTCAAGCCCTTCCTAATAATTCTACCCTTTCAAAAATATTCAGAATCGAATTATTGGGTGATAAAACCAAATATTACGAAACTTCAACGGCATATCTCAATTTTAAATACTGCAAAATATAAAACAAAATTCAATCTAATTTTTTTGTTTATCCACATATTCTCATGAAAATTGAACAGTAGCTTTATAATATGTTGTCTAGACCGAATATTAATTCAAATGAAACGTGAATGAAAATTTGAAAAAATTGAAAATTGCAATCCCCCCCCCCAATATAAAACACGTGACATCTTGATCGGTTACAATCATTTCCTTTTTCATGGCAGACGGTTGTCTGATGAAATGATGTTGCCACAAAAAATTTATACTTTAGTTAATTTTAGAAAATCTAATTGTTGTACCGATAAGCCGCTTTCACACTTATATTCAGAAAAAATGCCCCTTTCATTTGTTATCGAAATGCATCGGACAAATATTTCTAATTTATTTTCCACTTTTTCTGCTTTTAACTCCGTTAAAATATCTTTTTTTATGCAATGGCGGTGAATTCTCAGTCATTGAGATCGCTTTTAGATTAGACATGAGTGGACATTTTAATTAATATCTCCACATCTAATTAAAATTTTTAAATTCCATTTTCAGGAGCCCCTCGGGAAGGCTCCTGAGCATCCGTATGTCAATTTTTGTACTTCTGCGTTCAACAGGGGCTGAACCGATAAGCCACTTGCACACTTACATTCAGAAAAAATGCCCCTTTCATTTGGTATCGAAATCGTAACAATCGGACAAATAAAGAACAGACAGACAGACAGACAGACAAACCTTTTCTTTTATTATTATAGAAGATTGGTGATAGGAAAATCTAATTTATGAAAATACACAAATTGTTGGCAATTCTCGGAAAATGAGGACAAATATAGTCCTCATTAGAAATTTTCAAAATTGAGGAGGATGTCTAAAAATGAGGACGGTCCTCAAAAATGAGGACGGCTGGTCACCCTGCATTAGATTCGACAATGTGTTTTCTATTTGTTTTATGAACCTGTGTAAAGTTTCGTGTGACTAAATTAATTCAAGTTAAATCCATTTTTTTGCAATGTTTGATTAGTCAACTTAAAATTGCAGATTTTAAAAAAGTGCAACACGCGAAAGTGAGAGGGAAGTGCTGAAAATTTTAGAATAAAACTAAAAGAAGACTGTAAATTTTTTCAACATTTTGTTTTGTTACGGTCTTACGTACACTTAATTTCGTTAAACCAAAGTCTTAGTGACTAAGAAAGAAAAATGGAGTTACCATTATAAAAACTTTGACTGACGGAAAATCTCAAGTTATAAAAATTCTTCTAAGCAAAATTTCAGCGTATGAAGGGGCGGCAAATTGAAGCTTGCCTGAGGGCGGCAGAGCACCTTGCGACGGCCCTGCACATTCTCTCACAGGAGAAACTCCGAGTGCCTTGTTTTTGAAGAGATGTATTCGCACTAGGCTTGATCTTTTTAAACCAAATTTGCGAGACAAAGTTGCTCAGAAACAGAGTTCGAGACTTGACACGGAATCTATCTTGCGTGAGTTTCAGGAAGGGGAGAAAGTAGCCGTAAGAAATTATTCTGGACCTAACAAATGGAAAATTGGAACAATTATAAACCGAGATGGAACTTTGAGTTATAGCATACAAGTTGGAAATGAAATTTGGAAGAGACACGTAGATCAAATAAGGAAATGTGGGAAGTCGATTGAATTATCCCAAGCTGCTACTGAAATTCCAATTTACGATAAAGAATTGAATTTTCCAGATGAGCCAGTATCCGATGATGTTGCTGAACCTGCACCTGTACCTGAAGTTGTCCCTGAACCTAAAGATGTACCTGTACCTGCCACTCCAAGTGATGATATACCACCTAAGCCTGTACTAGACGCTTCCGGAAAGCCGAAAACTGATGTGCCACTCCGACGCTCAACCCGAATCAGGAGACCTCCAAAGAGACTCGACCTGTGACTCTATATTTTGTCGGGGAGGAACTGTTATGTATCTGGCAACAGCCAGATTAGAGAACCTTCCAAGCTGTGTGACGCACGTGTGCTTTGTTTACCTTTTTGAATTCCATAGTTTCATATTGTACATGTTCAGTGTAGTTGTTGTTATGCTCGTTTGTGCCTGTGTATCTTAATGCTAATAAATGTTCTTTGCGGGTATGTAAAACAAATCGTATCGTCTCTCGGTCTACCTTGCATACATGACAATCAGGATGAGCAGCCCAATTATCAAGTAATAATAAAATTTTGCAATCACTTGGTAATCCAACCTTATTACAATGTTCCTGTTTTTTAAAGTGGTTCAAGAACCAGTCTTGCACAATATCCTTAGTCACCCACGAGTGCCGATTATTTTTATAAATAACTGGTAGTGTTTTTACTTCTTTTAAAGCACGTGGATGAGCACCAGGGATAAGATTAGCAAAAATACAAAAAAGCTGAAACTGTATGCAAAGGCAAGACGTTGAAATGAAATACCAGAATTTGTATGACAAAATCTATTATATTAGAGTAATAAATATTTATTTTAATCTTCAATGTATAAAAAAAGAACAAATGTGCATTAGAAACATAAAAAAAGTTGAAAAAATTTTTAAAAAGCTGAAAAGCTAAATGTACAAAAAAGCTGAAATCAGCTGAAAAATCTCATCCCTGATGAGCACTCTTTCCAACAACTAGAGGCTTGCACTTCAGAGTACCTTCTGCATTACTACACAGTAAAACTGTAATTCTGTTCTTATTTTCTTTAACACCAGATGGAGATGCTTCATCATTTGCAATGAAAGTTTCTCTGGGAAGACATCTCCAGAAAAGGCCAGTTTCGTCCATATTAAAAATTTGTTCAGGACTTAAATTTTCATTGGAAACTTTCACAGAAAAGGCCAGTTTCGTCCATATTAAAAATTTGTTCAGGACTTAAATTTTCATTGGAAACTTTCACAGAAAAATTGTCAATAAACTCTTCTGCAGCTTCTTTATCTGCAGAAAGTTTTTTTCCACATGCTTTGATGTAACGGATTCCATGTCTTTTTTGAAACGTTTTAACCAACCAGAACTAAAATTGCAGGGCTCTTCAATTTTTAACTCTGTATGAAATTCTCTGGCTTTTTCTCTCAAAAGTGGCCCGGAAATCGGTACACCATCTGCTCGCCGTTTCTTGAACCATTCATATACGATGGTATCTAAATCTTTTGATCTTGCATCGTGCAAAGATTTCCGATACACAATTCCAGCATTGCAATCACTTTCCATGTAAAATTCCAAAATTTTCTCTTTACTTTTTCGTATGTCGTAAACCGTTCTTACCGCACAACCATATGTTTTTGAAATAAATTGAGCAGTAGCTCCACTTTCTAGCTTTTTCAAAATTTCAACTTTTTGAAGTATCATCAACGCTAAATGTTTTCTTTTTCCAGGCCGAGATGGCGACAAATTGCACGAACGTCTTACATTAGACATTATTAATTGCTAAAAACTAACCATAATAACACACAAATATGTTGTATACAAAGTTCAGCTTCTTAACTTCACTTCAGTGCTTGCCTTTTCTTCCAAAACATAACGCTATCACTTCTCTTTCCCCTGCCATCAGAATCATAGCTGATTGGTCTGTTGCTGACGTCATATCCATCTGTGGGTGTGGTTTAGCAGTTGGGGAAGATTTTCTCACTGTTGTTTGGCAACACAAGGTTTTGTTTTTCTCTTGCAATCGTCAATTGTTTGTCGCTCATGACTTTGCATATTTTCTTTTGAAGTTTGATTTGAGCTACTCTATAGAAATAATCAAAAAGCAGAAAAAATAGACAAGAAAAATAATTTATTTCTTGCATTCATAATCACATTTTGCTTAATCTTGAAGTCAAATAAATTTACACGTTCCCTGACTTCTTAATAGTGAATTTCACTGATTATGTCTGACAGGTTGTGCGGATTTCGGATGTTGGTGGATTTTAGGTCGGCAGATTTCTGGCGCTCTACTGTACTCAAATTCTAATGAAAAGGTTAAATAAATTCTCTTTTTATTTCTATCTTTTAAATGAAAGAATTCAAGAGTACTGAGTACTAATAACCTACATTTGTTCTAGTATACATCTTTCTCTTCTCCATTTTTACTGGAATTTCGAGTAATTCAAATTTTTTGTAATATAAATTGACCCCATTCCCGATTAGTTTGGATTAGCGGGGTTATAATGTACTTGATTTTAATATTTCAATGATTAAACCTCAAATATATATGTATATTTAATAACTTACATCTATAATTAATTAATAATTAAATGCCTAAAGTTAAATGTAAATGCGTAGGAAAATAACAATCAGTTTAAGCCTTAAAGTTTGTCTGATAACTTTTTAAAAATAATTATAATATATTAGTATAAAAAAAAAAAAAAAAAAAAACTAAACATCTTTTAATATAGTCCAAATTATTTTATAGATAAATCAACCAACATGAAGAAATTCTAGAGATAAGCTAAAGAGCAGAAAATAACTAATTCCGCCGACAGCTGTCACCCATGCTTTTCTTTGGAAAATTTTTTTCCAAAATTACACATTATCTAAAGAATATTTTCAAATTATATTTTCATATTCAGAAAATTCATAAGCGTTAAATTAGTACTTTTTTTTTTCCAAAATTGATTTAATTTTTAGTATTTCATTTTGCTACTAAATAATGAAAAAATTGCACTTTAAAAATCGCATTTTTGACCTGAAAATTAAAATGTGAAAATTTAATAAAATAATTATTTTTAAAAATGGGTACTAATTTAACAGTTATGAATTTTTTCACTGTGAAAATGGAATTTTAAAAAATACATTAGGTAATAAGTAATTGTCGGAACAAATTTTCCCATAGAATAGTTTTGCCTACGGGATTAGGTATTGTCTCCTCGTAAATCGTCAATAAGTAAACTGTAAGATGATTTTGGGAAGCCTTAAATCATCCTGCCATTGTCCAGAGGACAAATTTATGACAATAATATAAATCCGAAAGGTATCCTGTGATCGTCCATAAATAAGCTTTAAGATGATTCCAGGAAACATTAAATCATCCCATTATTATCCAAAAGACAACTTCAAGACATTAATATAAATCTAAAATCCGTCCTACATTTTTCCAGAGGGCATGTATAGGACAACAACAGGACTAATGGAGGACAGTGTAGAGATCCAAAACTGTCCTGAGATAGTCCTACATTTGTCCGAGAAATGTCAGAATAAGACATCCTGTGGATTAATGTAGGAGTGACATTTGGATGCCCAGTGGTCGTCCTCTGGTAGTCTGATGGACATATTTAGCAGTCCAGAGGACGTCAGAACATCCTGGAAAAGACATCCTCTGGATGCCTATAGACGTCTCTGTGCTGTCTGGGAAGTTAACTATTTGAAATTATGATTTTATCTTTGAAAAAAAAAAAAAAAAAAAAAAGAATTGTTCAGTTCAGTGCTTCTACAAATGCATGTTTAAATGTTGCGGGACCCCACACTTTCTTTTGATTTGTCTTATGCATATCAGATGCATATAGAACTAAAGTCTCTTTAAACACATACGGAAGACAATTTTAAGTCTTCCTTAATTTTTTATTAAATTTACCAGCGATTTTTAAACAAGCCACAATAAATGGGCTTTGTTAAATGAATAGGTCTCAAGTTAAAAGTCAACGTGTGGAACTTATATGATTTATTTAAGTTAAAAGCATGTTTTTTAGTCTCATTAAATTCATATTCTCATTAAATTCAATAACGGTTTCATTTCTTCTGCCTACATTTGTCAGGAAGTTATGTACATCCCATAAGTGTAACACATATAGAAGGAATACATTTTTAAAACCGCTCAGAAAAAACAAAAAACAAAATAAAACTCCACTCAACTTAATTTTTATCTAGGTTTACAAAATTTACAACAATAAACAAGGCAAAATGTGAGCCTCTTTAGGCACAAGGACGTGGCATATGACAACTGCACCTTATGGGAAATCCACCACTGGTCTGACTACAATTTTTAAAACTTCATTTGACATGAATTGCATATTAGTTTGAAGTTTAAGAAATTTAAATCATTAAAATAACATAATAACATCGAAGTATACTTACAAGGATTAGATCCATCAGCAATCAGCAATAATCTCAAAGAGCTTAAATTAACATCTTTATGATCTTTGGTAGCTAATAAACCCCAATGAAGATCTCTTGATTTACATATTGCAACACTAGCTGAAATAAGTATATGTATTATATCTATTTGTTCATTTGTCTTACACAATAAAATGAATCAAATGAAAATGTAGGCTACGTACCTTTAAATTTAGTTATCATAATTAACCAAGAGGCTGGATTTACTTTCATTAATGCATAAGGAATGAATATAACATGCATACCATTTAACACACTCTATAAAGAGGGGGGAAAAATACATATATACTATACATAGAATACTTGAAAAATATATAACATTTCACAAATAAATAAATTTAAAAAAAAAAAAAAAAAAGTCCTTCCGGCTTATTCGGAAGGGTAGGTTCATTTCTTTTTCCTTATCAAGTAGCCGTCATTATGTTTCAAAATGGCGGCTACAAATTATTAATGTACTTGGTAGAAATAATGATGTAGGCTATGCACATATGGAGATTTAGGCAAATTGGTTCATAAATACATTTTTATGTGAATTTAAAATTTTCAAGTAGCCGGCGCTTGGAAACAAAATGGTGGGTTAAGTTGACAAATATATGAAATGTATTTCTGAGATAAGTCTACTCTACGCATATAGTTCGAATTAATTCAAAATCTCAAAAGTCATTGTGTTGAAAAATTAAGTTTCAAACACTTCGATCAAAATGGCAGAGAAAGTTGCTCATCTAAGATATCGTTGCAAATTTGAAAATAATTTTTTGTTTTTGTTTTGTAGAAATTCTTTCAAAGAGGCTTAGTAAGTTGATAAAATGTTAGTTTTCTGCATTTCTAGTTTGTTTTAGCTTTAAAATAGCCTAACTTTTCCTTAAAAACACATTAAAAGATCCAGTAATGCAGGTAATGGATTTGGCACCAAATTTGGTGACTTTTCCCCTATGGCGACATTTTTGGCAACTTTTGGCGAGAAAATACTTATTATCGATATACCAAAGATGGACACAATAACATGATTGGTTCACGAGTTACGTGAATTTTCTAGAATTTTGTTGTTTGAATGATAAATCGAATTTTCAACTTTGATTTGAATTGACTAAGTATTTCTAAAGTTACCGTAATAACAAATTTTCAAGTAGCCGCCACTTGAAAACAATACAGTGGAATAAGTTGCCCAGCAAACACATCCAAGATATTTGAAGCATAGGTTCACTGTCCAACTGTGGTTTAAATCAGTGCCGTGTTTCAAAAGTTATTATGGCAAATTTTCAAGTGGCAGTCTAAATGGCTGCGACTTGGAAACAAAATGGCAAAACAACTTGCCCCTCAAAATCATCCAGTGTATTTGTATGATAAGTTCATTGTCCAGTTCTAATTTAAATTAAATCAGTATTTCAAAAATTATCGTCATAAGGAATTTTCAGGTGGCACCACTTGTAAAAAAATGTGGAGTGAGATGCCCATCGAACTTATCTGAGATATTTGAATGATAAATCCACTACCCAAATTTGATGCAAATTGATTCTGTATTACTAAAGTTACCATAATGACAAATTTTCATGTAGCCGCCACTTGGAAATAAAATTGCGGATGAAATCACCAAATGAACTTATCCTAGCAGTTATGCACTAACAGATGATTCTTCAGATGAAGAAGTCCCAGCAAATAATCTGCTAGAATTTTCGTCGAGATTCTGAAGTAGACGATCAAGAGACTGAACAAGACCCAGGGTGCAGTAGTTCAAGTTCAGAAAATACAGTATTTCCTACCCCAGGATGCACTAAATCAAGAGTGAATAGACAATGGAAAAAAAGATGCCCAGATCGAAGTTCCCATTTTACCCATAAAAATCTGAGTTTGTGTGTACCATATTTTAACATTTGGTTGCATATATAGCATATAAAGAGTAGCGAGAAAGCATAGCTTCTTTGAATATGGACTTGCATAACCAAAGGACTGCTTACAAAATCAAAACCACAGCCAAAACGAAAAGAAAGACCCAAATTTAATGGTAGTGAGCAAGTTTTCTGTGAAAACAAGAGGAGGAAAGGGAACATGTCTGTTTGTAAAGATTATTCATTTAGAAAATCGCGGATGCCATTGGCCAACATTTGTTTCGAATCGGGGTCGTTGTGAATTTTGTGCTTTAAAAGACATTCAATCCAAACCTCACTCAAAATGTACAAAGTGTAATGTATTTTTGTGTATTAAGAAAAAGGAAAACTGTTTCTTTGAATATCATCAAATTTAAGTTTATGTGTAACACCAGTTTTTATCTGAAAAAAAAGTAAGTAAATTTTAAAAATTTTATAATTTTCAAAAATAAATTTTTTTGTGCTGTAACATATTAGTGTTCTCTGGTTATTTGGCATTTTTAAGAGTTAAAACGGCATTAAAAAAGTCATACAGTCTTTTTGAATTATGAGAACATGTTAGCCCTCCGTGTACTGACGGTACTTTAAAGTACCAATTTAATTAATTAACTCTAACTGATTAATTTTTCCAAAGATGAGTGTTTTATTTATGTATATCCCTTAATTTTCGATGTAGCGACTCAAGAAAAAATATTGCACTAAAAAAATTGCAGTACATCATAATGCAGTAGATAAAGGGTTAAAAAGACGAATGCGAAGGCAAACGACCTAGGTCAAGAACTTGAGTGTAGATATAAAACATTATTAGCTTAGAGGTGGGAACGATGGGTGAAGTAATTGTGTTGGTTATTTTGCAAGGTGAAATTTATCTTAATCTTATTGAGTTTATTACATTTAATATATTTTATAAATTTGTTTTCAGTTCAAGGATTCAAATCTTTTTTCAAACTTTTTTTTTTTTTTTTTTAATTATTATTAAACATTTTAAAAGGTGTTGGTAGTTTAGGATTGAAGACGATTACTTGCACTAGGGTCTAGGCAAGAAAGGAAGTGCCCTCCATGGGGGAGGGGGGGGTTCTAAATAAAGGATCCTAGTTCATATTTACGTTAGTTACGGATAAAACCACAGAACACTTCCAGCGACTAGGCCGATGAGCATGACCAGGGATCGAACCTGGAACCTCAACTTTACTATCTTCGAGGACAGAACCTCTCAGACGCAAGTGGGTTCTAACATTCCCAAAGCTAACATACTTCTTTTTTTTTTTTTTTTTAAATGAATAAAAATAAATAAAATGGAATAGTGAATGATTTAAATTGCCTGTTTTTATCTTTTGATTAAAATCGTTAACACTTTTTAAAAAGTTATTGGTAGAAATTTTTCAGTTAATTTTAGAATGACTCTAGAAGAAAAAATAATTTTAGCATAGAAAAAATGCAAATTTATTTAAGATAAAATTTTGAAGTGGCTTTTACATTACATACAAGGCATAAACTTTATCAGTTAAATTTCTCTCTTCAAAATAAACTGGTCGACAGGAAGTGCCAGGCTCAATCCACTTTTTCCTTATCAAGTAGCCGTCATTATGTTTCAAAATGGTGGCTACAAATTATTAATGTACTTGGTAGAAATATTGATGTAGGCTATGCACATATGGAGATTTAGGCAAATTGGTTCATAAATACATTTTTATGTGAATTTAAAATTTTCAAGTGGCCGGCGCTTGGAAACAAAATGGTGGGTTAAGTTGATAAATATATGAAATGTATTTCTGAGATAAGTCTACTCTACGCATATAGTTCGAATTAATTCAAAATCTCAAAAGTCATCGTGTTGAAAAATTAAGTTTCAAACACTTCGATCAAAATGGCAGAGAAAGTTGCTCATCTAAGATATCGTTGCAAATTTGAAAATAATTTTTTTTTTTAGTTTTGTAGAAATTCTTTCAAAGAGGCTTAGTAAGTTGATAAAATGTTAGTTTTCTGCATTTCTAGTTTGTTTTAGCTTTAAAATAGCCTAACTTTTCCTTAAAAACACATTAAAAGATCCAGTAATGCAGGTAATGGATTTGGCACCAAATTTGGTGACTTTTCCCCTATGGCAACATTTTTGGCAACTTTTGGCGAGAAAATACTTATTATCGATATACCAAAGATGGACACAATAACATGATTGGTTCACGAGTTACGTGAATTTTCTAGAATTTTGTTGTTTGAATGATAAATCGAATTTTCAACTTTGATTTGAATTGATTAAGTATTTCTAAAGTTACCGTAATAACAAATTTTCAAGTAGCCGCCACTTGAAAACAATACAGTGGAATAAGTTGCCCAGCAAACACATCCAAGATATTTGAAGCATAGGTTCACTGTCCAACTGTGGTTTAAATCAGTGCCGTGTTTCAAAAGTTATTATGGCAAATTTTCAAGTGGCTGTCTAAATGGCTGCGACTTGGAAACAAAATGGCAAAACAACTTGCCCATCGAAATCATCCAGTGTATTTGTATGATAAGTTCATTGTCCAGTTCTAATTTAAATTAAATCAGTATTTCAAAAATTATCGTCATAAGAAATTTTCAGGTGGCACCACTTGTAAAAAAAAGTGGAGTGATATGCCCATCGAACTTATCTGAGATATTTGAATGATAAATCCACTACGCAAATTTGATGCAAATTGATTTTGTATTACTAAAGTTACCATAATGACAAATTTTCATGTAGCCGCCACTTGGAAATAAAATTGCGGATGAAATCACCAAATGAACTTCCTAGATATTTGAAGCATAAGTTCACTATCCAACTTTTATTTGAATCAGTTTAGTATTTTAAAAGTTATCGTGATGGCATATTTTCAAGTGGCAGTGTGATTTTAAGTGGCTGGAACTTAGAAACAAGATGTCGGGACAAGTTGCCCAGTGAAAACATTCAAGATAATTATAAGATAATATCACTGTCCAAATTTGGTTCGATTTGGTGTACTATTTCAGAAATTATCGTGATTTTAAATTTTCAAGTGGGAGCCTGATTTCAAGTGGCCCCGCTTAACTTAAGATATCTGCCACTCTATAAAAATGGCGGATCTAGTTTATTAATAAACTTCATTGAGATCCTTACGTAATCTGTATTTACACAAAAATTCAAACAATTTCAGAATACGCTTTTTACAATTTAAATTTGAAATTTTCAAGTGGTCTCCACTTGAAAACAAAATGGCGGAGCAACTTGGTTAACAAACTTATCTAAGATATTTATAAGATAAGTTAAGACACTGTTCAAATTTGGTTCCATTTGGAGTATTATTTTGGAAGTTATCATGGTTTTAAATTTTCAAGTGGTGGTCTGATTTCAAGTGGTCCCGCTTAACTTAAGATATCTGCCACTTTATTTAAAATGGCGGATAAAGTTCATTAATAAAGTTATTTGAGTCACCTGTATAACGTATGTATACATCAAAATTTTTACAAAAATTTGGAATATGTTTTTTACAATTTGAATTTGAAATTTCCAAGTGGTCTCCACTTGAAAACAAAATGTCGGAACAACTTGGTTAACAAACTCATCGAATTTATTTATAAGATAAATTAAGACACTGTCCAAATTTGGTTCGATTTGCAGTATTATTTCAGAAGTTATTGTGATTTTAAATTTTCAAGTGGTAGCGTGATTTCAAGTGGCCCTGCTTAACATAAGATATCTACCACTTTATTAAAAATGACAGATAAATTTCATTAATAAACTTCATTGAGACCCTTATGTGGTCTATATTTATATCAATTTTCAAACAAATTCGGAATAAGCTTTTTACAATTTGAATTTGAAATTTTCAAGTGGTCTCCACTTGAAAACAAAATGGCGGAGCAACTTGGTTAATAAACTCATCTAAGATATTCTTAAGGTAAGTTAAGACACTGTCCAAATTTGGTTCGATTTGGAGTATTATTTAGGAAGTTATAGTGATTTTGAATTTTCAAGTGGTAGCCTGATTTCAAGTGGTCCCGCTTAACTTAAAATATCTGCCACTTTATTAAAAATGGTGAACAAACTTCATTAATAAACTTCATTGAGACCCTTATGTGGCCTGTATTTACATTGATAATATAGTTTCAATTCATCTATGCGTTGTTAGATAAAATATTTTTATTCCCAATACCAACAAATAATCTGGTGTTTGCATTAATTTATACAATGCACTATATACTAAAAATTCTCCTTTTTTTTTTTTTTTCCCTTAACAAAACAATAAAAGAAAAATATAATTATCTTTAATAATAATAATAATATAAAAAGAATCAGACATATATATATAAAATTTATATATAAATGAGAGACAGATCAATTATTTAAAGCCGAAATTACATAATTAGCAAGCATTCCATTGTAAAACAAATTTTATTTTAATGGATATTTACTTAAAGAAAATTAATTAGGAAATAAATACTGTTGCAGACTTTATAACAAATGGATCGATACCTTGGAGAGAAATTACAAAATTTAAAACATATATAGAGCAATTCTGTAGCAATTTCTATATTGTAGTTTAAAATATTTACTTTTAAAGATATCATTATAAAAAATTTTGATTAGAAAAAGCTTACATTGAATAGAATTATTACTTATAATTCTTTGTATTTAGCTGGTAAAATAATTTCATCGAGTGAATAAAAACTATATTATTTAACAACCATTATGTTTAAATTAAATGAAAAATAAATAAATAAATAAATAAAGGCTGATAGTGGTCAAGTGAATTGAAATGAAATTTAAATTCTGTCCTACACATAGTATAATTTTGTGAAAGAAGCTTATTTATTTATTGTGTATCCATGAAACTGTACTTCTGACAAGCCTCCTATATTCATAAAAATGCCTTGAAGTTCTTCCAAAAGCTACACAAAAGTCAAAAACATTTTATTTTCAGATACCTAAATTAATTTCAAATGGCTACAAAATTGGTATTGATTAAATTGCTAAGATTTTCAGTAATCAAGTATGACGGAATTTTCACTCATTTTCTGCAATTGCTCTACATAATTTACTACAATAGCTATTTTTCGATTTAAATATACAAATATCCTTAAAAAAAAAAAAAAAAAAAAAAAAAAAAAAAAAAGGGGGGATTGGGTTCTTAACTTTGTTTATAAATTGCAGCCCTTTGAAACGGTTACTATATAAATTTCTGAAAAATTCTCTTGAACATTCTCTCATTTTTACCTTTAATACACATATATATTTTTTTTTAACTGTGCCAAAGGAAAAAATAAATAAGAATAAAAAAAAATCATAAAATAAAAAGATAAATCGTTTTTATTTAGTCTATGCTGGCTGAAAGAAATCGTCCTCAAAAAAAGTTTGGAAACTTTGCTTCTGAAAATTTTAAGATTGCTTTTAAATTTAATATTTCGTTAATATCAAAGCATTATTCATTCAATATATCAAAATAAATTGAAAAATGCATGAAATGTCATGCTTTCATTCATATTTCAAAGAATTGAATAACGAAACATTTCCCTTTTTCTTATCTAAAAAAAATCTCAATCCAACCTCATAAAAATGCTATGAAAATAGATGTTTCAACTCAGTTTTTTAAAAATAGCAATCGCAAAGGTATGTGTTTATCAGTATTAAATAAAGACATCAAGAAAAATCATATTTATAAGTATATTAAAATTCGTTTTCCTTTCACATGAATTGTGAGTTTCTTAACTTTATTCAGACATAATTATAATTTTTTAGTTCCAATCCTACAGTGGGTATGAGAAACTTTGGTAATACGTAAAAATTTTCGACCTGGGTTTTTTGATGGTTTTATAATTTCTGAGATATAAGAAAAAAAAATAATCACAAAATATTTTGTTTTTGTTTGTAGATTAGTGAGTTTATTCTGTATATACATTATTGTAAGACAATGCTAGTGGCGGATCCAGAACTTGACTTTTGGGGGGGGGCTAAGATTTTTCAAAGTGTTATTCTAGACCAATAAAAAATTTACAATTGCAAAATTCAATTATAAATGACAGTGTTTTTGGGGGGGGGGGGGGCTTCAGCCCCCTAGCCCCCCCCTTAAATCCACCACTGAATAAGCATAAAGAGATCGGACCAGATTTAAAATATAGATTATGATACTAAGTAGAAATTTGTTGGTTTTAAACATTTTATTTTAAAATATCTTGGCATGTAATTCGAAATTAACATGAGAGAATAGGGAAACTTTTTGCATAAAGGTGTATTATGAGGATTATTTTTATTGTAAAAAATGTCAAGTAAATTTTAAAATAATAGTTATATTGGCATGAACCTCATTGACTATCAGCACTCTATTTTGAAAACTTTGCATGTTATGCGAAATTTAAAATTTTCTTTACATGGGTATTTCAGATTTTTTTAACATATAGCAAAATTTAGTATGAATGTGCATTATTATGATTACTTTATAGCATAGCACCAGTTTTTCTAAATTTCAGGGGGCTTAATAGATCTTTCATTACTTTTCAATGGCAATTCTTCCCCCTTCCCTTTACAGTCAGGTTTTTCCCTGTTCAAATTAATTTTCATTTTATTTATTTATTTAAATAAAATTTTATATCAGACGTTAAAGAGTCGTCTTATTCTTGTTTTTTTATTTATTTATTTTTCCAAGCTGTCACTTTGCTGTGTTCCTTATGTGATGTCAAGTAAAAGATTGTTAACACTAAAAAAAAAAAAAAAAAGTGGTATGACTGGAAAATATTTCACAATACTATTTATAACTTGTGCCCCAATTTGTTAGACAGGATTGTAATAGTATCATCCGGCATAATTGCAAAAACACGCAACTTTTTTTTTTTCAAGTCAAAATAATTAAGCGCTACCCTTCATCAATCATCAGGTGATAAAAGTAGGGACGAGTGCATCATGAAAGCTGTAATTCAAGAGTGTACATTTTAACATTTTGAAAATTCTGATCTTGGTGCTGAGTAAGTGTACAATATCTTTTTTAAATTACGATTATTCGAGCAAAGCGACCAAATATTCTTTTTTTTTTTTTTTTTTTTTTTAACAAAAAATTTTTAAAAGCTTTTGTAGTTTTCTGTGATAAAATAAGGTAAAAATTTAACCCGAGATCATAACATTTGGCAGCTATTGAAAGCTAGATCTAACAGGACAAAAACAAAAAATGAAGTAAATTGAAATAAATAAATTAAAAATTAAATGTAAAAAGTATTTTTAAAAGTTTTAAATCCATTCAAATTTTTCTTGGGATTCTATTATGCCTCCTAATTTATTATTTAAATGTAAACTATCTAGCCAATTGAATCATCAGTTTATTTTAGTTTAATGTAATTTAATAAGCTCTATTACTAATAAATATTGTAAATAATTAAATTTAAGCACATAATACAAATTGTAAAGTTTTCACAATATTACAGTTTGCAGTTACTTTTGAAAATATACTTTATTTGCAAACAATCTCAGTTTTAGATTCCCTATTGGGAACCCCTTAAATTCTCCATCTCCACCTTCCCTGATTGAAATTCGCGGGTTCTTCATCGCCGTCAGTTTACCTATTCAGAGTTGCCAACTTTCAAAATTTTTTCTGCCACTGTTAATAAGTAGATATTTTTTTATTATAAGTCAATGCGATTGTAAAAAGCAACACTTCTATGCAAAAATAGTGGTTAGAAAAATATGGGTTTCACCAAATCTACATATTTGCAAAGAAATATATGAGCTAAGTTAGAAAAATAAACTAAACTATTAGACATTTTTCAGATGTGTTGGAAAGAGTGATATATATATATATATATAAAGTAGAAAAAAATAGGACAATTTGGAGGGGACACATGCCTCAGAATCCCCCCCCCCCTCATAGTTAGCATCTACGTTTTATAGTAAATAAGTTATATTAGATTTAAAATATCATTTCTGATAATATAAAAATTGTTGATTATAAGCATCCTACATTCAAATCTTTTTAAGTTATTAAAGATTTTAATAACATGGAAGAATAGGGCAAATTTTCACATAAATTTGCTTTATGAGGATTATTATATTGAAGCTAGTAAGTAGTTGTATAAAAAGAAAAATACAAAGCAGACCCTAATAAAATTAATCAAATAACATAAAGTAAATGGATTGGAGAGGACGGAGGGTAGCCTAATGGGTTGGGCATTTCATTCTCGACCATGTTGGGTAATCAGCAGAAATCATTTCTCTTAATATATATTAGTATTCCCGATAGCAGAACTGAAAAAAAAGAAATATATTATGACTAAGAGAGAGGGATCCACCCCTGCGAAATACATCAGAAAATATATGCATAAGAAAATTAGTAGATTAGCATAAATAATAATCATCATAATCTCACAATTTGATTCTAAACAGCACTCTTAAAAAGGAATCTCTGAAAATCGCTGCTTCAGCTGAAAAAACTACATGTTTAAAAAAATTTATTTGTCCATTAAAAAGCTTTTTTTTTTTTTTTTTTGTACAGTTTAATGCAGTAATTATCAAACAGAACAGGGAATTCTTTACAGAGAAGCGAAAACCTCAAAACAACCCGGCAGTTAAAATGGGTAACACTCCCCATGAGGATGAAGGCATAGGGACAGTTAAATTTACAATAAAAGAAGGTCAAAACATAAAAACTGTAACCCTTTTTAATACTTTGTATGTTCCCACAATTCATCGAAATTTTATAAGAATGTCTAAAATGGATAAAGCTGGTATGCATGCATAACTAGACCATGGTTTTAAAATTTTTTCCCCTCTTTGGAAATATCTTTGGTCTGCAAAATTAAAAGATAATTTTTATTTTATAAAAGGGCTCCCATTGAAAAAGAAAGGAGTAAATGAAATTAAAGGAAAACAAAATGTCCTCAAAACTAACTAAAAGGAAAATTGTTAAAGAAATAGCATTAAATCTAGAAAGGAAAATAAAAAAAAAAAGCTATAGAATTTGCCCATTCAGTAGATAAAAATGATATTATGATTTGGCATGAACGCTTGGGGCATTGTAACATTCCTACAATAAAGAAAATGTTTAATGAAAGTTTAGTTGAGCCATCATTCAAGTTAAAAGGGGAAGAAGCTAGGTGCGAACCATGCATACATTGTAAAAATACACGTGCAGAATACCCAAGGTCAAATAATATTCATTCAACAGAAATACTCCAACTTATCCAGATGTTTGGGGACCAGCCCCTACACCATCTAAGCATGGGTTTAGATATATTCTCACATTCCTAGATGATTACAGTCGACATGAGAGAATTAGACATGAGAACTAATACCTATTCTCCTCAAATGAATGGTTCTGCAGAAAGGTTGAAAAGAGTACTTTTTGACAGCATGAGAACTCTTCTACAGTCCTCCAACATTCCTGAAAATCTCTGGTTAGAAGCAGTTTAGACTATCAACTATATTAGAAATCGAATTTTCCATTGGCCTATAAATGACATTCCATTTAAACACTGGTATGGAAGGAAACCAACTCTAAAACATCCTAAAAGATATGGTTGCATTGCTTATGTTCACATCACGCAACAGAAAAGGAATAAATTTCAACATAGAGCCAAGAAAGGGATAATGATAGGATATGGTATGTGAACAAGGGGCTACCGAATTTGGATACTCGAGGAGGACACCATCATAGAAAGCAAACATGTAACTTTTAATGAAGAAAAACTAGGAATAGAAAAAGACGGACATGTGGTTGCTTCAGAATTTGATGATGATGATGAATTAACTGATACAAACATAGAATATCAAAGCTCAGGCAGTCAAAGTTCAGAACAAAAACCACAGCAGAGTACGAGTCATGAAACACAACTAAAATCTGACCAGTCTGTAACCTTTAGAAGATACACAAAAACTAGAAGAAAGGTAAAGACTAAAGGACAGGAAGATATTTATGTATTTGCTCCAGATGGAAAAACCTTGAGAAGTAATATAGAACTTGAAAACTACTGTAAAGAACACAATATAAATTATGATCCTTCACTAGACGTTTTTTCCAAATATTGTCAAATAACTTATGATTTTTCACTTAAAAGAAAAGACACTGAAGATGTAAGTAGTGAAGAAGAGGCAAATTGTGCTGAAATAATAATTCCCTGTACACCTAGGGAGTCAAAGAAACTGCCAGAAGCAAAGGAATGGAAGAAAGCCATGGACATGGAAATTGACATGATGATCAAGAGGCACGTGTGGGAACCAGTACCAAAACCAAATCCAACCACTAAAATCCTGGGGATGAAGTGGGTTTACACCCTGAAAAATAAAGATAAATACAAGAAGTTTAGAGCTAGACTCGTTGCCTTGGGAAATAATCAGACTGAAGGTCAAGATTATGAGGAAACATTCTCACCAGTTGTCAATTTTGTCCTAATCAGTTTATTTATGACCCTTTTTATCTGTATATTGCAGTGGAAACATACTTTATTTGATGTTAAATGTGCCTATCTCTATGGCAATGTTGATAAAGATATCTATATAGCCCAACCTACAGAGTATATAATAGAGGGAAAAGAAAATCACGTTTTGAAATTAAAGAAAGCTCTACACAGTCTCCATGAAGCAGGAAAGTGCTGGAATGAGGAATTACACAATAAATTAATAGCAGACGGATTCCATCAAATTAAAGGTCTGACTTGTGTCTATAATTATAAAAATAGAGCTATAGTTTTAGTTTACGTTGATGACCTTCCTGTGTTTGCTAAATCTGAAACAGATCTAAAAGAAGTAATAAAGCTACTAGAATCAATTTATGAACTAGAAAATCTTGGTCCTATAACAAAATTATTAGGAATAAACTTCAATATCACAGATGAAAAGATCATAATTAATTGCCCAGAATATATAAATTCCTGTCTCAAAAAGTTTAAAATTTTCCATCATATTAATACTTTTCTTCCTCTTAATGCAGGCACAGTAACTTCTCTACAGGAAATGCCTCAGACTGATGCTGAGCGTCTTCAAATGCAGAAGGTGCCATATAGAAGTCTTCATGGATGCCTCCTCTACATCGCCGGAAGATGCCATCCTGACGTTAGCTACCAGGCATGAGAGTGCAGAAAAAAAAAAAAAAAAAAGGAAACACGCGTGTTCATAAAATTAATTTCAAATGAAAAATAATGCGTGTGGGGAAAACTATACAAATGTGTCCATAAAATTTATTTCAAATGAAAAAATAATGCTCACTGGAAAAAACTATACAAAATATTTAAAAAATGACAAATTAAACTAAAAGAATAACACATTAGCACAATAAAACATGTGTTAAAAAAAAAAAAACATTAGCTAGCACTCAACACTTAATAACATTGACTGGTGGTGGAAAATGGGAAAAGGGGGTGGGGGGTTAAAAAGTAGTTCATGAGTGAGAAATATTAAACACAATTCTTCTTTCTTATGGGTTCTAGAATATCATAAATTAAGTTTAAAATTAATATTAACATTTTTGTTGTGGATGGATAAATATTCAAAAATAAAAGACTTCCCACAGAATGTTTGATTGCCGATGGTTAGAGATGAAAAAGGGAGGGGGGGGGGGTTAGGACAAAAAAAAATTACCTGAGTGAGAAATATTGAATAATTCTGTTCTTTTATATGTTATAGTATATGATAAAGCACGTTTAAAATTAATATTGACATTTATATTTTGGATGGAAAAAGATTGAGAATCTAAAGTTTTTCGTGGAGCGTTTGAACACTGGTCGTTATTGGAGTTTGATTTTAACAAAATAAAAAATCGCGAAATTAACAAAAATCACAAAAAAGTGGAAAATCGCGGATCCACGGAAAATTCTCATGCCTGATCTATGCTGTTGTCTCACTCTCACAAGTTGTAGAAAATCCTGGATCTATCCATTGGAAAAGGCTACTGCAAATCCTAAAGTACCTAGCCTCCACAAAAGATGTAGGACGTAGTCTAACATCAAACCAGCAACCTCTTCAGCTTACTGCATACACAGATGCCAGCTGGGCCAGTGATCCCCATGATTGTCGTTCCTGGTCTGGCTATATAATATTCATCAATAATATGCCACTAACATGGCGGGTAATTAAGTAAACCTGTGTTACTCTTTTGCCGATGGAGTCAGAATTGATTGCCTCTTCCGAATCAGCAAAGGACATTAAATATCTTACCTCTACTATTAAAAACATAATTGAAGATGTTCAGCTGTTTACTTCTATAAAAATCCAAAGACCGATACTTTTTTGTGATGTGCAAGTGTGCAATTTACAAAATGCAGAGCTGAAAACATTAAAAACAGATACATTGATTTACGATATATGTTTGTACGAGATATGTATGAAAATGGTGAGATAGATGTTAAAAACTGTTGGCTAAATTCGCCATTCTCTCGTTTTCCCCATCAGTGTTACAAACACTTATTTTCCTTACCTCCGGAGGTTTTATGTTTAAGTAACTTTATTTCTAGCAAACTATTCAAGTGCTAAATTAATTTACTTCCTTTTTATGTAAAATAACTAAAATAGGTAAAAATGCCGCTTTGTTTACATTCTTCTAGTTAACTCAAACGCTAACCTCTACCAGCAAGCAAGCGGTGCTGCTTTCACAGTATTTTTAATTCAACTCAGTTTCTTGCAATCGCAATTATCTAAATTTAGTTTCTATTCAAAATTTTTAACTATTAATCAATTAAATAGCACGTGAGTACAAATATAAATCATTCACCTATTTTTTTGTAATTGCATAAATTTGCATATGAAATTAATGGCAGTACAGCTAACTGTTTCTTTAACTGATAGCGAATCTTCTAGACAGCATTGTGGTTCATTTAAAAGGGGTGTGTACAACACATCAGCTGGCTTTGCTTTTCGTTGATGTTTTTGATGCTGCCGGTTCCGTAAGGCACAATTGGTTTCTGGAAATTTCTTTTTTGGCTTACAGTCGTAATAGGTGAATGACTCTAATTAAACAAATATCAATTGTTTACTAACTTTGTTATTTTTAAAAGTTATGTTTAAAGTTAAGAAAAATTTATTAGTTAAAATGCATGATTCAAGTTGAATCTTAATAAAAATAGTTTTTTCAAGACTTTTTTCTTCATTATGAAATTCTTACACCAGTACAAGAACATCACCTACTGACTGCTGGCATGTGAGTACATACTTTTCAATCTCATTCATTTATTTGTAAGTCTATACTTTCAACCAAAATGTCATTTTATTTAATGAGATATATGAGTTTACTTGTACACACATGTCCAGTATCAGAAAATTTTCTACATGGGAAGGAGCTCTTTGAAGCTACTCTGCATTTGGGTTTTTTCTAATTAACAAACAGAGAAATAAACCCACAAGAGGGTTATGGGCCCAGAGCCTTTCCCTAGTTTAAGGAAATTAATTGAAGTAGATAAATTTTGAGATGGCTGCAAACATAAATCCACAGCATTTATTAACTAGACATAATTCTCGTTCTTGGTCTAGAAATATAAAAATTAAACTAGAAAGTGAAGGTTTAATTGTTTGGATAGATAAGAAAAATTGGCCTCAAGAGAGTGAAACTAGAAAAATTACCTCCCATTTCTAAATTTAAACTAAAACAAAGCAAAGCTAAAACATGTGGATTAATAAAATCTTATTGTAGTCCTGATATTTGTTTAGAAATTAATCATTTGGATGATCCAGCGGAAATTTGTCAAATCTTAAAAACCAGAATAGGAGAAACTACTTCAGATAGGTCATATAGAATGTCTTGTTTAAAAGAGTTTAAATCCCTTAAGAAATTACCTGAGGAAGAATTGCCAATCTTTATAGCTAGAATTGAGGATAGTTGTCGAAGGTTAGAAGATATTGGGGAAAATATTTCAGAAGATTATAAATGTTATGCTTTAATTGAAAATTTGCCCATTGAGTATGAATATTTAGACCGTGGAATTGAGAACTATGAGCCAAATGATTTTAAATTTTTAAAAATTAAAAGTGAAATCCTGAAGGAATACACAAGAAGAAACCTGAGGGAAGAAACTAAAGTAGAATTTTTAGCAACTGAAAATTTGAAACTTAATATAAAATTTAAAGTAAAATGTGAATTTTGTAATAAATTAGGCCATTCAATACGAGAATGTAAGAAGAAACAACAAATTGAAGACAAAGTTAAACAAACTCATGGAGGGGCATTTATAACAGAAAGCAATGTTTCTGAATTTTTAAATAGTGATCAGGCAAATGAAATATTAACTAGAGAATGGACTTTGGACAGTGCGTCCACACTGCACGTCTGCCAGAACAGGGAATTCTTTACAGAGATGCGAAAACCTCAAAACAACTCGGCAGTTAAAATGGGTATCACTCCCCATGAGGTTGAAGGCATAGGGACAGTTAAATTTACAATAAAAGAAGGTCAAAACATAAAAACTGTAACCCTTTTTAATACTTTGTATGTTCCCACAATTCATCGAAATCTTATAAGCATGTCTAAAATGGATAAAGCTGGTATGCATGCAAAACTAGACCATGGTTTTAAAATTTTTTCCCGTCATTGGAAATATCTTTGGTCTGCAAAATTAAAAGATTTTTTTTATGTTATAAAAGGGCTCCCATTGAAAAGGAGAGGTGTAAATGAAATTAAGGAAATCAAAATGTCCCCAAAACTAACTAAAAGGAAAATTGTTAAAGAGAAAGACAGCATTAAATCTAGGAAGGAAAATAAAAATGAAACTATAGAATTTGCCTATTCAGTAGATAAAAATGATATTATGATTTGGCATGATATTTTGATTTCAATGTAGCTCACTTGTCTGATGGTTAGAAATCTTACATTCAGTCCACATTTTCTGAATTTCTTCTACATTTTGTTTCTTAAATTCCTGTTGGTCAAGTCCCTCGCATTCTGTGTATTTCTATTGGTTGAAATGAGTATTCAACTCATTTCATATATATAAGAGCAATTCTCTCTCATTTCTTTGTGCACTAAAGACGGTTGGCTATATGCTACTGAAACAACTGTCTTTTTTCCAATTTCTTCTTTTTGGCATTCTAGATGTTGTAGCTTGCCTTGTTTTGATAGGTCGAAATGAGTTGAAATTCATGAACTAAATATATTGACTAAATATATAATTTTTGTCAAGAATGAAGTTGGTATTGAAAATTAAAAAAATAAAATAAAATAAATGGAAATTTCATTATGCAGATATTTAAGAATCTTAAGTACAATATTTAATGTTAAAGCTTTTATATAATTATTTGAGGAAGAATGTTTTTCTCTAGTGACTATATATTACATATGAACAAGTTCAATCATATTATTTAAATTTAGGAAAATACATTGTTGCTGTTATTTATATCAAAAATCTCTATTATGAAGTGTTATCTGTATTTAAATTACATTCATACATATCCCAATCCAACAGTGTAGTATATATAAATAACATTTTTTTTGTTAAATATGTAAAATATATATTTACAGTTAATATGCTGTGCCATAAACCCACATCTCTCTTGAAATCTAATACACAAACCATGACTTCACCTAAAAAGGAAAAAGAATAGCTTGAAATATACATAATAATAATAATAATAATTGTACAATAAGATATTCAAATTCAATATCTCACAAAAACAGATTTTATATAACAAGTATTCATTTCTACTTTACAATATATCTTATTATTAAAAAATAAATAAATAAAATACACAATTCAAGGAACAGCTTTAAAATTTATTTTACACTTCTATTTTTTTATTTTGTTTATTTACTTTTAGTGTGTGTGTGTGTGTATAGGGAGAGAGCAGTTAAATAAACAAACCAGTCTTATCTGGACAAAGGCATTTGAAAAGAATGCAGATTGGAAAGGAAAGCTCTTTAATATTTTTATTACATGCATAATTGACCTGTACTTTGAAACAAGGTAGTCATTGGGCAAAATGATAAGCGTTCATTTGGAGGGGAATACGTTAGGGAATGGGTATGCTTTGCTGCTAGCGGAAGATTTCAAGGAGAAAAAAGGCAATTTCATTGACTTACTTTCATTTTTGTCATCAGGCTAGACAAATAGCCTTATAATTTTGTCCAACATTTTATTTATATTCAACTAAAATGCATGCAGTTAAGGCAATAATATTTACTTGTTGTAAGTACTTTTCCATAAATATTAATTTTTGTTTTTAGATGTTTCTGAGAATATTCTCTGAAGCTCCAAACGCAGAGAATAATCGAAAATATTCTTATTTTTCTTTAAAATAAATTTTTTTTTTCATGTTTATGACATAAATTATAAAACTGCATAACTAGAACAAACATTGCATAACTAGAAAAAATAAACTTTATTTTATGATGTTTTCTTTACAATTCACAATTTTCAATGGAAGAATATTCTCCACTACGCTCCGCGAAGAAATTTTTCTAAACATTCAATACATTCCATGACAGAAAGCATCCAATAGCAAATAATAAATAATTATTCATATTAAAATACAAATTTTAAATCAGATTTGCATTTGTAACAAAACCACTACTAAAATTTGACATTTAAAGAGAGTATTCTCCTCATAAAGATTTTCTAAAAAGAAGATTTTCTGTGTAAGTCCTTATTCTATATATAAGTTTATTATCTATTATGTTGATAATTTTTAATTAATCAATAATTTGATGAAAATTAATATTGCTTGAAAAAAAATCTGAATCATAAAAAAAACTCTAGTTTAAAAATAAAATTGTGCTAAAAAGTTAGCAAATTTAAATTAAATAGCATTTTATAATAAATAAATGATAAAATACACTATCTCTATCTTTCCATTAATAACCGGACACTTCGGTTTCAGACATTTTAAAAAATATTTCAAAAAGTAATAAATAAATCATCTTGAAATTTCAAAAGTGTAAAGAACATGTTATACCTCATACATTTCAGTTAAGTTTTGTGCCGAAAAAAAAGAGGAATCAGTAAAAAATTAAAGAAAATTGAAAGTGCTTGGCATCACCCTGTAAAAAATAATTCTTGAAATGCAATCTGACTGCAGCATGTGATTATGGGGCTCTTCTTTATTAGCTCTATAAATTTTTATGTCTCTACTACGTATAATCAAAAAAATATAAAGGTTTCTTTAAAAAATTGCAATTTTTTTTTTTTTACTTTTTTAGCTATAACACGCAAGGTATTAAACCCAGTGCAAAGCTATTTTCAGGAAACTCGACAGACAATATTAGACACGGCATACAACAATCAAATTAAAAAAATATTAAATATCTAATGAAATTTAGAAATTCTTTATTCATGAATTCATCAACCGTAAATATTTATTTAAATGAAATTGGAGTATACAGGTTGATATTTTTATTTATTACCAACTATGTGAAAAATACCAGAGCCGGGAATCGAACCCGGGCCCTCCGCTTAACGCACGGATGCTCTACCACTGAGCTACCCTGGCCGATAACCAGCTAGGTATTTCTCACATAATATATGTTGGCAAAGTCACCGAGTCTCCAAACGCAGATATATCAGGTGAAACAATAATAATCGTAGCACAACTCCATAGACCACGAAATTTCAATTTAGAAATTCTTTATTCATGAATTCATCAACCGTGAATATTTATTTAAATGAAATTGGAGTATACAGGTTGATATTTTTATTTATTACCAACTATGTGAAAAATACCAGAGCCGGGAATCGAACCCGGGCCCTCCGCTTAACGCACGGATGCTCTACCACTGAGCTACCCTGGCCGATAACCAGCTAGGTATTTCTCACATAATATACGTTGGCAAAGTCACCGAGTCTCCAAACGCAGATATATCAGGTGAAACAATAATAATCGTAGCACAACTCCATAGACCACGAAATTTCAATTTAGAAATTCTTTATTCATGAATTCATCAACCGTGAATATTTATTTAAATGAAATTGGAGTATACAGGTTGATATTTTTATTTATTACCAACTATGTGAAAAATACCAGAGCCGGGAATCGAACCCGGGCCCTCCGCTTAACGCACGGATGCTCTACCACTGAGCTACCCTGGCCGATAACCAGCTAGGTATTTCTCACATAATATACGTTGGCAAAGTCACCGAGTCTCCAAACGCAGATATATCAGGTGAAACAATATCTGCGTTTACAATCTTCACATGTGTGATCATAATAATGAGAATTAATTGTTATATTTAAAAAAATCTACCATCAGTTTTAGAAAAGTATAAGGATACTGAAAGTATATATATTTTTATATATCCTTTGAGGTACTAATATCTCTTTTGGCCTCTGTGTACAAATGTACATAAAAGTTCATTAAATCCTCATTAGTTATAGCAGAAGATGAATTGTATAAATTTTATTGGAGGTAATTTTAAAAAGTACTCTTAAATAACTAAAAAAGTATGTTTAAAATACATTTTCTTTTTCTGTTTTATAAATCAGGTAGATAAGGAGTTAATTAAACCTATAAAAGTTTAATTATATATGCTTAGAGTTGTAAAATTCTCGAGAATAATCTTTCTGAGAGAATAATCAAGAATTTTCTCATTGAAGCTATAATAGTGGGTAATTTTGAAATGTGTGCTCTGTATAAGTATTAAAGTATGTGCAAGTTTTGAAATTTATGAAATTTTGCTTTTAATAAAATAATCAGATTAATTAAATAATTTAATCTATTTATTTGTAGATATTTAAAAAAAAAAATTCAAGGCTAAAAGATGAAATCTTATAAATTATTAAAGATAAAATCTAGTGATATCAAGTAATAAAGGGATGAACCAATAAATGAGTTTTTTTTTTTTTTTTTCATTACAGACACTTATTTTTAAAAAGTGACATTTAATGAAAAATATTTCTAATTATTTATGTTTTTGCTTTAAAATGTTTTACACTTATCTGTATGAAAAGAATAAACATATGTATAAGGGATTTTTCACAGTTAAAAAAGAAATTGTTTTTCTATAGAGAGAACTGAGAGATTGACTTTTGTAGCTCACAACATGAATTCTTAAAAGAAAAAGGAAAAACAGAAACAGTTGTATTTAAATAAAGTTATGTCAATGACAAAGAACTGCATGAGATGATGGTATAAAGAAAGTAGCTTGAATAATCTGTTGATGTTTGTTTTTTTAAATATCTCAAAAAGTACTAAACAAATCATCTTGAAACTTCAGGAGTGTAAAGAATGTGTTTTACCTCATAAATTTCAGCTAATGTTTTATGCCAAAAGTAAAAGGGCGACCAATAAAAAATTAAAGAAAAATTTAAATGTTTGACATCATCCTGTAAAAAGTATTGCTTGAAATCCAATCTGGCTGTATCATGTGATTATAAGGCTCTTCCTTATTATATGTATAAATTTTTATGTCTTTACTGCCTGCAATCAGGGAGATATAAAGCTTTCTTTAAAAAATTGCAAAAACAATTTTCACGTTTTTTGCTATAACACGCAAGGTGTCAAGGCCATGGTGCTTTTTACAATTCATTTATTTACTTTTGAGTGGCAACAGAGGTTTTTTTGTTTTTTGGTTTTGTGTTCGAATGTAAAAATTGTCCGATGCTAAAAGTTTGAATTCTGTGATGTTTTTCCCTTTTGAATAAACCTTTTTTTTCTGATTTTGCATTTACAGTCCTTTGGTATGCGGATATCATAATAGATATTCTTTATCAAAAAAGGAATAACATAAAATTTTTGGTACCCTCGGCGAGACTGTAAATGCAGTTAATTGTGAATATGGCTAATTTAGAAAATTTGAAAAAAGCTAAAAAGGCTGAAAGAGCTGCTTTCTCGAAAGCATATAATAAAGTTGAAGAACTGATAGCCTCACAAGATGTTGACCTTGCAGAACTGGAATCAGAATTGAGTGTTTTTAAATCGAAAGTTGATCGCCTGGAAGTAACGCATGCAAGTATTCTTGAAGTTCTCTCACACAGAATTCGAAATAATTGAAGATTATCGTGATAAAGCAATAAGAATTGAAACAAAAGTAAGAAGAATAATTGATGGCCATCAAACTGTAAGTACTGTTTTAGTCCAATTCAGAGTGAATCTGTTATTGTTAATTCTGTAGAAAATATTAATGAGAAAAGAAGGTTTAAATTACCAAGATTAGAATTACCAAGATAAATTTCAGTATCTATTACAAGCTACTGTTGAAGGATCTCGAGCTAGAGAGGTTATTGAAAGTTTTCCACTAACTGGCGATAATTATATAAAAGCAATTGATTGTTTGAAAACCCGTTTCGGTCGTGATGACTTACAAATTGAAATTTATATTAGAGAATTATTAAAATTAGTTTTGAAGAATGCCAATTGAAAATTTTGTTCAAACAATTTATGTGTACTGTATGATAATCTCGAACAGCAAATTCGTGCACTGGAAACACTTGGTGTTACAACTGATAAATGTGCAGCATTGCTTTATCCTTTGATTGAATTGTGTATGCCTGAAGATTTCCTTAGATCTTGGCAGAGAAGCTCACATTTTGATCATGGCAATGATCCAAAAAAAAAGGCTTGACAGTTTGTTAGCCTTTTTAAAAACGGAAGTAGAATCTGAGGAAAGAATTAACTTAGCTATGGCTGGTTTTGATTTGAATGATTCTTCTTGTAAAGGGAATAAAGAAAACAGAGGAAAAATTTGTACTGCTGCTAGTTTGTTAACTACTAATGCACGTGCAGAGAAGTTGTGCACTTTCTGCAATGGAAAACATGAATCGATGAATTGCTTTAAAGCACGAAAATGTCATGTAATGAAAAAATAAGAAATTTAAAGGTTAAAGGTTATTGTTTTAGATGTTTTAAAGTTGGCCATAGGGCAGAAAAATGCCGATGTTTTGTGAAATGTACTATTTGTAACAGAACACATTTTGCTATTATGTGTACAGAATCAAACAAAAGTGTAAATAAGTCTACATCAAATAATCTGGAAAAGGAAATTAAAGAGCAGAATAAATCTGTGAATTTGTCAACCATATCCAAATCTCCGCAAGTTTTGTTGCAAACTTTGAAAGTTAATTTAAAATATAAGAACAATATTTTAGTTGTGAGAGCACTGTGTGATTCCGGATCTCAAAAATCATACGTTAGAAGAGAGATAGCATCTAAGTTAAATTTGAAACCTCTGCGTCAGCAACGTTTGTCTCATTCACTTTTTGGAGGTGAAAAGAGCAACAACGAACTTCATAATGTACATAAAATTGAACTAGGAAGCTTAAATGGAAATTTTTACTGCAATTTTGATGTAGTTGATCAAGAAACTATTTGCAATGATGTTCTCTCTGTTTTGTGTGGCCCATGGATTGATGAATTAAGATCTATGAATGTACACATTTTTGATAGAGAAGATAATTCGGGTCCAATTGATGTTCTCATTGGAGCAGATGTTGCTGGTAGACTTTTTACTGGAAAGAGAAAAGTTGTATCTAGTGGGCTAGTAGCTGTGGACACTTATGGGGAAAAGCAATTCACCTTCTGAAAAAGAAGATGGTAATTTCCTTGTCTGTTAGAGAAGCAACTATTTCCGATCTTTTTAGTCTGGAAGTTTTAGGAATAAGGGATCCTGTCAAAATGAAGACCAAAAAAGAGAACGAGGATTTGACCAAGCTATATTTTAAAGAAACATTAAGAATGAATGAAGATGGAAGATATGAAATTGCTCTACCATGGAAAGAAGATCATCTTCCCCTACCCACCAATAAAGAACTAGCCATGAAAAGATTAATAACATCAACTAGAAAATTACATCAAGAAAATTTGTATATCGCTTATGATAATGTGTTTAAGGAATGGGCTTCATTAGGTATAATTGAAGATGACCCAATCCAATCATCATCTCACCCTTTTGAACACTACTTATCTCATAGACCTGTTGTGAAACAACATGGAACTACAAAAGTGCGTCCAGTTTTTGATGCATCTGCAAGACAAGTCGAATCACCATCATTGAATCAATGTTTAGAATCTGGACCTAATTTATTAGAATTAATCCCTAATCTTCTTCTTAGATTTAGAGAACATAAATGTGGAATTGTTGCTGATATCGAAAAAGCATTTCTACAGATAAGTGTACGACCAGAAGATAGAGATTACCTTAAGTTTTTTTGGTGGAATGAAAAAGAAAATAATGATCCTAAGATAATGCGGCATTCTCGTGTGGTGTTTGGTGTGAAAAGTAACCCTTTTCTTTTAGGAGCTGTGTTAGAGCAAAATATCTGAATAATTCAAAATATAATCAAAAATATGTTGAGATTATTCTTTGAAGTTTTTATGTAGATGATCTAGTTACAAGTTTAAATAACAAATCAGATATATTACCATTTGTTGAACAGTCTCGTCATATTTTGACTGAAGGAAAATTCAATTTAAGAGGATGGAAGTATACAGGAAATGAAGATTCAGAACAGGTTACTTCTGTTTTAGGATTGCTTTGGAATCGCAGAGAAGACGAACTGAAGATCAATTTGGATTGGTTGAATACATACAGACTTGAAATTGTATCGAAGAGAGTAATTCTTTCTGTTACGCAAAGAGTTTTTGACCCAATTGGGTTTTTATGCCCTGTCCTCATAGTTCCCAAGCTAATGTTACAAAAAATGTGGAAAGACAATATCCCGTGGGATAAGGAAGTTGAAGATAGTATAAGACGAGAATTTGTAAGATGGTTTGAAGGTTTGAATATCTTGAAGAATTTGACTATTGTTCATTGTTTTTTTCCTGATGTAACTAGTCAATATAGTATTAGCATTCATACGTTTTGCGATGCTAGTCAATTTGCTTACGCAGCAGCTGTTTTCATTCGCATCATATATGCTGATGTTTATGTAACTCTTTTGGCAGCGAAATCAAGGGTTGCCCCAGTTAAACCCATCACTATTCCTCGACTCGAATTACTAGCTGCAATGGTGGGAGCTCGATTATGTAAATCTGTACTCAGTGCACTCCAGTGGGAAGGTATTGAACAACATTTCTGGACAGATTCAACTACTGTATTGAGCTGGATTCAGCGTGAAGAAAATTGGGCTGTTTTTGTCAATAATAGAATACAAGAGATCAGAAAGTTAACTGATTCTACCCTTTGGAAACATCTTCCTGGAGCTCAAAATCCAGCCGACTTGCCTTCAAGGGGGTGCTCTGCCCAACAACTCTCAGACAGTAAATCGTGGGAGGGACCTACTTGGCTTCGAGAAACTAAAGATAAATGGCCTGTCACCAAACCCATTTTCAATGAACAAGCTATTCTAAAAGAAAGAAGAAAAACGAGCCCAACGTCCAATAGCTTGCCCATCATTTGTTTTTTGAATCAAACTAAAAATGATAAGTGCAGCAATAAAAAACATGAAGAAGAAGAGTATTTGAATAGAAATAGTTCAGGTTGGTACTATTTTTATTTTTTGAGTTATGATAAAATGCTAAGAATGGTTGCCTGGATGAAAAGATTCATTTTGAACTGTAGAAATTCAACTTCACGAATCATTGGTGAGTTATCATATAGAGAAATAAAATGTGCAGAACTAAAGATAATCAAGATGATACAAGACGAATATTTTGCTTCTGACGTCAATAGAAAAAAAACTGAATTCTTTAATATCGTACCAAGATGGAGAAGGGATTTTTAGAGTGAAAACGAAAATAACGTATCGAAAAGATTCAGAAGATTTTAAAAACCCTATCATTTTACCATCACATCACCAAGTCGCCGAGAGGCTCATAATTACTAAACATAAAAAGAATTCGCATGCAGGATCACAAATATTGTTAAATATTTTGGGTGAACATTATTGGATTTTAAATACAAAGAATTTTCCCACTTGAAGTTTCCTCATCTTGGTTCAAAGATCGCTGCACGGAAACAAAACATAAAATTGCGAACAATGAAGGCTTTTGTAGAACTCAAAACAATGAGACAGCATCTGTTACTTTAAAAACTAGAAGTGGGAGAGTGGTTAAACCTCCTCTAAAATTAAAATTATAAAACTTTATTTATCTTCTGAACTTTAAAATTGTTGTGAAAGTCCTTGAAATATCAAGTAGAAATGTGTTGTTTTATTGTATTTTGAAATTTTCATTTTATTATTTGTTTTGTTATATAGTTAAGTTGCCTTCCGCCAACTTAAGGTAGGAGGATATCAAGGAGGATATCAATAGTTTTTTTTTTAGGTGTTTATTTTTCCCTTTCTCTGCTCCTGTAGACCGGTATATATCGCAAATTTAATTTATCTTTTGAAAGTGGTTAATTAATGTTATTATTATTTTTTTTTCTGACTCACTAGAAATTTTGAACTTGTTCCTTTTTTGTTCGTGCCTTGCTTGCAATAAAGAAACTTTGTTAAAAGTAATTTTAAAGATATTTTCCTAGTTTCAGTCATCTGTACCAGTTATAAGAAATATATTTCAAAATAGCTCATTGTCTCCAGAACAACTTATCCAGCTGATTCTGCTCCATGTGGCCATAGTTTAAAATCTATTTATCCTGTTAATTTAATGTCTTATTTTTTAATATACATTAGATTTAAACAATTTCAATTTTGTATTCAATGTCTCCTACACTAACAATTAACCCTTTTAGTTTTTTTTGTAGATATGTAAAATTAAATATAAATGCAATATCAGCCATGTTAAACTGTGTAACTCTATTTTACATATTTTTTATTCAGCCTTTTAATTTCAGAAATTAATTGAAATTTAGATTAAAAGTTTTTCTTAAAAATATTTTTCTTTTTTGAAATTGCTACTTTGAGAATCTTTGCAAAGGGGGGAAAACTAAGTTGTATTGTTGCTTTAATATAGCAACATAACAATAATTTTGACTAATTTTCCTGTAATAACTTTTCAAGAAGTGTATAATAGACTAATGTGGTTCCAAAACTTTTCAAGTGACAATAATGGACATGATGGAGTATCATCCATTCGGAAAACAGATAAGCATTGCTATTATTACGTTTATATAAATACTTTTAAATATTCACTACTTATATAAGTAAAATATTTTTCTAATTAAAAGAATGCACATATATACTTGATAATAATTAAAAATTGAAATATTTTCTTATTATAATTTTTAAATTTTCGGGAGATAATTTTTTCAAAATAAATTGACAAATGTATAAGCAATATGTGTGCATTTGTCCTTTGAAACTGTATATATATAAAAGTGTTTATGATCATATTTTACTATATATATTTTTCTTTTTCTTTTTGGATTTTATATTTGAATTTTACAATTATCCTTTACAATTTTGAATTTGTCTAGGGATATGCATGTGTTATATAAAGTACTTAATTTTGAAATTTTTGATTATATATTATTTCATATTTATTCTTCATACACTCACATTTTTCATGGTGTTATTAGTTTATTATTATTATATAGACATACAGGTTAATTGAGTACCACATTACAAAAAAAAAAAAAAAAAAAAAAAAAAAAAAAAATTAAATGATGAGAATATTGGTATAAATGAATATATGTCGGATTTCTTTAATGGAATTTCATATTTAAAATATACATTGTGTATCATAATAGAGTTATTAATTTATTATGTTTTTATTTTATAGTCAGCGTTTGCAGATATAATTTTCACTTAACATGGAGTATAAAAAATTATTTGCATTTCCTTTTGTTTATTTGATGGATAAATAGCACAATCTGGATTAATATTAAAAAAAGAAAAAAGAAAGGGAATTGAAATTAATATGCCGTTTTAATATTACACAATTTATTATTTTTGCTTGTATCACATATAATCACACATAAAAATTCTTTTTGTTAAATATTCTTCATAAAAATCCAATTTGTATTGGTCATGAAAATATAATGTTTAACATTTTTTTCTCTTTCTTACACTTACACACAACTGAAACAAAATAAATACATAAATAAATGAAATAATTTTTTTTTCTTTCAGTAAGTAGACACAATTCCTTTTGGGTATAAATGTAATTTGTTGTCATTAAAATGAAATAATGATGTATTAATGGGTAAAAAAAAAAAAAAAAAAAAAGAGTTATTTGAATTCGGTTGGCAGATGTTGACACACATTTGTAAATTTATCATATACATGTTTTGTTTTCCCTTTTTTTTTAAACTAATCTGCTTACGGTCTCCTCGTGATTCTTATTAGTGATTAAATTATTCATTAAACTTATAAATTTTTAATTTAATTTTTTAATACATGCATTTCGTTTATTGTTAGTCAAAATTTAAGATAGAAATTTTTGTTGTCGAGTTATGTAATGTTTTGCAGAGGAAGAACTTATGCACTTTGAGCTCCTATGTGGTGCAGGAGTTTTTTTACTGTTTTGTTATTCATTGTCTAGACAATTACTTCGGCTGGACCGATATTTTTTTTTAATTTAAGGATAGTGAATGGCGGAACATTTTTTTTTTTTTTTTTGTGGAACATTACAATTTATTTTGACAAATGTTTCCAATCACTTAGTTTTGGTGTTTAGTTCAAAAATTTACTTTTGTTGGATAGATTGTTTCAATGAAACTTCTTTAAATGTAATAACTATAAATTTGTTAAGATAATATATAAAATTAAAACCAAAACAAACAAATAAAATTATGGTTTGTGCATAGTCATGGAGACATATTTAATGACATGGGTTTGAAACTAAAATAAGGTAAAATAAATAATATTAAAGAGTCCTTGTCATTTTTTTTAAATTATGCAGAATGTTGATTACAAATTTAGGATTTTGAATTTCTATAAATGATTGTTTTTGGAATTTCTCAATAGGTTTAAACAATACATATACATTTTTATAAAGGACGGACTAATTGAGAAATTTTGGAAATATTAATTTAATAATTGTTTAACTTTAAAACTCATTTTTACATTATTATTTGCAAACAAACTTTTTCTGGAAATTGTATAATTATAATAGATTTAGAACAAATGCATACATTTATATTTCTCATTTAATTTCATATTTATACACAATTCATAAAGGTATATAGATATATTCATGGACCTGTTTAATTTGCATAAAGTGCCAGTTTAAAATTGGTTGCTGTTAAAAAAAAAAAAAAGGAAACACAATTTTTTTTAATACACTATATATATATATATATATATATATATATATATATATATATATATATATATATATATATATATATATATATATTTTTTTTTTTTTTGAGAGTGATAGCATGTAAATCTGGTGATCCCAGCCTTGCTATATAGTCACTTTCGGTTATAATGCACATAGGTGCACTTCACACACACACATATTTCAACATATAATCTATCATTTAAATTCAAATGCAGTGTTATTTAAAAACTTGCAACATTAATACTACTTTTTAATTGGTGATGACACTTGTAACATGACACTTATAAGTTCATAAATGCATAATTTTCACACACATACATCTTTTTCTTCTTACACAATTTTTCTTCTTACATAATATTATTTTGGATTCTGTTTTATTGCCACTTTTTCACTTTGATATGTTATACAATAATATTTATTTTCTAGAGATTTTATTTTTCTTAATTTTTGAATATATGAGATACAGACATAAATTAGGAGTCTGTATACTCTCTATTATAACCAAATCATGGATTTGATTTATTTTTCTTCTTGTCACAAAATACAATGTTTTCAATTATAACTATTAATATAAAATCTCTACACATATTTACATTTTTTTTTTGTTGAAATATTTGCATGTAAATCTAGCTTATATGCTAGCCGTGCATTTTGGAATATTTCTCAATTCATAAAATAACACACACACACACAATTTTTGTTGGATATATTAATGTTTATTTTTTTTTTAGAAATATTTGCATGTAAATCTAGTATTTAGTGCTAACCATGTATTTAAGATATTTCTTCTATTTATAAGAATTACACGCACACTTGCATGAATACTAATGTTTATTATCTTACATATAATAAACCTTAAACTGTAGAATAAAAAGAAAAGGAATATATATATATACACAACATTTTCTAATTAATACAAATACATACACATAATTTATAAATAGGATTGTTTCAAATGTTTGAATTATTTTATTGCATATAACACACTGAAATTTCTCTCTTTTTCTCACATACTCATTAAAAGTTTGCTTACACATGCAATTTTTAGACAGATATGAATGGACACTTAAACAGTAAATTTTTCAAATTTTTCTCACTAATATGATATGTATATAGATTTTGTTTGTTGTTGAAATACATTGTGTACATATATTTTCTTATTACATAATATTTACTCTGATATATATATAAGCAATATATAACACATACTATGTTGATTTTTTTTATTGCTAAATCTTGCTATTTGCAAAAATATATGCTTTTGCTGATTAGCCGATTTATAAGCAACAGCTCAAGTCTTTATAATAGCCCATTTTATAATAGAGCTGAATTTTATAATGGATATCCTAATGTGAGCATTATGCATGTATTTGCATTTATATATATATAAAAAATATATATATATTGCTTATTTTATTTATTTTTTTTTTAAGAAAAAGGCCTATTCTACATATTAATGTAGAAGTTTATTATTTTATGTCGACATTTCATTTTATTTTTTTCTCATTTGATAGTGCACTTTAAAAAAATAAATAAATAAATACATGGGTAAATAAATAAATTAATAAAAAAAAAAAAAAAAAAAAAAAGCCAATTGATATATATATCAATATTTTGGTTGCATATGATATTTTGCTTTATTGAGATAGTGCTGAATTGTTATGTGTTACATGGAGTGTATGTATTCTCCACTAATATATTTTTATTTTCAGATTAATTAGATGGAAAGAAAAAAAAAAAAAAAGTTAATTAATCAAGTTTTTTTTTCCTTTAAGACAAGGCAGACCAAGGGCTTAGGTATAATTTTACATTATTATTTATCTATTAAACAGATAATAAAATATTAATCATATTAAAAATATATATATATATTTTGTAGCTTCTTATAACACTCTTTGTATTTGATGATATCTAGAATACTCAGGTGTTCTTATGAAATGGTAAATTCTTATTTTCCCAATGGACTTAATTTTTGTCATTTCATAAACATTATAGATTTTTTTATTAGTTTTATGTAATATTGTATTCTTAATTTTATTTTAGCAAGGTATATACATAGTTAAAATAATAATAATAATAAAGATATAATGAGCAAATAAAAAGTGTTAGCCATTGGTCATATGAACTTAATAATAAAATAGATTTTTTTTTTTTTTTTTCTTTCCAATTCAGTATTTCAAATAATTAAATTTTGATCATTCTTATACTATTGAAATTTAATTAATAATAATGGACTTTTTTTTTATGTTGTGTTAATTCAAAATAAAGATTTTTTCTAATTAATACATAATAGTAATCTATATATATAAAAATGAATGTTTGTCTGTATGTGCTTTATAAAATCGTAAACGGCTTGACCGATTTCGATCATTCTTTTTTTGTTTTTTTCCTTATAGGTCAGGGATGGTTTAGGAAAAAAAAAAATGAAAAAATCTTTAAAATTAATTAAAATATGAAAATAATAAACTTATTGACTTATATTGCCTTAATATAAGCCATTTTAATTTTTAATTGTTGCCAAAAAAAGTTTACGAGATGTATTTATTTATTGTTTTCAGCATAAAATGAAATATGCTTTCACGCGAAAAGTTTGAAATTACTAAATGTTAAATTGGTCGATGAGAAAATGACACTTTATAATTTTAAAATGAAATAGTAATATTGCAAATCTAACATATTTCTTCTGAATTTTATATCACAGCATTTTTTTATATACCTCAACTTCATATATATATTTTTTTTCTTTTTTTTTTAGTATGGCGGATGAAACACGCTTGGCATAAACGTTAATTCAGCAATATATTAAAGGTATTTTCTTATTAATAATTCTTGACAAGTTTTTATAATTTTGATGCTGAAGTAGATCGGACATTTTTCGCCAAGGAAAAGATAGAAAGAAATACGCAAGCTAAGTGATGACGTCACTGGCCGTTCGTGGATGCAAGAAAAATATTTCCTATGTTAAACGCCCATTGGATTTTTTGTAAAAATCTATTAAAAATCAAGGAAAAATATTTTCCGATTTTAATCCCCGTATTTAGGTATAGATATGTATTAGTTATCATGTCCATGCATTAGATTAAGTTATTTTTGTTGTAAAATTGACAAAATTTGAATTTTTAATTTCAAAACTCTAGAAAAAAAAAATGCCAAACTTCCATATTCGATTGAAAACACAAACATTTCATTTCAAAGGATGATATTTACACAATATCCAACTAATATACTGATTAAAAGGGAAATGATAAATATTCTATCATAATTTGAAGTCAAATTTGTTTTCAAATGTCTAAATAAAGTATCTAATATGTTGTAGCGGAATAGATTTGATATCGGTCATCCTTGGTAGAAAAATAAAATATCGCCAAATTATTTGGCGAACATAATTTAATTCCTTTCAAAAATCATGGTTATTTTAACAACTTATTTTAAGACAGTAATGAATAATATGAAACAATATTTCGTACAATGCATATTACGAAAATATACATCTGGCATGTATATTTTCGTATTACGTTTTTGATCACCAAATACAATAAGCGCCAAGAACGACAGCAGAGTTTTGAAATTTAAAATTAAAATTTTGTCATTTTGACAGCAAAATAACTCAATCTAACACATGCACATGATAACTAATACATATATGTACCCAAATATGGAGATTAAAATCGGGAAATAATTTTCTTAGATTTTTAATTATTTTTTACAAAAAATCCAATGGGCGATTAACATAGGAAATCATTTTCTTGCATCCACGGACGGTCAGTGACGTCACACTTTGCTTGCGTATAGGAACAATAATCGCATAAATTATATTTGTCTAAAACGGCAACAAAAATTTAAAAGTCGCCAAGGGCATTAAGGCTGAACCATGATCAAGTTTACATATTAATTTATTTATTTTTCTATATACCAACTACTATTAACTAAGCATGAAGTATATATAACCACAAAATAATAATAATTGTCTCATGCGATAGAAGTAGCCGATCATAGCATATTGTAATATTATATTTGGCTTGAAATTGCTGTCATTCTATGGTTGATCGATTAAATCAAATAAATATAGAGAATAACTTGAAAGCAAATATTATGTACATCACGTATAATGTTGCTCATATATAACTAGGATTCAAATATAAAGGGCTACTTCAAAATTTTCGATACTGTCCGTATCGAAATTGTCATATATGATAAGCACCTAAATGGAAGGCCACGGGTAAGTCATTGTCGTAGGCAATAGGGACAGGTATCGCAGAATGCGAGGACGAACAAGGCGCTGACGAAGGTAGCGGGAACCCAAAGCGAACTTTTGAGCGATTTCAGTATTATTATTTTCTCTTTTTTTCATAAAACTATATAGAAAAGAGTTTCCTTTAAATATAGTGACCAGCGAAGCGGGCAAAGCCTGCTAGTATATATATAAAAAAGGACTTATCTTTAAGATAACAGAATTTTGACAAATTAGAATTATAATTCATTCATTAAAAAAAAAAAAAAAAAAAAGAAAGTTTTGTAATGAATTATCTGGTTGTATCATAATAATAATTTTTCCACACTTTAACTATTTGTCACGTTGTATTTTAAGAGCTCTCATTCATGCTTTTCATTAGGCTAGGAACTTAATTGCAGGTGTGTGATGTCACGGTCATACTCCTTGCAAAAATTTTCAATAGACACACCTTTCTTTCTTTTTACACAAACACATAAATTTTTCTCAGAATGCTTGTTGTGACATAGTCATGCACATATAAAAATCAAGCCTCTTTTGAGTTTACACATTTTACTCGGTATGCTATATTTGGCAGTGGCCTCACAAACAACTTGCTGTTTTGGTGTTTGCTGGGTTTCACATTTTCTTCCCCTATCTTAATTGAATTGCATCCATGGGGCTCAATTTTGAAATACAGACATTTTTGTTAACTCAAATTGAATTTTCAGTTTTCATAATGTAAAAAAAAAAAGGAAATCATTTTTAAGGTTCTTGTATCACAGAATTTCATTTTTTTGTACTTTAAAATGTTTCAGTAGTATAGTCAATATATATATTGTTTGAAGGGAAAATATAAATTAATTGACACAAACAAAATATACAAAGTATAAAAGATAATTTTTCTTGAAGTATTATGTTTTATGAAACTAATTGAATTTATTTTTCGGAAGAAATTGTATACATTGGATCAGCTGTGAAAAGATCAAGAAATTATTTGTGAAATTATTTAAATTTTTGTTTGATAAAGAAAATGTAATATGTGCACTCATGTTTATTTTAACAATATGTGATATATATTTCCAGTATTTAATTAATTTGATTCATATGTTTTATTCACATGATAATGGCTTTCTTGTAATTGTTTTCTTCTAAACAAACATGTTATCAGGCCATACCTGCCAACATTGAGAAGTAGCTCTCAGTAGTATTAGTAGCACTAGCTCAGTAGTATATCGAGAGCATTATCTAAAGCAAAACTGGAGAAGACATTTTGAATTGCGTAATAAATAACCTATTCCATATGACACAAGTATTATAATTACGCCATTTATCACCCACAATATAGGTTAAAATAGAGTTTAAAAACATTTTTACTATTACCATTCTTAGAAGGATTTGATATATTGGGAGTAAGATAAGTTATCAAGAAAACTTATGACATATCAAAATAACTATGAATTTATTTTATCATAAAACTGCTACAGAAACAAAATACTTTGGCAGTTGTTGAGTATTTTAAATAAACATTAAAGCTGTATATTAGAAAAAATGAGTTCTCAAGTATAAGAGTGTAAAGAAAAACATGATTCTTTGTTTATTTGAAAAAAAAATTGCATTTGAAATAATTTTCAATTTTATAAAAGTACTGATCAAAATATACTTTTAATTAAAAATAGTTATTATCTTTTAACAAAGGAATGGAAAATAAAAATCTCATGAAATTTGCATATTTAAGCCATCAAAAAATGAATAGCACATATTTCAATTTAAATATTCAGAAAATTCAATTTATAAGTTTTCAAGGTAAATTATAAATATTTATAATCAATCATATTCTTGTTATAAATATATATATTTCCAAACTGGTAGCAATACTTTAAGTACATTTCCTTAAGAATTTCAAAAACATTAAACATTCAGAAAAATCATTTATAAAGACTTTGTAAAATAAGGAGATATTTAACTTTTATTGTAGTACAATTTTTATTTCCAAAAATGAATTTAGCACAATTTTCTAAGTAGAATCATTACAAAATAAAAAGGTATAAAAAAATATTTAAGAAAAAATTAATGGGAACATCTTTAAAATATTACATAAATAAATATATATCCCTATTATAAGTGTCCAAAATATGTAAAAATAGATAAAATTTTAATTCAAAATATATATCCAATACATACTTACCTTAAAAATATAAATCCATACCAAAAAGAAAATTATTAATGTAATGTATTACATCATTTTTCCAAGACCACTATAAACAATCATTAGTTCTTGAATGGTAGAAAATAAATTATGTGTGTGATGAATGATAACTTGATGAACATATATCACAAAAAAATTTATACACAAAAGAAAAGAAATTAAACATTTATCTCTGAGTTTAACTGTTTATAGCATGCATTTTTTGCAGCTTTTAATTCATCAGAAGTAAAAGTTTTATTATAGCAACAGTCCATTGATAATTTTTCAATTAAAAGGGCCTCCAGAGTTTTAATTCCTAAGCTCGACCTAAATTCAGTTTGATTTTTTTTTTTATCATTGAGAAAATCCTCTCGGTAGGTGCATTACTGTGCGGCACAACAAGGATCGCTAACATGATTTTTGGAAGTGTTGGGTATTTCAAAACTCCATTGACAGTGATTTTGCTTATTTTGTGCCATGCGTAATACAACCTTTCACAATCAGTTATCTCAGATGTAAAATTTTCACACTGATAAAGAGCAAATTCTTGTTCAAGTTTATCTTGTTTATTTAAGTTAAATAGATCAAGAAAATATAAGACAGAACTATATTTTGCCTTACATTTCAATTTAATGTCTGCAACAGCAGCATGCTTCAAAAACTCGTCTTCCAAAGGCATCTTTTCCAAAATATACTTACACGCTGCCACAAAGAAATCTCTCACAGAATCATAAAAGCCTGTCTTGTCTTCATCAGAGATCCCAGCATCCTTTAAATGCATTCTAGTCTTTGATCCTATTACTAATTCACTGTCATCTTTTTGGTGCTTCCTTTTTGAAAAATTGATTGAATAAGCAGAGTCAGCTTTAGCCACAGATTGAGGCTTGACAAATCTTACAATCAAATTGTGGTATAAACTGTCTAACTCTGTTTTCAAAATATGGATGCAAGGCTGCTCCTTCTGCAACATTAAGTTAGCCCTAGTAAATATACCAATGACATTTTGCAAAAACAGGCAGTTTAATTTCGTTAACGGAGATGAGAAAAAAGATTGGATTTGTAAACACTGAGAATTAATGTCCTCCTTTTCAACAACTTCTAAAAAATATTTTGCAAGGGGATCCCCACTGCTCTAAAACTCTGTCAATAACAGTTTTTAGTGATAACCAACGTGTACTTACATGTTTAATTATCTTGTGTATTTCCTGTCCACACAGTACTTGGCATTCCTGCAACTTGTTTTTTCTTTTACTACTTTTTTGTAAGTAGTAGAAAACTTGAGTTAGAAATAACTCGACATCAACGTTTAGTTTTTTTGTTGCCTTCTGTGCTGATAAATGAATAAGATGGCATGGGCAACCAATAATTTTCAAATTCGGTTGTTCTTTCATCATAAATGCAACAACACCTTTCTGTTGCCCAATCATAACATTTGCATTATCACACGAAAACGCAATGCAATTTCCCCACTTAAGATTTAATTTCGTGAACTCCTCATTGACCAATTTAAAAATGCCTTCTCCTGTATTATCACTAGATTCCAGGAGTGATAATATTGTTGTCCTAATAATACCTTTAGTTTCATCATAAAATGACACCACCAACGGATATAATTTTTTTGACTCAATATCGTTACTGGCATCTGTAGCAATAGCAAACACATTATTCCGCAAAGAGTTTATTATGCTTATTTTGTCATTTTCAGCCATCGACTTAACAATAGATCCCGTTTTCGTTCTCCCACAAGAATATTTTTTCGCTATTTTCGAATCTGGGAACATTTTTGAAAATAACTTGCTTGTGTGATCAGAAACAGATAAAGAAACATTGTGTTCAATTAAAAATCTGGTGAATAAACATTCACTTTTTATCACATCATAGTCATCATTTAATGTGGGATAAAATGAGGATATTGTCTGATTATTCACGCTTGTTTTGGCATTAGTAATATGCCGATCACATTCAATAGGACGACGACAATCGTCACGTCCACCATGCGAAATTGAAAAGTCTAAATTACATAAGTTACAATGCGCAAAGCCTTCTTTTCTCGATGCCTGCAAACAATTCCATTCTTTAGAGTACTTCTCCAGAAATTTTTGGCTACTTTTCTTTTTCTTTACTTGCGGAGATTCTATCTCCGCTGTTTCTTTGGTCTTTCGTTTTAAGATATATTTATCCATACTGTACAGTTTCAGCTTTCTTTTAAAACGGCATCGGAAGCTAATTTTAAACAGTCACATTAAATTATCACATAATTATAAAATAGCAACGTTTCTTGTTGAGCACGTGAAAAACAACAATCATCGCGTGAAAATGAAAAACAAATCGCGATCGCGTCTCGCATGCAGAGTTGAGTTGAGAATCACTTTTGCTTTACTTCATTTTATCTCATTCGAATCATTTCCCTTCAAGCAATTTCAAAACGTACCAACACCCGTCTGCGTATATTTTTCCTTTCTTCCTACTTCAACTTCACCTCTCATCAATTCTACATGTACGATGACGACTTACTATTTAAAAATGATTGGTGCTCGGCATTGACGTCACGAGTTGACGTCACGGAAAGGGCGTGGAGTATCAAAGGCGTGAACGGAGGGAAAAACGAGAGGGAAAAGAGGGAAAGGGAAAAAATAAGAGAGGGAAAAACGATCTGGACAGTGAGTGTTCTGTGGGGAAGCGATGATTGAGGGTGTAAAAGGGAAAAAAGTCCGATTCTGTATTTTTTTAAAGCTCGCCGTAACTCCGTAAATGTTGACGATATTCCGTAGAGATTACGGACACTCCGTAGATGTTGGCAGGTATGTCAGGCTTTTTTTTTTTTTTTATGGCAACCGGGAGAGATATGTAAGCGAGTTGCTCCGATATACTTTTATTTCATCAGATTTATTTCATTGTAATTAAATATCAGTACAAAAAACCCTTAACGGCTTAAAAGTTTGTGACGCCGCTACTTTGTGGCTATATGAATTTGAAATATGAGTCTTAAAAATAATGATAATAAATTTTAAGTGACGCTTTGCAATTAGTTAAAATATACATAGATTTTCTTATTTGATCATTCACTTTTATCTTTTATTTATATTTACAATGCAAACGTAATATTTTTAACTTCAAGATCAGACAGATATTTAAAATACACTCACTGATGCTTTTTCATTCGCATTTCAAATTCAAAATAACAGTTTTAAAAGGAATGATATAAAAATTCCAGTGGCGCCTCGGTGTTATTTTAAAAGATTTGTTTTTAGATTCCATTAAAATTACTTTTGTTTTGCTAATAAAATATATTTACACATTTAAACAGAGCTTTTAATTTTCAAATATACTGTCAAATAATTATACTTTCACTGAGTTAGCATTATAAAGTAAAATTATTTATTTCAATAAATTGATTTATCTTTTGCATCACGCTATCCAAAACATAGTATCATAGTGTCCAACTAAGTGAAAATTTGCTCAAAGAGGTAGTGTGACGTAAAGAAAACATTTACACAAATTTTACTTGCAGTTTTGGATAGCGTGATGCAAAGGATAAATCAATTTATTGAAATAAATAATTTTACTTTATAATGCTAACTCAGTGAAAGTATAATTATTTGACAGTATATTTGAAAATTAAAAGCACTGTTTAAATGTGTAAATATATTTTATTAGCAAAACAAAAGTAATTTTAATGAAATCTAAAAACAAATCTTTTAAAATAACACCGAGGCGCCACTGGAATTTTTATATCATTCCTTTTAAAACTGTTATTTTGAATTTGAAATGCGAATGAAAAAGCATCAGTGAGTGTATTTTAAATATCTGTCTGATCTTGAAGTTAAAAATATTACGTCTGCATTATAAATATAAATAAAAGATAAAAGTGAATGATCAAATAAGAAAATCTATGTATATTTTAACTAATTGCAAAGCGTCACTTAAAATTTAATATCATTATTTTTAAGACTCATATTTCAAATTCATATAGCCACAAAGTAGTGGCGTCACAAACTTTTAAGCCGTTAAGGGTTTTTTGTACTGATATCCTTACTTTTTAGTGGTTATTGATCAAAAAATTAAAACAAGTCCTTCTGGCTCCTAGGAAGGGTAAACTAATTTATCTTTTCGTATGAAGTTATCACCATTTTTTTTTCAAAATGGCAGCTACAATTTATTAATGGACTTAGTGGATTTATAAATGAAGGCTATTTATATATGGAGTTTTAAGCAAATCGGTTCATAAAACCTTTCTAATGTAAATTTGAAATTTTCAGTGTGTTGGCACAGGGAAACAAGAGGGTGGATTAAGTTGGCAAATGAACATATCAAATACATTTCTGAGATAAATCCACACTACAAATTTAGTGTGAATTAATTCAGTCTTTCAAACGTTATCATACTCACAAATTTTCAAGTAGCCTGCCACTTGGAAACAAAATGGAGAAGCTTCGCACTAGAAAAATTTATTGACTGGGATTCTCAAACTCTTAAAAAAAAAAAAAAAAAAAAAAAAAAAAAAAAAGTTAGTGAAAATTTTCAAATTTAAGTTAGAATTACGTAATTTACATTTTGCAAGTTTCCTTTTAGAGAATTACAAATTAAACAATTAAAAAAATATATCAAGTAAATATTAAAAATGGAATTTTATATATTTTCTTTCCCCTTTTGAGGCTAAGTATACTGCTCCAATATTCACAATTTAAATTTTCATCAAAAGTGCAGGTAAAAATTACTTCCTATATATTTTCATATAAAACGTTTGGGGGGGGGGGGAATAGACAAAATATAAATTAAGCTTTACATTTCTATAATTTTAAAAATAAGATAAAATCACCTGGAGAAAAATTTTATGGAAAATATAAGTTAAGTTTAAAAAAAAAATGAAATTTCAGCGTAAAAGTACTATTTCATAAATATATTTACAACTACAATAAACGCCCCTTTAATTTTAAATAATTATTTCTACATGTTTCCAAGCTATTAAAAGTTCTTTTTTTTTTTTTTTTTAAGAAAAATAAATTAAATGTAGTGGCGCCATCTAGTAGTTTTTTTTAAAATCATATACATACAGATTTAACTTTTTTTTTTCATAAAAAAAAAAAAAAAAAAAACTTGTTTAGAAACAGGTAGAAATAGTTATTTAAAATTAAAGGAGGATTTTTTGTTTACTGTAATTGTAAATTAGGAAATAGAATTTTTCATGCACAAGTTAATTAATTAAAAAAAGAAAAGAAAGAATAATTTTTTTTAAATAAATTATTATGGGTTTCAAAGTAAAGATGTTATTTATTTATTTTGACGTGTTTTTTAATAATTGCTATTTGACACATTTTTCATGAATTTTACTGAAATTCATGAAAAATTAATTTTATTAAAACACTGTTTAAACACTGTTTATTAAAACACTGTTTTTTCTAATAAACAGTGCAAACACTGTTTCATCCTCTAGTCATTGCTTTGAATAATAATAATAAAAAAAATTGATTATGTTAATATTTAAAATATGTATCATTTTAAAGTCTGAAAAATAAATAAATGAATAAACACTAACTGTATTTTCAAAAGAGATTTTTAATTTTTAAAAAGAAATATATATATATATATATATATTTACGAAAGAGTATGTTTTAAATAAAAACGATAGATGGCGCCAAAACTGTATTTGCTGTTTTTTTCCATTCCCGGAGCGTAAGGATACATGAATAGGAATCGCAAATCATTGAGTTACTATAAAATCGATTTTCATGAATGATTAAAAAAATTTTCGCTTTAAAAAATTGTAAATTCATCATTATTATGATAAAATGGAATATCTAAAATTACAAAATACTTCCTTATTTAAAATATTATCTAAATATTTCTTTGACTAAATATGAAATTTTGAAATCAAAACTATTTTTTTCATAACAGAAGAGAAAATATATTTAAGTGAATTTGACTTAGTATATATACAATAAATATTTTAAACATGTAATAATGTACTTTTGCGTTTAAAAAAAATTCTGAATAATTCATTGGCTGCATTCAAGTCGGTCAACAAACCAACCCACATACCTTACAAGTAAGAACCGAATAACAGCGTTTTCACCCGAAGAAACATATGTAATTGGCGGAGTAATATAGTTCCATATTTAAAGCGATTTATATAAAAAACAAGAGTTTTCCTGAAAAAACAAAAACGTTACTAGATTCAGAAAGATCCCATTAACAACATATATTAATTAAATTAAAGTCGTTCGTGCGGTTTTAGAGATATTTTTATTACATCCTTACACCACACATTTTCCCTTTTTCGCTTTAAATTGAGATTCAGATCTCAAAACATACTGCATGTAGAAATGTAAAATTTTCAGGATAGATTAAGACCGAAGATAAAAGACTATTTTGAAAAAATCAGAACAAAATATGGTTTATTTGCTGAGATATTAAGTGTCGGCTTTTACAAATCTCTTTGATGTCAGACTAGGCGTATATATGAGTTCGCAGCTTTCCGTCCGTTTGTCCTTCCGCTTGCGTCACTCGAAAAACTGCCGTTTTTCATGATCTATTTATTTACAATTAAAATTATTAACTTTTAATAATCCTCTTTATATATGTCAGATTTATTTCAAATTTATTGAATTCTTTCTTGGAAATTAAAATAAATAATCTTTTGTAGTTTGTTTTTTTTGAGAGAATTCGGTAATAAATCCATTGATCTCCTTTTTAGCATAATGCAATATATATATTAGGGATCTAAAACATAATTTAATTTTATACTCCCTGAAAAGAATCATTTTTTTTATTTCACTGTGTTTCTCAATAAATCTATTTATATTTATAGCTATAAAAATTCCATTAAGCAATTTCCATTATATTTTTTATTTATTTATTTTTTTTTTTTTTGTTGTTTAACTCCATATACACATAATATAATTAATTGCAATTTGAGATAATCTAAATGACTCATCTTTTAGACATCAAGTCGCTAGAATTTCATAATCATCTGCACTTGTTTGTAACTGTTATTTTGGCGCAGTGAAGTATGCCAAGTTAGGGTTGCTTTATTTCTAACTGTCGTTTCTAGATTTAAAAATTCACATTAAGACAAAGAAAACTTTATTGGCACCGTTGGCATCTGAATGTAGTGATGTTACCACAATCTGGCAGATTACAAGTGGATAGTCGGTCTTGATTCCGGGGACTTCGACTAAGATCACTGTGCTGTCAAGATGTAAAATTTTTGAGAATTAAAATCTCTCTCTCCTCCACCATCATTTTTAACGAATTCATAATTCATGGACACGATCTGGGTTTGTCATCTTTTTATATGTTTTAATATCTCAATAAAATATTCACGGCTTTTGAAATTACTGGATTGAGATTCATTTTTTTTAAATGACTTTTGTTTTGACTTAATTTTTAGAGGACTGTGGCATATTAATGTCACACCCCTCCTTGCACTTCTTCACGAATGTATTACAATAAAAAATCAATGAAGTTAGTTAGTTTTAAGATTTATTCAGAAGCTAAATCAACAGTCAAGCTTCGCATAAATGAGTTTTTTTGGTTTTAGAGTTGGCACTTTATGGTCATATTTTGTATATTAAAGCTCATTAGACAGGAACTTACAGTTTAAAGGGGAATTGCAGAGAATGTTTCAGATTAAAATAATGACACAATCAGATTAATATAATAACAACTTCACCAGATAAATATACTTAAAAGTTAAGTTCCTTTGGAGGCCCGGGGCAGACCGCCCCCTCTACCCCACCCTTGGTATGCCAGTGAGTACTCTATAAAATCTTTCTTGGAACAAAAATAGCCAAATGTAGCATCTAGTGCCATGTAGTGAGATTAAAATGTTCTATTCTTATAAATATCTTTCATAAATTCAATTTCATAAACTTTTTTAACTAATGGTTCTTTAAAGTATAGTCAGAAAAGATTTAGGCTGTTTATAAGAAAAATGCATTCATTTTCTCTTACAAAAGGTGTAACATACATGGTAAATTCCTAAAGAAAAATAATTTCTTCTATTTATTCAAACCTGAAATAAATTCATTTGCTCTTCAATACATACCTTCAGTATAATTACAAGCAGCAGTTAATGTTCTACAATGATTAGCAGTCGCAATCCTAGTGATTGCTACTCCTTTCATAGCACCATCTTTATCAACAGTATACTAAGAAAAAATATAAAAGAAAAAAAAATCCATTTATTATGCACAATTTAGTATAAAATGCATTTTAATGATTCATTGCATATAAAGAAATACTTTATTTTCCAAAATGCAAAATAAAGTAATATTTTAAAATTATAATAAGTGCAATCAGCATAATTGAACATATCAGTGAATCAAAACTTAACAAATATCTAAAAAAGCTTGCCCAATACAATTCTACAATTTTGTCTCTTGAATGTAATGTATATTAAAAAATATATATTTCTCCTATATTATTTAATTAATAATATTTATATTAAGCATCAGAGATTCAGCCTTTAAGAATCATTATGTACTATAAAAATAAAAATTTCATCTGCAATTCAAAGATTTAACTTTGTAGATGTTATATAACCGAACTGAGAGTTTAAAATCATATTAAATAACACTATTATTATTATTTTACAATTAATAAGAAAACAAAATTATAGTTTTTGTTTTGAAATAGAACAGATCATTGAGAATATTTTTTAAATTCATAAAAAAATAAAAATAATAAGATGAGTTTCCTTAAAAATAACAGCAGTGATCCTTATGTTGTATATTGAGAAAGTTTGAACATAGAAGGATGTTTGATCTTTGATTTGTAGCTAGAGTTTTTTTTTTTTTTTTTTTTTTTTTTGGGGGGGGGGGGGGGGTAAAAAATATATGATTGAGAATTAATTTTATTATTATAGGTTTTTAAGTAAAATGAATATTGACATTTTTTTTGTGGGTGGAAAAAGATTGGGTAAATGGCTTTTCAGAGCATTTAATCGCTAATTGCTAGTTGGAAATAAGTAAAGACCGGGGGTACACACAAAAAAATTGAGCCCGAGCCTGCAAAAAAAATTTAAGCCTGAGCCCGGCCCGTGTAGACCTCTAGGCCGAACTGCTAAAAGCTTTAATAGCCTTTTTCAAAATTTTGAATTGTTTATTACAATACTTAGATTTTTGTTGTATACCAGAGAAATGTTGTACAAATGCATTTGGATATGATTTAATAGTCCTATAATTGATTTTATTTAAATTATAAAGAAAATAAATATAAAATGTAAAAAAAAAAAAAAAAAAAAAAAAAAAAAATTGACCACCAATAAAATAATTTGGGCTGCTAGTGGCAACTGGATTGGTATTACCATGATTTTTTAGAATATTTAATCAATTGTAATATTTTTAATGAAAATGTATCTATTAAAATGCTAAAACAACAGCTAAAAAATATTTTCTTTCTGTACAAAAAAGAAAAAGAACATAATTAAAAATACACTGATAAAATGAATGTTTTCTTTTTCTTTTTTTTTTTAATATCTAGCTAGAGATATTTTCTTGGTTCTATGGGAAATACTCATATGAAATTTACCTCAATATAAGCAGGAGTATCTTCTGTAAGTCGTGAAGGAGGCATCCAATCTTTTGGTGGTTTATTTAAATGTTCGGTTACCACCCAGCATAGTTTAGGCCATCCTGAAATTAAACAATAAAGATAAATAAATGACATATATGCCTATGCTTAAGTAGTGTCCAAATTTTAAATGGAAAATAAATTTCTTTTCATAGCTTATTTGAAAGAATCCAGTAAAAATTGAAGACATATGCAACAAAACATTTCTTTAATCCTTTAAGCGTTAAGCCTGTCATGCTTAGTCAAAATAAAAGGCTGGTGGGACTAAATTTTTAAATATATATTGCTTTTTGCGAGAAAATAAGATTAATAAACATCCATAGTATACACTACCAAATTCTCATATTTATACTGTGCATAATATTAATTTTGTGAACCATTAAACAGATATACTGAAAAACGGCTAACGCTGAAAGGGTTAAATAAATATACATATTTAAATTTTAAAAACTAAAAAACGTCAAATTTTTTAGTGGTGGACTTACGACTCTTGAGACCAGGGGCAAAAATCTCACTGTCCTTTCTTTTAAATGGGACACAATTTTTATCAATTAATAATAGAATTGTTTCAAATTCAAGTAAAAAGTTTTTAAATATATTTCATCATTTATTTTAAATATATAAAGAATTTCAATTAATTTCAGGATCCCGGATGCTTTCAGCCATGCTTCATCAATGTTATCGCAAGTTGAAACTGCCTTTTCTTTGCCATTGTTGGATTTGAGCATATGGCACTACTTCCAGTCTATCCTCCTTATTGGTACTGTTGCAGCTGAAGCAAAAAGAAATAGAACAGCTGCAACAGCAACAAACTAACATGGGGAATAGACTAGAAGAGGTGCAATATGCTCAATTCAAGGCAAAGAAAAAGCAGTAAGGTCTTCCAAGTAAACTTTAAGTAAATTTATATCTTTTTAATTATTTTAAAAATATATTTTATATTTTCATTTAGAATTATTAATAAATAACACATAAAAAATACAATCAAAATTAACAAATAAACAGTTAAATGAAAGTTTTACTTTAAATACATAGGTAAAAAACCTTGAACATTACTTCTTGCATCGTTGTTTAAATTTTTCAACCGGGTAACTGGTCCTCTTCAGAATGACATCTTCTGTGTAAGACTTGAGCTTGATTGATCTTGAACGTTTTTTGCAAAAAGGTGGCGCCATACACGGTCTGGGCTACTGCCCCACTGTCGTTGCATGCATCATTATTGGTTGAAATTTTTATTGATTCTCTAAACATCACATAAATATAATACAATAAATATATATACATAAAAACATCACATAATCATCGTAATTTGCTATTTTAGTGGCTTTATCAAAATCTATTTTAATGTCTTGTTTATTGAAAGTTTTAGCTAAGGCTGTATTATATTTTCCCGTTTTTATATCATTTTTATGTTCCTTAATTCTCGTTTTAATTTTTCTTTTTGTAACTCTTATATAAGATCCTGGTTTGTCTTCATTGGTAAACGGTTTACCAATGAAGACAATAAACCAGGATCTTATATAGGAGTTACAAAAAGAAAAATTAAAACGAGAATTAAGGTTGGTTGGTTGGTTGGTTGTAGGATTTTAAGGCCGATTGACTCCGGATGTGTCCTAGGCCTAGAGGGGGAATGCCCTAAGTGGGGGTCTTTCTAAGGGGTCCTAGCCCGTATTTACGCGAGTTTCGGAAGAAACCACGGAAAACTCCGAACGGCTAGGTCGATGAGCGCGACCTGGGATTGAACCCGGCACCTCCCATCTTCCAGCTTTGAGCGCAGAGCCGCTCGGCCGCTGGTGGGCCCCGAGAATTAAGGAACATAAAAATGATATAAAAACGGGAAAATATAACACAGCCTTAGCTAAAACTTTCAATAATCAAGATATTAAATTAGATTTTAATAAAGCCACTAAAATAGCAAATTACGATGATACTATTATGCGATGTTTAGAGAATCTATAGAAATTTCAACCAATAATGATGCATGCAACGACAGCGGTGCAGTAGCCCCAGACCGTGTATGGCGCCACCTTTTGGCAAAACACGTTCAAGATCAATCAAGCTCAAGTCTTACACAGAAGATGTCGTTCTGAAGAGGACCGGGTACCTGGTTGAAAAATTTAAACAGCGACACATGAAGTAATGTTTAAGGTTTTTTATCTATGTTTTTAACCTTTTACAGGCCGAATTTAGATACAGGTATATTTTTCATTAGTTCTTTGCATATTTTACTTTATAATACTTTAGTTAAGGGATGTTAATCATTTAAATGGAAAAAAAGTACATACATAAATATTAATTCCCATTAATAATAATTATTAATATTCTTAAATTATTAATATTAATATTATAGATTATTAATATAATCTGATTAATATTATCAAGTTTGATGTCCTTTTAGACAATAAGAGCTGTTTAAAATAAACCAACTGATATTCAGAGTCATGGGATACTTTCAAATTTTTATGAATTTTTTTTATTTGTACTCTGTGGGAAAAAATATGAAAATGATCATTTTGGGGATTTTTTGTACAGTTACCAACTAATGATAGGAATGTTGCTTCTGTTTTAAAAAATCAAGTCATCTTTTAAGTATATCTGCTAATTTTTTCAAGTCAATATTAGTGCAATTTAATTTTTTAAATAAGTTTTACTTTGATGTTCCCAATTGGGAACATTGGCCTGTAAAAGGTTAATAAAAGTTTTACTTTACACACTAAATTAGACTAAATCTTAAGAAAAACTGCAAGCATCTCATCACAAGCATAATTTTATCAAAAAACATATTTAAGCATAAATTATTCCAGGGACCAAAGAAGCACATAAAACTTAACAATCTCCACAATTAGTGTGGGATTGGTAACAAAACAACAGACTCAAAAGTAGCGCATTAGTAAAGTACCTTCATTCCATTCTCAATGACTTCAAAAGGACAGAGAAAGAGCAACCGATTATTGATTGTTTTATCTACCACAGTAAGTAGTATTGCAATTTAACCAACGGCAGAAGAGCTACCATCACAACAAATCAACAAACTCCATGTTTGACAAAATAAGTAAAACACTGCTGATGACATAATGTCATCAATCACGGTCGGTGACGCCAATAGCTTAGCTTCCAGTCGAAAAGCAGAAGTAAATGCCAAACATTGTCGCTCAGTAGAGACTTGCTGGTGAAAATGTAAACAAAGTATAAATTTGAAAATGCTAATGAAAAGATAAAAAAAATTGGTATATATAGGTTTTTGGGACTACCAGTCGAATAAAGATATTTTCAAAAGTATAAAATTATTAGGGGGGTGGGAAGGCAGCCAAGGGAGGGAAGGGGCAAAAAAAAAATTAAAAATTGAGTTACATCATTCAAAATTGGTGTTTATAGGATTTTGGGTCCTATGAGTCAATTAAGGATATTTTCAAAAGTGTAAAATTATTAGATTGGTACAGTCAAACCTCATTAACATGAATTACTTTTAACATGAACTGTCTCCACAGTCCCCGGCAAAAGACTAGATTAGTTATCTGATAGCATGAACTACTGATAACATGAACAAATTTTTTATCCCTCTTGAGATTCATGTTAACGAGGTTCGATTGTATATATAGGTTTTTGAGGCCTACAAGTCGAATGAGGATGTTTTCGAAAGTGTAAAATTATTAGGGGGGACGGGAAGGAGGACAAGGGGGCAAAAAATTATAGATTGATTTAGACCATTCAAAATTGGTATATATAAGTTTTGGGGGCCAACAAGTCGAATGAGGATATTTACAAAAACGTAAAATTATTAAGGGGGAGTGGGGGGTAAAGGAGCAATATTTTAAAAATCGAGTTGGAGAGTTGAAAATTGGTATTATTAAGTATCAAAGACCGATAAATCGTTTGCGTATATTTTCGAAAATGTACAATTATTAGGAGTTGCGGGAAAAGTGGGGGAAGAAATATGCATGCGCAACATGCATATCTCTTCATTTGTGTGCACGCAGCACCTACGGAACTGCACTGTCGAAGGCAGTGGGGACCCGGTGCAACTTTTGACCTGATCAGATATGATTTTTTTTTCATTTCTTTTTTTTTAAGAATAAAAGTTTTAGTGATAACATACAATTTTGAGAATATAATTAACTAGCAGGTTTGCCTACTTTGCTGGTCACTATATTTAAAGGAAACTCTTCTCTATATAGCTTTATGAAAAAAAAAAATACTGAAATCGCTCAAAAGCTGGCTTCTGGTTCCCGCTGCCTTGGGTGCTTAGCATATATGACAGTTTCGATACGGACAGTATCGAAAAATTCGAAGTAGCCGTTTCATATTTGAATCCCAGTTACATATGGACAACATTATGTGTGATATACATAATATTTGCTTTCAAGTTATTTCCTATATTTATTTGATTTAATCAATCAACCATAAAACAACGGCAATTTCAAGCCAAATATAATATTACAATATGCTGAACGGCTACATCTATCGCATGAGACAATTATTATTATTATGACTACTTTTTTTTTTTTTTTGTGGTTATATATACTGTATGCACTTAGTTAATATAAGTTGGTATATAGAAAAATAAATAAATTAATTAATATGTAAACCTGATCATGGTACAATCTTAATGCTCTACTTGGCGACTTTTAAATTTTTGTCACCGTTTTAGACCAAAATATAGTTTATGCAATTATTGTTCCTATTTCTTTCTATATTTTAATATTTTACCTGTTTCTATATTTTTCTTTCTTTTCAACATTTTATAATTTAGTTATATTTTTGATTCGCTACTTGGCTTTAAGTGGCTGTCCTTGGTGAAAAATGTCTGATCTACTTCAGCATCAAAATTTAAAAATTTTTCCAGAATTATCAATAAGTAAATACCTTTAATATAATGTTGAACTAGCTTTTACGCCAAGCGTGATTCATTCGTGCTAAAAAAAAAAGGGTATATAAAAAAATGCTATGAAATAAAATGCAGAAGAAACATGCTAGATTTGTATTATTACTATTTTATTTTAAAATTATAAAGACATCATTTTCTCATTAACCAATTTAACATTTAGTAATTGTTTGTTTTTCGCATGAAAGTATATTTCATTTTATGTTGAAAATAAATAAATAAATAAATAAAAATACCTTGTAAACTTTTTTGGTAACAATTAAAAATTTAAATGGCTTAGATAAAAGCAATTACCAGTTTATTATTTTCATATTTTAATTAATTTCAAAAAATCTAATCAAATTTCCGGTGTAAATAGTAGCTGTGATGTTTTTCCTATACAGGTTTAAGGGAGGCTCTAAATATTGCTTAACTAAGCATAGAATCCATTGCTAACTGTTTAAATTATAACTTTATTCAACAGCCACAAAACAAAAAGCAAATAGAACAACCACCATTTTCAAACTCTAAACTAATATCAATTTTAACACAGAACGCGCGCTCGTATAACTAAAACCATGGAGTTACATTATAACGCATTTCCCTTCCTTTCAAAGTTTTAAGTCAAGTCTCTGGGGTGGTCGAATAGTCCTACCACTTCTTGTAACATAAGGCTTGGTCATAGGTCTTGCGGGGGAGGTACATTTTGCCGATACATTCCCAGAATTTTTGTTGGCTAGCGGAGACTTTATTCCAGATCCCATATCAGTTGAATGATTATTCTCGAGGATATCTATTCCTTCATCTGATTCAGATTCTGGTTCGAAATCTGGCGATGGTACTAGATGCTTCCTATTCCTTCTATAAATTCTGTTTCCGGACTGAACAAGATATGATCTTGGAAATGAAGTTTTCTGTAACACTTTTCCTGTCACTCTTTCGTCAGTAACCCATACTCCCTGTCCTTTCTCAAGTTCTGATAGAACTCTTGTCCCGTGGTGTCTGTTGTAATTTCTTTCTTGTTTCTCTATTTGTTTTCTCTCCTTGCCTTCTAAATCAGTTTTCTTGATCAATCTAGGAAGTAGTTGAGAATTAGCTATTGGCAGAATTGTTCTTATTCTCCTACCCATTAGGAGTTCTGCGGGACTATAACCGTTTTCCAGTGGGGTTGCTCTGTATTCCATGAGTGCAAGATAAGGATCAGCAGATTTCTTAATACGCATTTTGATTGTTTTTGCGCTCGATTCTATAAATCCATTACTTTGGGAAAATTTCGGACTGCTTGTGATATGTTTGAAACCGTAGCTTCTTGCGAACTCACTAAATTCTCGTGTTCTCATTGGATCGAACTGTGGACTGTTATCCGTTCTGAGTATTTCTGGGATACCATGACGAGAAAATATAAATTTGCAATGGTTAATTATTTCTTCCGAAGTCAAGGTTTCAAGTTTTGAAATTTCAGGATACCGTGAATAATAATCTGCTATAAGGAGGTACCACAAATTCTGGTATTTGAAGAGGTCAAGGCCTACAACTTCCCAAGGTCTTTCTGGAAATGGAGTCGGAATTAGTGGTTCATGCCTGTTGCTCGATTCTTTGATACAAGCAGGACAATTTTTCACTTTTTCCTCAATCTCTTTGTTAATTTTTGGCCAGTATACAGAACATCTCGCACGAGCTCTACATTTAGTTATACCAAGATGTCCTTCGTGAATCTTTTTCAGCACTTTAGTTTGGAGCGACTTTGGAATTATTATTCTACAACCTCTCATTAAAAGACCATCTTGAATAGAAATTTCAAAGCGATGTTGCCAAAACAGTAAACAGAGCCGATCTACATCTTTCTTCGAGGGCCATCCTGTCAATGCATAAGAAGAAAGTTTCTGGCAGGTAGCATCAGATTGTTGTGCTTCTTGAAATTCTTTCAGCCTATTAGAAGTTGCTGGAAGATTATTAGTTATCATCTGAATGTATGCATCAATTTCTTCTTCTAGTTCGTCATTTTCACATGATTGCTCTCTTGGACTTCTAGATAAAGCATCAGCTGCATAAAGATTCTTCCCTGGAACATGAGTAATAGTGTATGAATATCTCATAATTCTTAATCTGATTCTTTGCAGTCTAGGAGAAAGATCGTCTAAATGCTTCCTTGAAAGAATTGGAATCAGCGGCTTATGGTCAGTTTCAATCAAAAAATGAGACCCTGTAAAGTAATCTCTGAATTTCTCACATGCCCATGCTACAGCTAATGCTTCCTTTTCGATTTGGGCATAGCGACTCTCAGACGGTGTTAATGTTCTCGATGCATAGGCGATTACAAAAATTTTCCCATCTTCCAGTTTTTGATGTAGAGTGGCTCCCAGACCATATGATGATGCGTCTGTGGTGACTGTAGATTCCTTATTAGGATCAAATATTTTGAAAACTGGATCTGAAGATAAAATTTTCTTCCATTCTCCAAATGCGTTTTTCTGTTGATGATCCCATACAAATTCTCGCTTGTTGCTAAGCATCGATGTAAGAGGATAGATTAATTCTGCAAAATTTGGAACAAAACGTGCTAGATAACTGGTGAATCCTAATAGTTTTTTCAGCTCTTTTTTATTTCTTGGGGGTTTATATTCTTTAATTGCTGCAACTTTTTCATCATCAGGATGGATTCCTTGGCTGTCAATTATATGACCCAGAAACTTTATACTTTTAGTTGAAAAAATACATTTTTTCTCATTTAAAGTCAAGTTGGCATCTTTTAATCTCTTGCAAACCTCCCTTAATCTTTGATCATGTTCTTCTTGAGTGGATCCCCAAATCAGAATATCGTCCATATGACAAGCAGTGCCACTTAAATTCTCCAACAACTGAGACATTTTTCTTTGAAAATGTTCCGGAGCTCATGAGATTCCAAATGATAATCTTAGAAATCTGTATCTCCCAAATGGTGTAATAAAGGTAGTGAGAAATGAAGACTTTTCGTCTAACGGTATTTGCCAAAAACCTGAGTTTGCATCCAATTTTGAAAATATCTTGGCACCTGATAAAAGACTTAATGTATATTTAACATTGGGTAGAGGGTGCAATTCTCTCAAAACATTTCTGTTAAGCTGTGTCAAATCCACACAGATTCTGAGTTGTCCATCTTTCTTTGGAACTATGACTATTGGCGAACACCATTCTGCAGACTCACTAACAGGTGTTATGACTTTTTGCTCCACCATCTTCTTTAACGCATCTTCGGTTTTCTTCAGTAAGGGTATTATAGGAATGCGTCGAGGTGAGGTAACTGCATATGGAACACTGTCTTTCTTCAGCTGTATTGAATAACAACCTTTCATCAGTCCAAGTCCTTGAAAGATCTCTGGAAATTCTATTCTAGGGTTGTTGACTACTACTTGATCAAAATTGCTTATATTTGGTCCTAACCCAAAAGAAATCAATGCTGGTTTTCCTAAAAGACTTGTTTGTAGACCATCAATTACATAGATGTCTTCTTTACAATATTTCCCTTTAAAGTTTAAATGTGCGTTGAATTTTCCTAAAACTTTCAAAGGATTTCTATCTGGGCCGCATAGGACTTTATGAGCTGGCTCCAATTTAGTTTTCTTGGCTAGCGAGCGATAAACTGTTGTAGAAATAGCTGAGTGATCAGCACCAGTATCTATCTTGAATTTTAAATCTTGATTTTCTATCTTAACATCGATTGTCCAATCTTCATTAATTTTCCCTAAGTGAAAAACTATGTCTAAAAATGAAATCGAAGAGCCTTTAGATTGGCTTTTAGAAAAACAGACCTTTTCGTAATGCCCGATCTTGGCGCATTTTCGACATTTGGCATCTCTAGCAGGACACATTCTTTTGTCGTGTCTTTGTTTTCCACACCATTTACACTTTTCATCTTTCTGTGAAAATTTAATATTTCTCGGCACTGTGCTTTTCTCTTTAAATTTATTCTCCTTTTTATTTTGGAAATTATTCTGGTAACGAACAGTTTTATTTGAGCCCATAACGTTTAAAGAAGTGGCTCTTTCAGCTTCGCCAAGTTTTAGTTGTTGCTGTTTAATGGATTCACTGAGACGTACCTTTTCTATAACTTTTGTTAATGTTAATTCACTATCTAATTGTAACTTTTTGCTTAGAGCTTTATCTCTTATTCCAACTACAATTCTGTCCCTAATCAATTCATCATGTAAATTTCCATATTCGCAACTCTCAGCTAGACAATATAGTGCCGTAATAAAGTCATTAACTCTTTCTCCTTCGAGTTGAATACGCTTATTAAACTGCGCTCGCTCGAAAATAGTATTCTTTTTTACTACAAAATGGTCATTGAATTTTTTCAGGACTATTTGATAATCTTCTGCTTCTTCTGTGGTTAACTGGAATGAAGCAAAAATATCTTCAGCTTTATCGCCCATGATGTAAATCAATGAGTTTATATTCTCACCATCCGACTGCTTGTTCAAACCTGATAGCTGTCAAATGTCCTCACACATAAAAACATTGTTAGTTCTCATATATAAATGTTTATTTTCTGAAAAAGAACTTTTAACTTACCTTTCTTTTAAGTTTTTTTTCAATATCTATCTATTTATTTTATTTTTTAATCTAAGTTGCAGTTTGTCATGCACTACACGTTAACATAGATGTTTTGTTTACATCTTTGCCGTTGCCACTTTGAATCTGCTTAATTCTTTCATTTATGGCTGTTGCCACTTTGTAGAAATAGTTATTAGAAATTGTATTTAGACTTTAATCGTTGAGTGGCAACAGCGATGTTCTGTTTGTATGTAGATTTTTGACATTTCAGTCAGTATAAAAGATCGCGGCGAATTTGTAGCAGGGCAGTTGTTAGCACCTACAAACAGCTATGAAGTATTAAATACCTTTTATAATTGAACAGCTTTGAGCTGTGGTAAAGTAGGAGGCACTTAGAGGAGGTGTGCCTTTAGCTTTTACAGCTGAATAGGTTGTTTTATCGCTGTTACGATTTATGATGGCTGCTATTGTTAAAGTTATTTTATATCGTTAAGTTTTTCATATTCGTTAAGTTTTACATTTGAAATATGAGTTAATCTCATGAAATTTTTCGACGTTTTTGTTCGAAATAAAAATCTAGAAGTGATAATAGTCTTTTGAATCGATTTTGTTAAGTTTGTCGTTTAGCTAATGTTATAAATTGTTTAGCAGCTTTTTAAGCTGCAATTGTTCAAGTTTGTAGTGTTTGAGTTAAAATCGTTATCTGAAATAAGTCTGCTGATATCCAATAATAAATTCAATTAAGTTGTAGAGTTCATCAAATATAATGGTAATTTCAATGTTCAAGTTATAATATGCAAATCTTCAGTTACGTGTTCTTGCTTTTGTGATCAGCTTAATGTTCAGTGGAAGTGCAGTTTTTCACCCTCTTTCCCGCTGATCAACATGGCGATTGCGGAGGCTCTGTTGTAATTCAAGTGTATTGTGCCAGAGGCTTAATTATGGCTTGTTCATCAACTATAAAATGAGGTAACTGTTAAATTTGTTATATTTTGAAAATGTTTTTGATAATTTTCTATATGTTTTACTAAATAAAATTTGTTATTGTTTAAAACTTTTGTATTTTATGAGTCATATAGTTTAAGACACTGGTCGAGTTGTTATAATTGAAGCCCTTGAAATTAATTAAAGTTTCTACTGTGTGTTAGCTGCATAATAATAAAACTTAATTATAAGATAGACTTTTTCTGTCTATGTCAAAACCAGATGCAACTCTATATCATTCAAAACGAGTTATCCATTTTGACCAATTAGCCGGAGTAGAAAATGTAAATGGTTCTGGTGGCGTAACTTGAAATGAATGCTTTACCACACTAATTTTTTCAGTTTCCATCGTAGTTGAAAATTTTAGAGCTGGCTTCGCTCAATATCGCTAAATGCAAAACAAATTACCTACAGTATTTTCACTTTACTGCTTTTACTGTTTTTCCGCTGCTCTTCGGAGGCGTGGGTTCGGATCCCACCGCTGCCACCATGTGATGTTTTTCCTATACAGGTTTAACGGAGGCTCTAAATATTGCTTAACTAAGCATAGAATCCATTGCTAGCTGTTTAAATTATAACTTTATTCAACAGCCACAAAACACAAAACAAATAGAACAACAACCATTTTCAAACTCTAAACTAATATCAATTTTAACACAGAATGCATACTCGTATAACTAAAACCATGGAGTTACATTATAACACAGTAGCCTATATCCTATTTCAGACTATTATCTATCTCTGTACTAAATTTCATCCAGATTCGTTTAGCCATTGTGACGTGATTGAGTAACAAACATCTATCCAAACTTTCGCATTTATAATATTAGTATAGATTATAGTGATTCCAGCAATGCTGGTAACATGCTATAGCGCATAAGTTACGCAAAAAATCGGAGGCAGGATATGAAAAATTTATTGTGGTGGATCACAGGGGACTCTTAATTTTCATTCTTTTAAAAAAAGAAAAAATTGAACTGGAAGAAAGAAAAAAAGCAAATTTTGAAATATATTTCTTGCTTAAAACTAATATCTTCTTTATATTCTTAAAGTATTCTGATCTGAAAAAGAAAAAAAATCCTTTAAAACTCCATTTTACCATTAAGGAAAAAGAACATGTCCTATACGATAAACACAAACAAGCAGCTGATGTGAAATTAAAAACAAAATTTCAACTCCGAGACGAGAAACGAAGTTTCAATTTCAAAAAATTATTAGTAAAAAGTGTACAAAACACTGAATCGCATCACGGCGTAATGAATCACCAATGGGTGCCCACTGTCAAAGCTTAGCCGAAATATAAAATTTGAAAAATTGTCCCCAAACCACTATTTCAAAGAATCCAAAACATTTCTATCCAATTCCAATACAATAACCAATCCAATACGATAAACACACACGAGTGGCCGGTGTGAAAACAAAGTTCTGAAACGCAAAATCGGAGTCCTGATGTGAAAAAGTTACCGATAAAAGTGCCGATGCATTAAATCGCATTACCCTGCTGTGTTCTAAGTTCGTTCAAACAAAGTAAAAACAAATGAAATGGAAGAACGAACGTAAGTACAGGAACATGACATTATGTCTGTATTAAGATTCAAGAAATGTTATTATTAAGAAAACCTAAGTATTAAAAAAAAAGTAATATGTTTGCTGTGTTAAAGAAAAAATAAAATATTTTTGCTGATGTCAGAATGTTATTATTATAGTAATTTCGTTTATAAATAAGTTAATACACTTCTTTTATTTTTTTCTCTAATACATTATTTAAATTATCAGTACAGTTTATTGGTACCTTATTTTGTGGTTAAAGGAGGGTGGGGAACTTCGGGTAGCTTTTGCAGACGTGATATTTTAATTTTTGGCAGGGGCCGATAACCAGTGGTGGACTGGCTGAATTTGGCCCACCCGGCTATGAGGTATTCTGGCCCACTTACTCCATAATGGAATATATGGAAGCCTTCCACATCAGGTCACAAATTACAGGGTGGCTAGTCATTCAAAAAAATCCCTGACTTTTCCCTGACCTTTTTACGAAAACAATTAAGCTTTCATGTGACGCCGACAAAGTTTACACAGATGACACGAAAATAAATAACATTACATTTCTCTCCCCCCCCCCCCCAAAAAAAAAAAAAAAATTAAATAAATTTAAAATTTTGCTATTTAAAAATAAATGTCATATATCAAAATATTTATCCACTTTTATTTACTTTTTAATTTTTTTATGACAGGACTTTGAATAGTATGACTAGATTCCAAAATTTGAAATTCTACCTTGAGAGATACTTGTGTATAAGAGTTGCCTATAATATTTTTCAATTTTTTGGAGTTTACTATTTTTCCTTTCCTTTTTACATACTTGCCAACCAATTTTAATAAAATAAGAGATGATTTTTATTGAAAAACCAGAAGATTTCATTAAAAAAAAAAAAAAAAAAAGGAAGATTTTTTTTTTTTTTCTCTCTCTGTCTTTGATGTAATAACCTACAGTTTTACAATTTTAATATTTAGAAGCAATCTATAAAAAACGTTTTACTATAGATTGATTATACTAAATATATAAAAGTTTTAAATGAAGTTATTTCTCTTCAACATATAAATATCTACAAAACAGAATCTGTAAGAAATCTATTTAACAATAGACAAAAAACTTAGTAAAGTTAAAGTATAACTAATTTTTTTAAATAAATAGAATATATGATTTTTGTGCATGTACATTAATCATACATATAAAAAAAAGTAGCAGTAGCTAATTGTCAGTTTCAAACGTGCATAAAACCAAATGAGTATTAATTTTTTTAAATTGATTTGGAATAAATTTTTCTGCCTGAAAAAAAAAAAAAAAATCTTCATTTTTTCCCCATGTTTATACATTTGGTATAAATATGACATACAAATATTTAATTTAATTGAGGAAAAATAAATAGATTCATTAAATTCAACAATAAAGATCTAAAAATAATTACATACGTGAGAAATATTAACACTTCCATTGCTTTATTGTTTCTAGAATTGATCATTGATCAAAATCCGGGGAAGGGGGGGGAGGGGTATACAAAAATAATTACAGAGTAAGAAATATTAAACTCTTTCAATTCAACTCTACTTCTGGAATCTAACGAAAGAAGTTTAAAATATTATCATTTATGTTGCTGATGGATAAAGATTAGGAAACAAAAGACTTCTGCAGAACATTTGATTGCTGATCACTAGTTAGAGATAAATGAAAGGAGGAGAGGGGTGGGGAGGGGCAAAAAATAATTACATCAGAAAGAAATATTTAACAATTCTAGTTCTTTACATGTTCTAGAATCTCATAAAGCAAGTTTGAAATTAATATTGACATTTATGTTATGGATGGAGAAAGATTGGGAATCAGGAGTTTTCGTAGAACATTTGGGCTTTCTTTTTAAAACGAACGATATCCGCGACTTTTTCAAAAACGGAAGATTTCATCATCTGTCCGGAAGACCGGAAGATATGTTTAAAAACCGGAAGTCTTCCGGGAAAACCGGAAAAGTTGGCAAGTATGTTTTTATATAAAGATGAATTTTCTTTTTTCAATTAAATTTTAGAAAATTAAAAAAATAAATAAATAAACTAACTTACGATTATTTAATGTATTTTGCATCTTATGTTTACATATCAAAGTTACAGATTTTAACGGAAAAATACTTATTAAAATCAAAGCGATTTTCGGAGAAAACTACGGAAAACTCCGACCACAGGGTTCGCGCGACAACGCGGGAATGTGGCAATATTTTAAAAAATCCCACTTAAAAAAATTTTATATACGCGCTTTTCCCGCATTTATATTCCCACTGCTAATTAACAAATTAGTACAGAATTCCTTGTCCAACTTTTTTTTTTTTTTTTTTTTTTTTTTTTTTATTTAATGGTGAATAATTAATTGATAACCCCCCCCCCCCCTTTTCCAGAAAAACAACGGTCAAAGGTCAGACGGATCAGCCTTTTTTTTTTTTTTCCTATGTTTATTTTTTTTTAATGAGCGCAATCGATTTATCTCTGAAAAATGCAGTTTGGAACTCCCTTTTAATTATCACAGCTGTCAGCTCAATGTTGATTTAATATTTTACCGCGGCAGTCTGGTTGAGGCGAGTGGAGGGGGGAATAGATTCAAATCAATGATCTCTTCACTCCTTCACTACTGTTTGAGATAACTGTACTTTGTTTTTCTTTGTAGAATCCAAGAGTGAGAGAATCTGGCGTTTGCTAGAAATGAGAAGTTGCAGATGGGAAATTATAATATTCTTTTTATTTATGTTCTTTCTTCTTCCCCCCACAGAAACGTCAGTTAAAGAGTGTAAACAATCAATTTTAGATTACATTTTGTGGTTAACACTGTAAAAAAGTTTATTAATGAAATAAGAAATTGTAGGTTGGATTGACTTTTTTTTTTTTAACTTTCTTTTATATTTAATAGAAGGAAGTATTAGATTCGTAAAAATTTTCGACTTCCGGTTTTCGATGGATTTACACGTTTTGAGAGGTCCGGAACATGATTTGACCAGATTTAGAAAGTTTTTAATTAAAAGAAGCTGCAAAAATCTTTTAACGCGAATAAATAAAATAAAAAAATTAAATAAATAAATAGAAAAAATTACCATATTCCAAAATTAAGTTAATAATAAAAATTACGGAACTGGCGAGATTATAGCAATTCCGAATTATCAGCTTTGTCTAGCTTTACATTTAGTTCTTAACTTAAAAATATTATTAGAAATAAATAAAATATAAAATACTTACAGCGTGTATAATCCACAGCTACCCAAATCCAAAATTTTCTTTTCAGTTGGATCTCCGTTCATAGCAGTTTTTAAATCTTTTAAAAATTTTATATTCAAGTTAGGGACTCTCATTTCGTCTCCCAAACTTCCTTCAAAAAAAAAAAAAAAAAACCCCGCAAACAATGAAAGTCTCGTTCGTTCGCGCAGCGGAAGTGGCTAGCCTGCCGCTCTTCTTTCCAACCAATTTGAACGTGGGGTGTCGCGTCACACTTATTTATTTATTTATTTTTCTTTTTTCGGAAATTGGTCGGGAAAAATTACTGATTCTTTCATATAAATCATGGAAAAAAAATATATTCCATTTGGATGCAGCATTTTTTTTCTTTAAAAAATTTCCCTGACTAATAAGCAAATTCCCTGACATTTCCCTGACTTTTCCAGAAACCAAAAAATCCCTGACGTTTCCCGGTTTTCACGGTTTTCCCGGTCGCTCGCCACCCTGAATTAGAGCAAGAGAAGACCAAGCATTTTTTAATAAAGTCATAATTTTACAGCATTTTGCATAACCTTCCACATTAATATACGTTTTATAAATAAAAACATATTTTTAATAAAAGTTTGAAATTGTGATGGATTTCTTCTCTCCCATGGATCAGCCCCTAATATAATATGTTCCAGAACACTAAAGCTAGAACGTTAATGGAATACATTTCTGAATCTCCAGGATATATATATATATATATTAATATATATATATTAATACAAAGGATATATATATATTACTACAAAGTTTTGGGTACAACAGTATAAAAATTACACTGCTATCTAAATGATGTTCAATGACAAAAAATTCAATTAGACCATTTTTAATTAAATTTTTCCATTTTAAAATTATATGAGCAGTTCTCTGAAGTTACTTCAGGAAAGTGAACAATAACCATTTTAAATGGTATGTTAATAAATTTTTTAGATAAATTGATAAAAATGGTAATGTTAAACGAGTTTAATTTGCTTGGTAGGTAATTATTGAGCTCTACATTAAAAATATCAGAATACATTAAGTCATAAAATATAGCATCGAAGACTATAATTATATTATTAAATTTAATTATACCTTATAATTGTCCTTTTAATTTTCATATGCATTTCGGATGCATTCGCATCCTTCCTCAGATGAGTTGTGACTTCCATCGCTGCCGGTGTTTTCGTTGTTTTCATCTTGGCTTCCTCCCTTCATTTCACTTCGTTTGTTCTGGTTTTTAAAGATCAAATGGTTCCAATTCCTGGGGATAGTTGCATGTTCACGCTCATTAATTGCTGTAGGGTTAGTAATAATTTCAATAGCTTCTCTTTTTAGTGCGTAACTGTAATTGTTATAGTGAGCGATTTTTTTAGTTGTTATGGTGTTAATATTAATTGTGTTGGAGGAGTGGGTAGAGGTAAGGGCTGTAGAATGGCGGTTATGTTTTAAATCGGCTTTGTGTTCCTTTTCTCTTTCGTAAATTTTCCGTTTAGTAACTCCGATATAACATGCGTGGGAATTATCAATGTGATTAAAGTCTATTTTATAAATCCCTGCGGTTGATTGGCTATCAATTATGTCTTTTTCATTTCGGATGTGTTGGAATATATTGCGATTTGGTTTGATCGGAATATTGATTTTGTGTTTTTTGGCTTCGTTTTGGATTTTTATACTATTGCCGTTACAGAAGGGGATGGATGTTGTGAATTTTATTCTTTCTTTCTGGGGGTTATTGATAGCTGTCAAATGTCCTCACACATAAAAACATTGTTAGTTCTCATATATAAATGTTTATTTTCTGAAAAAGAACTTTTAACTTACCTTTCTTTTAAGTTTTTTTTCAATATCTATCTATTTATTTTATTTTTTAATCTAAGTTGCAGTTTGTCATGCACTACACGTTAACATAGATGTTTTGTTTACATCTTTGCCGTTGCCACTTTGAATCTGCTTAATTCTTTCATTTATGGCTGTTGCCACTTTGTAGAAATAGTTATTAGAAATTGTATTTAGACTTTAATCGTTGAGTGGCAACAGCGATGTTCTGTTTGTATGTAGATTTTTGACATTTCAGTCAGTATAAAAGATCGCGGCGAATTTGTAACAGGGCAGTTGTTAGCACCTTCAAACAGCTATGAAGTATTAAATACCTTTTATAATTGAACAGCTTTGAGCTGTGGTAAAGTAGGAGGCACTTAGAGGAGGTGTGCCTTTAGCTTTTACAGCTGAATAGGTTGTTTTATCGCTATTACGATTTATGATGGCTGCTATTGTTAAAGTTATTTTATATCGTTAAGTTTTTCATATTCCTTAAGTTTTACATTTGAAATATGAGTCAAATCTCATGAAATTTTTCGACGTTTTTGTTCGAAATAAAAATCTAGAAGTGATAATAGTCTTTTGAATCGATTTTGTTAAGTTTGTCGTTTAGCTAATGTTATAAATTGTTTAGCAGCTTTTTAAGCTGCAATTGTTCAAGTTTGTAGTGTTTGAGTTAAAATCGTTATCTGAAATAAGTCTGCTGATATCCAATAATAAATTCAATTAAGTTGTAGAGTTCATCAAATATAATGGTAATTTCAATGTTCAAGTTATAATATGCAAATCTTCAGTTACGTGTTCTTGCTTTTGTGATCAGCTTAATGTTCAGTGGAAGTGCAGTTTTTCACCCTCTTTCCCGCTGATCAACATGGCGATCGCGGAGGCTCTGTTGTAATTCAAGTATATTGTGCCAGAGGCTTAATTATGGCTTGTTCATCAACTATAAAATGAGGTAACTGTTAAATTTGTTATATTTTGAAAATGTTTTTGATAATTTTCTATATGTTTTACTAAATAAAATTTGTTATTGTTTAAAACTTTTGTATTTCATGAGTCATATAGTTTAAGACACTGGTCGAGTTGTTATAATTGAAGCCCTTGAAATTAATTAAAGTTTCTACTGTGTGTTAGCTGCATAATAATAAAACTTAATTATAAGATAGACTTTTTCTGTCTATGTCAGTTATCAATGTTATTTAGTGTTTTGATGCGTTTTTTATACAGTTTATTTACCAGATTTTTTGAATAGTTTGCTTTATGTTTTATTTGCTTTCTTTTATTTTTCACCTTGATTGTAAATAGTAATAATTTCGAATTTATTAGAATTTTTTTTTTTTTGTATATATCATAAAAGTTTTTTTTTTTTTTGTATGGAACAGCTTTAGTTAATTTGGCACCGAAGTACCTCGGACGTTTCTCGCCAAGGTAATTTGAAAATCGGAATCTTCTTCTATCTTATCTCATGTGATGATCTTCAACAAAGAGTTGTGCATGATTCTACGAAGGTTTCTGAGTTGGTAAGACCAATCTTTATTCAAATGCCTTTTTCACGAAGTTTACGTACAATTACGCCTCTAAAGCGACAAGCAATTGGCCGATCTACACCTCAAGCACGGAAGAAAAGAGCATTACATGCCTCAGAATTAGACGAGCAACGAGCATTAAGGCTGGAAAATCTTAGAGTGCATGACGCTGAGACCCGTTCGTCTGAATCATCTGAACAACGAGAAGTGAGGTTAGAAAATGATCGAATACGTACTACTCAGGCACGTTCATCTGAGACAACTGAACAACGGGAAAGAAGGCTGCAAAATATTTGAATAATCACCGCTCGATCAAGACGAACACTGCACGCTGATTTAAATCTTGGTGCATTCCATTATCTTTATATATAAAAATGGATGTTTGTCTGTATGTCCTTTATAAAATCGTAAACAGCTTGGCCAATTTCGATCATTCTTTTTCTGTTTTTTCCCTTCTAGGTCAGGGATGGTTTAGGGAAAAAAAATTGAAAAAATTCGCCCCCAAAGGGGGGGAGGGGGGCAAAATGTGACTTCAAAAAATCCTTTATATCTCAAACAAAAAAACAGATATCTGTAAAATTTTTGCTTTAAAATATAGCTAATATAAATATCTAAAAACCAGTTTCTGGAATTTTCGAAATTCGGTCCCCAAGGGGGGGGGGGGGGGCAAAACGGGATTTCACATGCGTAAAACGCGATTTTGCATAATCCTATACATCTCAAACAAACAACAACAACAAAAAAAAAACAGATATACGTGAAATTTTTGCTATAAAATATAGCTAAGACAAATATCTAAAAACCAATTTCTGGAATTTTAAAAATTCAGCCCCCAGGTGGGGCAGCAGGGGCAAAAACAATAAGAAATACAGTTAGGCCTTTCAAAATTGATACAGATAGGTTTCAATAGCCTGCAAGTCGAATGGGGATATTTTCGAAAGTGTAAAGTTATTAGGAAGGGAGAGAAGGGGGGAGGGGAGAGGCGGGGGGCAAAAAAAAAATAGAGAGAGAGTTAGATCGTTCAAATTTGGTATATAGAGGTTTTCAATACTTGCAAATCGATTTCGGATATTTTCGAATTTGTAAAATTATTAGGAGGTGCAGGAAAGGAGGGGGGAGCTATGGGCAAAAACAAATAGAAATACAGTTAGGGCATTCAAAATTGGTACAGATAGGTTTTAAAGGCCTGCAAGTCGAATGGGGATATTTTTGAAAGTGCAAAGTTATTAGGAGGGGCGAGAAGGGGGGAGGGAGCAAAAAAATAAAAATAGAGTTAGATCGTTCAAAATTGGTACACAAATGGTTTTCGATACTTAAAATCGAATGCGGATATTTTTGAATTTGTAAAATTATTAGAAGGGGCGGTAAGGGGGGCTATGGGCAAAAACAAATCGAAAAAAAATAAAATAAATAGAGGTAGATTATTCAAAATTGGCACATATTGTTTGTTTTCGTTAGCTGTGACCCTGCTCACCTATGCACATGCGTGAGGTCTGCATTGATTTTGTTAAAATAGGGTAGAAGCGTAGAAGATGAGAGAATGTTTACATTTTACGAGTGAGAGATAAGTTGCGGTTTCTTTTTTCTTTTTTTTTCTTTTCAGGACATTATTGAATTTTGAGGCGATACTTCTTCGTTATATTCGTATAAAGGCAAAATGCTGATTTTTCCCCCTTGTAATTTTTAAATAAGTGTAGAAGATCAGTTTTATTCTTCGATGCAAAATAAAATCCGTAAACTTAAAAGTAAATGCCTGTTTTCTTTCTTCTTCTTCTTTTTTTTTTTTCAGTTAAAATTATTTTTATTTGCTTACTTGATCTCTAAATTCGTACTATATCTGTCATACCTGAACACTTGTTTCATGCACTGATTATAGTAGTAAATTAATTAAAAATGACTTAAATTAGGTAAAATTTACATAATTCATTAATAAAAGAAGAGAAAAAGAACAACGTTTACAGTAGACTTTACCTGTAGTAAAAGTAATATATTTTTTTCTTTTAAATTATAGTGCTAAAATAAAAATACCATATTTTTGGATCTCTATTTTACAGAAATTTACAGAAAATCGTATTTAAATCAAATCATTAGATTTTTTTATCATGATCATTTTACACCTTTTATTTTTCGCGCATATTGTCATATAAATTACATTAAATAAAATATTGTTAATTAAAATTTACCTTTAAATATCATCGTCTTCATCTGCTGTAGAACGAAAAGCGCATTTGGCTAAGTGCCCATCTCATTCAACGCATCACCCCTTTTCCGAGTAGGATCGTTCCGCGAGAGGTAGACATGGTTTACGAAAACGGACAGTAGAGGTTTTTGATATTTACAAATCGATTGCGGATATTTTCGAATTTGTAAAATTATTAGGATAGACGGGAGGGGGGGGCGAAGGGGGAAAATAACAGAAATAAGAGTTAGAGCATTTTGGGAATTTTTTCCGAAGGCAGTGAGAACCCAGGGCGACACTTTTCCTAATCAGATTTTGTTTCGCTTTTTTTTTCACGTGATAAAAACTAATGCAATTTTGAGAAATCAGTAATTATAGTGATTCATTTTAAAATAGGGTCCAGCGAAGCGGGCGAAGCCCGCTAGTAATGAAATAAAATAAAAAGTAGATTTTCTTTTAGAATGAATTAAATACATAAAAAACAAATAAATTCCAATCAGTTTAATCCTTTCTACTATATACTACCATTATTTCCTGACAAATACTATAAATTAGAAAAAAAAACTTTTAAAGAAATTAAATTAACAAATGAAAAATAATTGTTGTTATACTACAAAAATTATACATAAATATAACTGTTATAAATACGTTTTTAAATTTTAAATTTAATTTTTTCTATTGCATTACCATTTTATTTTCAATAAATATAATAAATTAAAAAGGGAAAAAAGATTCGCCCTCAAATAAATGTATTAAATAAAAAATAAATTGCATAATATAGCCGTTGCTAAGATACGCAGACGATTACAATCGAAGAATAAATTCATGAAAAATGAAACATAAAAGCCAATGTTTAAAATTGAACAAACATTAATTTTAAAAATTCGAATTCGAAATTAAAAAAAATCTCGATGAGGTGCACACCTGCAGGGTAGAGGTGAGTTCGGGCTCTATTTTGGCAATCCGAGCCCGCCGGGCCCGAAACATTTTTGAACTGAGCCCGCCCGAGCCCGAAAAATTTTGTGTGATCAGAGCCCGAGCCCGATATTGAAAGTGGTACGCTATGCAACGCATACACAATAGTGAAATTAAATACCGTTTTCATTTTCAAATTAATTTTCTTATTATCAATCCTCAATTTAAATAACTATAAATGTTATTATAACTATTTATAATGTCTGTGTCTCTGTATACATGTATATATTTATATAATAGATATTTATAGTGCAGCCCATTGTTTATAACGCGCCTATCGGGGGAAAAAAATTTATCCGAATGAGTAATATAATGAGGCCCGATAGAACGAAGGAGGAAGGATTACTGTATAACACTATGACATAATATGCATCCCGTTGAAAAAAGAGTTCTATTTAGAAAAAGGAAAGTCAAAGCTACTAAGGTTTGCAAGATTATTTTGTGATTTATAACCTATCATGACTATTATGACATTACTAAAAATGCTCTCAAAATGAATAAAATTTTTTTTTTTTTTTTTTTCTAACATTTTCCAGTTAGTGAAGAATAAAATAAACGGAACTTTTAGCTTGAATCCGAGCCCGCCCGGAGTCCGAAGACTTGCGTAAGATTTGAGCCCGATCGGGCTCGGGCTTGGGCTGAGCCCGTCTCATCTCTACTGCAGGGTCCCAGGTACCTATATGCCAAATTTGGAAGCTCTGCAATTAGTAGTGTGTAGTATTGTTCATGTTTAGATAAATGTATTTATTTTCCTGTTGAAAAAAAAAAAAAAAAACTCTTAATTTTTTTTTTTTTTTTGGCAACAATTAAATTATGGATTAAATTTAAATGGCTAATTTTTTGCTATTATTAGCTTATTATTTTCATATTTAAGAAAACTAAACAGAAATTCGAAATTCTGACTTCGATGTGCACAATGATCCTTCGGGGGGCACCTTTGTGTTAAATCTCGTGACTGTCCGACCGTTTTCGAGAACAGTGAAATATATATACAAATATTGCTCACTTAATAGTATAAGATTTCATATTAATGAGTTTTTTCAGCTGACATGTGAGCCCCACCAGAGGCTCAGAGGTTCTACTTTCAAAGCTGGTGGACGTGAGGTGTTAGATTCAATCCCAGATAGTGTTCATTGGCCTTTGAAGTTTTCTTCCCCCCCTCCCCCAAAACATGTATAAATGCAGACTAGGATCCCGAGAAAGTACTCCCACGGAGGTCAATCACTGTCTTGGATCCTAATGCACATACACCTACACCTTCGTATTATGGTGATCTTTATGGCATCTTGTACACTTTATTGCAAACTTATACTTTGAAAATTTTCACATTATAATCTCTAAAGATATATAAAATAAAATACAAATGTTAAAGTAAAAGTAAAAGTAAAAAGCCAAATAAATTTTGTGTTAGTTTTTACTTTCTTTGAAATACTATATAAATATATATAAGAATGGAGTTTTAGATTTGTTAAAATTTTTGATTGTTTTACACATTTTTAGAGATGTCCAGAACATGATTTGATCATTTTTTAAAAATACCTGCCAATCTCTCTATATACGAGGTCTGTCCAATAAATACGCGAACTAAGGCCAGAAAAAGTTTATTTTGCAAAATTTAGTCTACATTCATTTTGTCCCCTTCAAAGTAATCTCCATTCGTTGCTATACACTTATTCCATATTCTTTTCCACTGTTCAAAGCACCCTTGGAAGTCCTCGGCAGTCAGGCCTTTTAGTTTTCTCATCGTTTCTTGCATTATTGTGTCCACATCATTCCAGTGATGTCCCTTCATCACATTTTTGTATTTTGGGAATAAAAAAAAGTTGCATGGGGCGAGATCTAGTGAATAAGGAGGATGATCAAGGAAGGTGATTGAATTGTTTGCCAGAAACTGGCGAACAATCAAAGCTGAATGTACAGGTGCATTGTCATGGTGAAGGATCCATCCATTGCCTTCAGTCAAATTTCATCGCACACGATGCACGTAATCTCTCAAATGCTTGAGAACTGTAAGAAGAGTAATTTATTATTTTCGTCAATTTCCATTTTCAACACACAGTAAAAACAAAAAAAACAGAAACTAACACAACTGGCACAATACGCACAGCTCGACAATCCGCCATGCATTAATGGTTCATTGGGTCTCAGGCAACTAGCACTGCTAGTGAGTGAGGCTATAGTCCGTGTCATGTATTTATTGGACTTACCTCGTATGTGTTAGCGCATAAGTATAATTTATTTTGTGGAAGCTGTAACTCCCGAACCAGTGAACGAAATGCAACTAAACTTGGTATTTAGTTGGAGCTTTACTTAAACTGTTGCTAACTCCATTTTGAGATCAATCGCTCTAAAGATAGCACTGCCATCAAATTTATTTTTAAAAATGTTAACATGACAGTACAGAACAAAACTTCATATAAATGTACATAATGAGAGCTATTTTTAACCAATGATTTTGAAATTAGTACAAATTTCTGATAATTGTAGTGGTAAGCTTGTAAAACAATTGTGTGCATGTAGGAGCATTGCTTTCTCCCCCCTAGGGATGTAAATTTTCAATATATGTAGCATTCAAAAGAACTGATCAATACCTTTAAAACGAATGGTTGAATCATAGATCTGTGATAATTTTAAACAAAGTTATGGTCTTTTCCATTTTTAATACAAAAAAAAAAAAAAAAAAGACTGAAAAAAAAAAAAAAAAACCAGGAACTTTTGAACTGCATAAAATTGATTTTCTTTGCGTGTTTAGTGTAATACTTTTCTGAGGTAAAATCAATTGTCTGCATTTATCATGAAAAATAATTTTAATAAACAATTAGTAATGCGTAAATTTGTATAGGAAAATATAGAAAAAAAATCTTGTGGTTTATTTGATAAATGCAAATTGTATGTGGAAAAAAATAAAATAAAATTATGACAAATGGTGAATGTGATTTTATATAATTAAAAATACAGCCGTTACAGATGTTAATAATTCTTGAATAACATTAATAATCTGATGTAGCTCTTATCATGTATTTCAATATTTAAAAGATACGTTGCAGATTAAGAGGTAAAAATAACAAGAACTGTAAACTAACATAAATCTGCGTGAAAAGGCCTTTTAACCTTTCATTTGAAAATAGTAAATACGTTTATACAGAATTCAAGACTAAACAGACATACAGGATCAAACATAATAAAACTTCACCTTGACATTAATACCCAACAAACCTCAAAAAGTATAATTATACAAAAACAAATACTGAAAATTTAACTTGAAAACATATTTTACTTATCGTTTTGGTATGATAAATTAATTTTCATTCCTAAGCAGTTTCCTGGACATAGTAAAATATAGTAAAGCATTTCCATCAATTACATTCAATAGAAAAAAATGCTTTTGCTTAATTATTGGTAGATCTGTATGTCAACACACAACATTGTACATGTATAGTCCTCCATTAGTTGCACACAGCACTACATGAAATACATTTCCAGCAATCCCACAATATTCCAAATCTTTTGGGTAGCCCTGTAAACAAATGCTGAATAATTTTTATAGCTGATACCACACAAAACATGTTTTCATGCACATAAGTAATATAAGTGCAGCTTGCAGCCAATAGATGTTAAACTGTATACCCACCAAAAATTTTGCTCATTGTTGTAATGTGCTAGAATTTTTTTGGATGTCTCAGTACATGAACCATTTACTTAATCTCAACGAAAAGTTTAATGGCCTTATACAACGCAGATTTAAGATAGCGAGTTTTGAATTCCTGCTACTATTTATTCTTGAGGTATGCTGATAAAGGACACATACATACCAAACACTTAAAACACGATTTTTGGATTCAAGGGACCTCAAAAATCATAAATATATAAAAACTCACTTTCAAAAATTTGACAACAGTACTTTCTTTACCATATACGTGGTAACTGGATGCCAACATTTTAATTTATTCGGGAGTATTTTTAGCCCAGACTTGCCAACCAATTTTAATAAAAAAAGGGAAGATTTTTGTTGAAAAACCAGAAGATTTCATAAAAAAAAGGGAAGATTTTTTTTTTTTTTTTTTTTTAACTTTTTTTCAACATATAAATATCTACAAAACAGAATCTGTAAGAAATTTATTTAACAATAGACAAAAAAACGTAGTTAAGTTAAAGTATAACTAATTTTTTAAATAAATATAGAATATGGTTTTTGTGTATGTACAGTCGGGGAAAAAAAAAACGCAGCACTTGATGGTATTTCGTTATTAATTGACGCAGAAAAATTTAATAGACACCATTCAACAGGAAATGAAATGCACTTTCTGAAAATGTCGTCGAATTTTGAATTAGGGGTCATCTACATATTAAAATGAGTGCCAACTTTGATTTTTTCAATAGTAACACCCAATTTTGACTTCATATTCAAATTTCTGAGAGTCTGGCAGTGCGGAAAAGTATACTGTTTGTATACATTATCTTTAGTATTCATAGAGTTATAATGAAAAATGTGTTAGGGGGCTATCTCTAAATATAGAAAAATAAAATTAAGATCCTACAAGAACTAGACAAAATTATACTGTTTCACACCGGAAATGTTTCAAGAAAAAAAGAGTTATAAAAGGAAATAAAAATATTAACACCTTTGCAGTATCTTAATTATCATGAATTTAGTTTTTTGGATATGTATATACTTTAGTACTTTTTCAGATAATTTTAGGTATATTTAAATACATTACACTTACGATTGGTCAGACAATACTTTTTATAAAAGTGCAATATTTTTCAATTAAAAAGTATCTATCATGGATATATACTGATCACCAATAAAGCTTAAATTTTCTTTCGTACGTGTAACATAATATACAAACTGAAATAATATAGCTATATATATATATATATATATACAACAACGCATAAACTAAATCTTTTCGGATAAATTATTCTAAGGTTTCATAAAGTAAATATTAAACAATTTTAATAGCACTTACCAGTTTTGGGTCAGTTGAACTCTTTGGAACTGTACGATTTGTTTTATAATTTCTATGAAAATATAATTTCTTAATTAACGCTTTCGCGACTGCTGATGTAGATTCACATCATTTGAAAATCTGTAACAATGCCAGTGGGCGTTTCTTTCGTAATTTGTGTGTTACTTATTTCTTAAGCATGTACCCAGTGTTCATATTTTTGCAATAAAATATACTATGGATAGAAATATATTAATTAGAAAAATTTTGTTATAATGTATATCCATCTGTAATATAATTGTGGTACAGAAAATTTGATTTGAAATTTTATTTTGAGAGTATTTCAAACAGTAAACCCCGCCTATTTAGTTAATTTTTTTCTTCTAGTGTTCGTTTAAAGGATTCTAAATTTATCACCAGTAATCGATGAAGTAAATACCACTTGTGTATATTTTGTCAATGTAAAATAAGCGGTTTAACACGATAAATACTCAAAGTCACATTCACTTTTCGTTTCTGAATTGTTTTGTTTTGAAGAACGATAAGAGGCGGGGCTTTAGAAAAAAGGAATTCTTGATACTAACACAAATGTTTAAAAATACATTTTTGTTTCATTTCTTTGCATTTGACGTTGTTGTTATATAATTTGACCCTTAAATAAAAAATAAAAATATTTTGTTCAATTTTCTCTGTTATTTTTTAAGATTTGCTTCGTTATCTCATTCAAAAATTTTTAAGAGACGGCCCCCTAAACCACTCCAAAAGAAAGATTTACTTATATCTCGAAAACTAATAACTGGAATGAGCTGCAAATTTGCACACCCATATTTTTCAACATTAGGATTCATTTTATGTGAAAATTAATATAGGTCATAGTTCATAATTTTTATGAATATGAATTTATTAATATTTTTCAGAATTAAAAATATTTTTCAGAATCAAAATTAATGATGGATTATGTTTGGGTTTCTTCACTGTATCTCGTAAAAAAAGAATTATATCGATCAAGTTATTTTTTGTGAAGATATTAATAAAAGTTTGAAATATGAATTTAACATTAGCACCTTCAAACTTTGAACGCTTATAACTCTATGAAAAAATAAGCAAAATATACAACCAATATACTTTTTCGCATTGTCGCGAACCCAGGAATTCAAATATAAAATAAAAATGGGGCATTACCATTGAAAAATTCAAAGTTGGTGCGCGTTTTAATATGTAGACGACCCCCAATTCAAAATTTCAGTTCATTTTCTGAATCTACTCTCAATTTCCCGTCGAATGATACCTATTACATTTTTGTGCATTGATTAGCAACGGAGTTACATCGAGTGCTGCGTTTTTTTTTTTCCCGACTGTACATTAATCATATATATAAAGAAAAGTAGCAGTAGCTAATTATCAGTTTCAAACGTGCATAAAACCAACTGAGTATTAATTTTCTTAAATTGATTTGGGAAATTTTTTCTTACTTGAAAAAATTATTAGCTTTTTTCCCCCATGTACATTTGGTATAAATATGACATACAAATATTTAATTTAACTGAGGAAAAATAAACAGATTCATTAAATTCAGCAATAAAGATCTAAAAATAATTACACATGTGAGAAATATTGAGCACTTCCATTGCTTTATTGTTTCTAGAATTGATCATTGATCACAATCCAGGGGGAGGGGAATAAAAAAAAAATAATTAAAGAGCAAGAAATATTAAACTCTTTCAACTCTACTTCTAGAATCAAATGTAAAAACTTTAAAATTAATATTATCATTTATGTTGCAGATGGATAAAGATTAGGAAACAAGACTTCTGCAAAACATTTGATTGCTGATCACTAGTTGGAGATAAATAAAGGGGTGTGTGTGGGGGGGGGGGGCAAAAAATAATTACATCAGCAAGAAATATTTAACAATTCTATTTCTTTAAATGTTCCAGAATCTCAAAAAGCAAGTTTGAAATGAATATTGACATTTACGTTATGGATGGAGAAAGATTGGGAATCAGGAGTTTTTGTAGAACATTTGGGTTTCTTTTTAAAACGAATGATATCCCCTACTTTTTTAAAAATGGAAAATTTCATCATCTGTCCAGAAAACTGGAAGTCTTCCGGGAAAACCGGAAAAGTTGGTAAGTATGTTAGCCCCACCTTTTTTTTGAACCACTAATTTCTTAAGGATAATTTTATCGAAATTATTTATACATTGGAGAAAATTTAAAATGGTGCAAAATAAAGGCGGGGTTAAAAATACTCTGGAATAAATTAAAATACTGGCATCTTTGTCATATATAAGGGTGAGAGAAAGTCAAATTTTTAACTAGACAAGTTCTCTATAGTGATATAATCACAATGCATACAAAAGTGGTCTAAAAACTCTAAATTGGAGTGCAGAAGCAATATAGTTAACCTTATGATGACATTCTGATACCTCTATTTGTCAACTTTATTACTGTTTTTTTTTTTTTTTTTTTACTGAATTAACTCAAGAAACGTAATTTTAGCGCATTGATTTGGAATCCTTTTAATGTCATAAATATAAAAATAACACATATGGATGAGATTTATGAATAATTTGGAACGATAAAGGCTTTTATAATTTTGAACAAGAGCCTTAAAAAAAAAAAAAAAAAAAAAAGAAGAAGAAAAAGAGAGAGAGAGAGAAAAGAAGAAAAAAATGGGCATTTAAAGTAATTTTTTTTAGGTACACTTTTATAAATCACAAATTTCAAGAATTTTATACGGGCCCATAGGAAATTTCACTTCAATAAATAATGTCTGCAAGTTAACTATAAATTATATGTCAATAAAGGAATTGGTCAGATACAACAAAGATTATAGGTGTAAATTTATTATGGTTTGTCCATTCTCTATATCATTACTTTTTAATAGTACTATTTTGTAAAATTTGTATGGAATTAAATACGATGAAGATTATGAAAGTTATTTAAGTTCCATATTAAATTGGCAGCTATAACTAAGATGTAACATCTTAATTGCGTGCACAAGGAAAAATTGACAATGAATTTAAATAATTTTTTAATGATTTATAAACAGTTTTAGCTTTTCATTTCTTTTTTTTTTTTTTTTTTTTTTTTAACGCTGACTTAAATATTTAGAAGATGAAGCTAGGTTGTCCATTATTTTATCATAATAAAAACTTAAAGACCTTTCAATCTACAAAAATAAATAAAATATTTTAAATGTTCTTGTCCAAATTAAGAACAAGAACCAAGAATGCAAGTGACTATTAATTATTTTCATAACTGAAAAAATTCTTTCACAAGACACTTGCACACATGAAAGGATTTATACATACTTGTAAGCTATATATACATTGGTCGATATGAGCATGGCCTCCTAAACTAGATGCCTTCTGCATGGTTTGGAAACTTGGCGGTAGACAGCACCACCAGATACATATTGCAAGACTTTTTTATTCAACAGCCACCAAAAATTTTTTAAAGTTGGATTTGATATACATAAAAGGTGAATAGAATCGAAGAAACGTCGATTATATATATCATATATCACTTCCTAAAATTATTGGTGACAGTTGAATAAAAAAGTCCACAACCTGTACCAAGTGGCACTGTCTACCGCTTGAACTGTTGCCAAGTTCCCGAGCCACGCGGAAGGCCTCTAGTTTAGGAGGCTATGATATGAGTTTAGTTTGGGTAGTAATTCATATATGTTGCACATTTTATTTTAGTTTTTTCTTCAAATATGCTGATAACACACACAGAACAACCACTATAATTCAGATTTTTTTATTCAGGACACCTTAAAATGTGTAAATACATTAAAAATACCGTTTCAAAATTTCGATCAGAAAACAACACTTTCTCAGCCATACAAGAAAAAGAAAGAAAGAAAGAAAAAATATTACAATATTTTAAAACTTAGATATTTTCCCTTAAGAAAATGGAGCCCACCAGCAGCTGAGTGATCCTGCTCTCAAAGTTGGTAGGTGTGAGTTACCAGGTTCGATCCCAGGTCGCGCTCAATTGCCTAGCCGTTCATAGTTTTCTGTGGTTTTCTCTGAAACTTGTGTAAATATGGACTAGTACACCTTAGATAGATCCCCACAGAAGGCACTCCCCCCCTCTGACCTGGGAATCTAGTGTGGTCAATCAATCCCCACAACCCAACCCAACCCTTAAGAAAAAGAGGAGATATTAGTAAACGTTTCGCTGTTTACTTCCAGCTTTTATTAGACTATGCTTGCCCTTTCACATAGCATTCAGGGTACATGCACCGCGCCTTATTCTAGTTCCACTATCACAAAGATTATTTTTAATTACTTGCAAAAAAAAAAAAAAAATTCTTTCGAAGAATTGAGAAAATAAAACGTTCTGATATACGATCAGTAGCAAAATTGTGCCAGCGCTAGTAAAAATTCCTATATGAAAAAAGTACGCTTAATACTGTTTTGTTAAATAAATTCTTGTTGAATCATGTTCTTAGAGACTGACTAAGTACATCATCCGACAAGGATTTATTTAACAAAACAGTATTAAGTGTACTTTTTTTACATAGGAATTTCTGCTAGCGTTCGAATAATTTTGCTGCTGAATATAAGTATCTTTAATGCATGCCTTAATGCAGAAATTTTCATGTGTTTATGGGAAATGACTAGTCGGAAAAAATTTAGAGCCCACAGATTTCAAATGCAAGCACCCGACTTGAAAACTGTCCAACTAGGTGCAAACTCACGATCTATGCTTTCGCAATGCGGAAGTGTATCTTCCATTGAAACAAAAATATTATGGGCCAAAAGTTAAGCAATATTTTAATATTTTTCTGGGCCAATGTGTGAATGGCATAAATATTTGTACTATCCTATCATTTGTTTAGATAGATGTTTCACTGTCAAAATAAGGACTTTGATACAATTTTTTCCTGAAAAATTAAAATTTAGTACCAATAATGAAATTTTTTTTCCTGTTCATCTGGGCAACTAACTGGCCTACGTAATTTGGCAGTTGGCCCACCTGGCGATCGCCGAGTGGGCCAGTCTGCCCCTGACAATAACCGGGATTAGGTCAGTTCCGCGAATGCTGGGTAATGGATCCTGTACTATATTCGAATAGGAATGTGCAACTAAATTTTGTAATCAATCTGCTTATCTGAAAACTTCTCATTTCTCAAAATAATAATAAATAAATGAATAAAACTTTTTTTTTGTCCTCTTAATGCTAATAATTTCGAGGAAATTGTAAAAATGTTTTTAATTTAAAATAATAATAATTAGCTATTTTACTATATTTTCTCTCGCTAGTATATTCATTAAAGAATGTAGAGTATTAAAAAAAAAAAAAAAAAAAAAGAAAAAAAGATGCCAGGTGAAGAGCCGACAACAGGGCTCGAAACTAGAGTTGGTAAGTCAGGGTGTCAATGGCCCTAACATTTTTTTTAGTTGCCATAATGTTCAAATTGGTTGCCATTTTTTAATGATTTTTTTACTCATAAATGCACATATATATACATCTAATGATTCACAATGCTTAGAAATAAACAACACACAAATACCTTGCAAATAAGAAAGAAAATTTATTAAAAATACAAAATTATTTTTTAAACTCTGGACATCTTACGTATCCCTGCTTAACATCATTCCACCATAAATTCATAGCAGGTTGTGGATTAAATTCTTCTAAACTTGGTCCACATAGCTGAATAAGGCTCCGTTTACAGCCTTGCTTAAAATCAACCCGCATTTTAACGATGCTTCTTTTAATCCCCCTTCCTGTTTTGTCTATTTACAACTATCTATCTCCGAGTAAGGATGGAGACGGCAACAACCGGTTTTCAATGGGGAAAGACTGAAGTAAAGTCTCTTTAACTCACAAACCAAAACATTTGCTTAAATTCTATTGCCGTTAGTTATAGATGTACACACACAAAATAAAATAAAATAAAATAAAGAGGTAAATTATTTAGTAAAAAAATTACCTCAAAAGGGGAGAATTTGGGGGGTTGAACTCCAGTAAAAGGGAGGTTGTGAACGGGGCCTTTATAGTAAATCATCTATGGTTAAAACTAAACCTGTCAAACTAAAGGTGACAAATCGGTATCATTTGGCACCCTGGGGTGAAAAGACAGTACCATTTGGCACTTTAAAGCTTGAAAATGTGGTTAGCGTGCCAATTGGCCTTTGACTGGGTGATCGGAGCTAATTAAGGTGCCATCCACTATGTATAGGGGGAAATGAGGCACACCACAGAAGAGTGATCAGCTGGATCGCTAAATTTTAATGGTGGCGTACATGAAGATAGAAGTTTACTTAGACGTTTAAAGTAAGAGTTGTTTTTTCTTTTTTTCTTTTTTGTATTCATCCCTGATGATTATTCAAAGTAAGTTCATTGATGATTATTGTTTATTTTGCTGTTATTCACATTGTAATGTGTACAAAAATTTATCCAGAAATATTTATAAACATTTTTCCTAAACCTAAAATTTTTACATCCGATATAAAAATTAAGCAGTGTGTGAAGTAACTGACTGTTGTAAAGTTATTAATTTTAATAAGATATTTAGTGAGTTCAGTAAAGTAATTAAGTTATGTATTACATAAATAAAATAACTCAAATAACATCCTTTAAAAGGACTTATCATATTAATTTCGGACACACCGTACTCATCCTCAGTGCCAAGTACGAAAAACATCGTTCTTCTGTAGATTTAGAAATAGATATGGTTCCTGTTCTGGGCGTGGCAGGCTGGGTGAGTGTTGCCGGCGTGAAACTAGTTTAACACCACAGGCAAGTCACAAGTCTTGCCGCTTGCCTCCTTCCTTCCTATCTTGTGTTTCTTAGGTTATTTTTTCATTAATTTTGATAAGTTTATGGTTTTAAGTTAAGATTTGTTGTGTTACTTTATTGATTCGTTTGTTTTGCAGGCTGTTAATTAATAGATCTGGCTTCTTTACATTAGTGTATTTCATTCACTGATAAAATTTTTTTAATCTTATTGGTCATTGGTGTTTCAGTGATCTTGTATTTGTTGCTTGGCTTCTACTATGCTTAATAGATCATCTTTATTATATATATATATATATATATATATATATATATATGTATATATCATCATGTATCTATTGCTAAATTTCATAAAGTTTTTAAATTCTTCCTTTTATATATATATATATATATATATATATATAATAGATATCGTAATAAGATTTAATCATAAAATTCAGCTATTAATAGAACCAAGACAATAATAGCACACTAAAATATAGAACTGAATTTAACATAGAGGAAAGAATTACACAAAAAGTTGCAATGTAGATTAAGAACCAATGAGTTAGGATAGTAACTTAAAATACTTACGCCGACCTGAATGATAATAAAAATGACCATTGAGCTTATGAGAGTGAAAACGAAAAATAAATAATAAAAAATAACCATTAAGCTTATGAGAGTGAAAACGAAAAATAAATAATAAATCACAGAAATAATTGGATGTAAATGCTTAAACATAGAAATACATATATATATATATATATACATATATATATATATATACAGTGGTGGATTTAAGAAGGGGGGGGGGCTAGGGGGCTGAAGCCCCCTCAAAAAAAACACTGATATTCACAATTGAATATTGCAACTGTAAATTTTTTATTGGTCTAGAATAACACTTTGAAAAATCTTAGCCCCGCTCCCCCAAAGTGAAGTACTGGATCCGCCACTGCATATATATATAAATATATATATATGATAAATAAAAAATATGAGTGTTCTGTATTGACGGAATGGTGTACGATCATCTTATATAGTAAAGTAGAGTCTATACATCTTATATAAGAAAATACGGAGTCCATTTGAGTTCGAAATAACCTTTATTAAATTCTAAATGCAGTCGCAATAAATGATGCAGTCATGGGCCGAGTATGAAGATATCCTGAGAGCAGTATATCCCGGAAAAAGGAGCCGATGGCCGGCACTTTCGGCGAATCCCGAAGGGTGCTGCGAATCTACTTCATAAACTTCTACATGATGGAGTATCAGTTAACGTGAGTTTATTAGGCAGGTGATTATCTTAAAAAGCCACAATTTTTTGTGTGCTCCCGCTTAAATACTGCATATTTCGACGAGAACCGAAACTATTCTTATGAATGCTTATTGGATAGTTAGCTAATCTAAAACACGCCTACCTTCTCTCATTGGTTGACCCAGATATCCAGGATTTAGTATTTCGCCATGCTTTACTGCTTATTTCGACTATTGCATAATTTTGATTGCAAAACTTATTCTGAAATCAGATTCCCGTGCTATGAAGCTCTGTTGAGAAACTAACTTTACCTGGGCACTCGAATAGAATTCTCATAAAATTGTTCTTAAAATTAAGATTTATTCTGAGATATTAATATTAAGTTATCACTTAATATTAATTTAAATACTAATTTAGAATCTTGCTTATTTTATCCTTTCATATCCCCCCCCCCTCCAAGCCGAAGCTGCTCCAGATTTGCCTGCAAATTTGTGGGAAGTCCCTCAGAAGTAGAAGATACTCCATTAGAAAGTTTAATTTAAAATTTAAAATTTGACAAATTATAAAATTTAACTTTTTGGAAAATTTATTTAAAACTGGAAAATTTATTTAAAAATGGAACATTTTATTTTTTAGAAAATTTTGTCCGAAAAATTTTATTATGGAATCATTGTTATTATTGGTACTATCATGACAAAAATTCTAAATTGACCTAAATTCAAATATTATTTCCGATATTTTCTATCAAACTAGTTGGCCTTCGCCCCCCTAGCGGTCGATATTTTCAAATGAAGCTATTTCTAAATTTGTTGCTTACATATGATCCTGGCAAGCCATATTCGCCAAATCAAAAACAGGGGCTAAATGCTGTGATACATAGTCAATAATAATAATAAATTTTATTTAAAATTTAACTGTATTTTTTTTATTAAAATAACATAATTCAAGTAATGAAATGTAATATTCATAAAAAAAAAAAAAAAAAAAAAAAAAAAAAAACAGCAAAAACAGCAAATTTATTATAATCACCACTAGTTTATTTGTCGCATTAAACTCGCATTAGAGATGATAAATAAGAAAAGAAATAATTTTATAAATAAGTTTAATTTAAAATGCCGATTGCTAAGACGATATAAAAATAATTTGTAATAAAATAAAAATTTATTTTACAATAGAAATGGAGGGTCATAGATTAACCTTCAATAAAATATTGTAGCAATGTTTGATGTTTTCGAAAATTGAAACACAGGATCGATTTTGACTCGTGTAATGACGTAAAAATGTTTGATTATAAAGGATATTCTTGAAATAAAATGTTTTACAAATTCAACATCATGCTTCTTTTCCAATCCTTATGGGTTGTAATGTTTTATCCAGCAAGAAGTGATTATTTTGTTAAATTAAGTCTAGTTCACACAAAACATATTACTCGACTTTAAATTAAAGAGCGTACAATTACTAACTTCATTGACAGCCTCTGAAATTTATTTTTGAACAATTTTTTTTTTTTTTTCATTTTTAAATTTAGTAAATTCATAATAGTTAAATTAATTTTCGTTCACCAAAACTTGATTTTTCCCATTTTAATTTTTAGTTAAAAATTGCATTTAGTTAGTTTTTCAATTTTTAAACTAAAAAATAAAATATAAAATAAATAAATAATACACAATAACAGAAATTCATGCAATTTGCATTGATTATTTACACTTTTCAACTATACAGACTCGTTGCATCGTTCAAACATCAATGTTTTTCGCTACGTTATCATATAACGGACAGACAGAAAAACTAATTAAATTCGTAATCATCTCAAACGTTGTTATGGAAATTGTTAAACATTCTTAACACAAACGGAAATACAATTCCGGCATTTTCCAACTGTAGCCCTTAATATATCTGAATATTTTAGTGTAGCACTGTAAATCTGAACGTTAAACATATCATATTCTATACAAAAAAAAATATTTTTTCATATAAGCAGTAAATGTCAATTTCATTCTGGATTTTGCCCTAAAAAGGTATTTAAAAGAATATTTTTCATAAAGCACAATGCATTCACATTTTTTGGGGTGTCCATGTACACGAACCTGTTGTAAAGAGCCTATTAATGCCATTTTAAATAGAGAATATTCCATAATAAACTTAAATAACTTTTAACATTTTGAAGAAATTCTGAAAGTATTTACTGATGCTGGAGGCGGGCAGACAGACAAACCGACAGTCACGTACACAGTTTGACTAATTCAAATCATAGTCACTTTTAAACATTGTTGCAGTGTTAAATGCTTAATAAAAATGAAATTGCAATTTCCTATATATTTTTATGCGGCCTGTAAATCTTAATGTTAATTGTACTGTATATTAAAGGGTTTTCCAATAGGGATGATACAATTTTAAATGGTTAGAATGGCAACACTGCGTATTTTTTGACATTTCTTGAGTCATTTGTGTTTAGTATGCTATGCCATTTAATCATGCAAAGATACACGCTTGAACAACATTTTGAAATTATTAAATTGTTTTATCAAAATCAGTGTTGATATATGAATACTGAGAGAAAAATAAGAAGAATTCATGGACGACGTTCTTCAGTTAATCGACTCGATCGATTGTGATTTTTTTTTTTTTTTTTTTTTTGGGGGGGGGGGGGATATGTTAAGTCACAAGTTTATGCTGATAATCCCATAACAACTGAGCAATTAAAAACCAACATTGAACGTGTTATTCGTGAAATAACACCAAATTTATATGAAAGAGTGATGGAAAATTGGACTGGCAGAATGCGGTATGTACAGAGAAGTCGTGGTGCTCACATGAATGATATTATTTTCATACTTAATGGCATAATGTAAGCTTTGAAATAAAAAAGAAATTGTGTCTTACTGAATAATTTATGTGTCTTTTTTTATTTTTAAATTGTACCACTCTTAATGGAAAACTCTTTATAAAAAGCAAACTTTCGTGCATAAGAATAGCATATTTCAATTTCATTAAAATTTCAATATAGAAATTAACATGTACTTTCTTGCTAAAATTAATTGGCATAAAAAATTATTTCAAAACAATATATATCAGGGTTCATACTCATTTTCAGAAAAAAAATTCCCTGAGTTTTCCCTGAGTTAGTTCACAGAATCAATTTTTCCATATCGACAACTAGTGATGTTTATTTTAATCCCCCCCCCCTTTTCTAAAATGGGGGGGGGGGAGTAGCAAACTAATTGCCTGAGAATGCTTTGCATCTGAATAATTTATTTTAAAATCCTTTTCAGACAAAACAAAATATTAATCAGAATTGGAAATGTGTATATATATATAACAAACACTTGGAAACTTAATTACTTTACATACAAATTTGCCCTTACACCGAATGCTTCAAAAAATTTAATTAGCCAATGATTATTAAACGACATTGTGCTTTGTAAGGGTCACTATCTAGTATCTACACTTTCGACCCAAAATGCAAACTGTGGATTTAAGTTTTTATCTGCCCAGTCCAGATTAAACGATGTTTTCCAACTCACGATAATAATTGCTTTTTAATTATAATTCAAACCATCTCACAAAGAAATGAAATAAAATGCCTAAGCTAATAAAATAACTAAGCTAAGCAAGTGCACATTGCATCAGTAAGACTGAATAACAAACGAAATATTTAAAGCTGCTGTCAGATGCCAATTATCGAATGAAAACAAATTAACCATGGAGAAAAATCAAGTTAAAGAATCTCTTAGAGACAGGAAAGGTGTGTCTAATTTCAAGATATGATTGTTCATTATGCAAAAAGCGTGCCCAGTTTTTCATTGGATCAGCATGATGTTAGTAGGATTTCCATAATGACGTCACGGAAATGTACGAGTATCAGCTTTTTCCAGAGTAGATCCCTGTTTTTCCAGGTTTTGGTGCTTGTTTTGAAAGTTTCCCTGAGATTTCCCTGAGATTTTATGACCAATTTTTTTTCCCTGAGTTTTCCCTGATTGTCAGGTTCTCCCTGAGGCGTATGAACCCTGTATATATATATATATATATATATATATATATTTAAGTTGCAACGACGAAAAAAAAAAAAAAAAAAATAATAATAAAGTTAACTCTTGGTTAGTCGCCATTTAAATAACCGAAAAATTCGGGAAACTTTTTTTTCCTACTTCCAGAAAAATGTTTTTAAATTTTCCGTTATTTTCGGAAGCTTACGTTTTTCATTTTCAAATAATCACATTGTCCGATTTATTATAAAACATATCAATGTTCATATTTAAGACCCTACTGTTCGGACAGATTCTTCCGCTGAACGGAAGGGGGCACAAATTCGATATTTTCAGAACAAGCAAAATTCAGGGGAAATGCAGAGGGGCATTCAATTGATTCGGGAGGGGGGGGGAGACACTTTTGCGGTTTTTTATGGCATACAAATAGAAATGCATTATCTTCTATGAAGATTCAGCAGGACAGTGAAAGGGACAGTCTGTGCCCAATGAGCGTAATTATGGTCATCTCTGGGTGAGTATGAAATTCTCGAAAGAGATCGTATAACTGTCAAAGAAAAAATTTAGTGTTTCGACGAAAGGGAGGAATTGGGAGGAAGATAAGGAATTGGAGGAATTGGGAAGGGGGGTATAGTGGGCATTTCGGTTTTGTTTTCTCTTTGCGGTGGAAATGAGAGAGAAGACTGATTACGAAAAGATTTGTAGGCAAACATTTGGTATTGCTTAAACAACAACAACAACAACAAAAAAAAAAAATTCTCAAAATTGTAAATAAACCGAGAAAGTTTTCGTCATTTGGCACCCTTTCATTTGCGTTTCGAGCGAGCGGCCCTGTGCGGCTGCACACTTCGCACACCCCTTAATCCGCCCCTGCTGTTTGGCATTCGAGAATATCTCTAAGTGGACATTTAAGTCAACAGACAAGAAAGATATAGGGCAACAAAGTTTTGGCCACTATTTTGGATAACAGACTTCCAGTTCAAATTTTGCTAAAGGCAGATTTGTATTCAGCACAGTAAAATTACCCTAGAAATGTTGTTTCCCTAAATGTTAGATGAAATACTTCTTGCATTGCTCTTTCTTGAAAACATCCCTAGTCTATTCTAAAAATTTTCATGTGCCAAAAATTTGATTTGCCAATTTTTTCCTTTAAATAAATTTTTCTTCACAAATTATATGATTTACTAGCATTTGGCTCAATGACAAATGGCTAGTGTTACTATTATATACATAACAACATTGATTTTCAAATGGTAGAATTAACAGTTGAAGTACCTCTGAATGTGTGAATATCACCAGTAGCTGTTTTAGGAAGACCTTTATAACAGGCTTCAGATGTTAAGGCATAATTAACCCCACAACTTCCCAGTAAGAAACCTATTTGTTGAGATCCAGCATCCTGCAGAAAGAAGAAGAAAAAAAAATCAATAACTTACAAAAGATAGAAATATTTTAAACAAAGCAAAACAATATCTCCAGAACTTTAAATGAAAGGGAAAAAAAAAAAGAGAATGTTTAAGATTTCATTTGTTATTATAGTGGATTATCAAATTATTAGAAACATTGATTATTCTGATATTTTTTTAATTTTCTAAAAAAAAAAAGAAAAATATTGGACAAAATTTCAGATATGCAAAGAACATTACAAACTCACATTTTCCATTATTGATTTAGTTATGATTATAATCAGGAGACAAAACACAAATTAAAGAAAAGCTTAAACACTTTCAACACCCTGCATTATAAAAAAAAAAAAACTGCAAATACATAATTTCACTTAACAATATTTGTATGCATTTTTGTGGGAATTAAACAATTATTCACGATTATTTAGACAGATATTATTATTGGCAAGTATTTTGCTTAATGAATTTCAATAAAATTTTACAGAAATTGACAAACATTGCAGAAATATTACTTGGAAACATATAATGCACACATGTAATTTTCGCTAAGATATAAGCACATGTAGTAAATACTTTTCTTACTGCACATGCATGAACAATAGAATTTTTTTTTATCACACAAGTTGAATGCTAAATATATTGGACAGCTTATGTGAAAATTTCACCTGAACAGAGTAAAAATTAAACAAATTTTATCAGATAAAGATGAACAAGATTTTAAATATTCTCCAGAGTTGAAATTTCATGAGTTTTTCATATGTCACATATTTCATTTGGAAATCTGATTATTTTACCAACACTGCAAAACTTCTTACTTGTAAAAAATCCCAGGACTGTAACTCTAACAAAATTTTATCTATTTACTAAGATAAGGGCCTTTCCACAAATAAGAAGTTTTGTTAGTAAATGGAAGTTTACTTAAACACACATTTATAATTATTTTTTTTTTTTTACTTTTTTGTCGACTTACTCAAAGATTTTCAACATTTTCAAATTTAAATGTAGAATTTAAAAGAAAAATAAGGAACATAGTCATAACATTATGACAGCTTTAATCAAAGCTTGTAACAAGGAAGAAATCAATATTAATTTTAAAACAGTTACCATGATCACAAATTACAATTAGAATTATGCTGCATATCATGAGACAGTTGAAATCATCGACCATATCATTTCGTGCAATGGCAACAATGTGACAGGCATCGATAAAATGTGGAGCCATCAACCGCACAGAAGACCACCAGCAGTTTCCAAGGGCTTTAGCACCAAAGGAGCCAGTGACAAAAGCAGGGCGCCCCGCAGAAAATATTTCGGCCAGTTCATGAAGCCAAGTAAGGTTTTTCATGTTGTTTACAAAGTTTTAATGTCATATTTATATATTTTAATATTGTTTCTATTACGTTTTCTTTATTTCTGATTACTGTAATGTAAAAAAAGTTAATTTAATCAGAAGTTTTAAATTAGAAGTTAATTATAAGTTAAAATCATAATTTTAAGCTTCACAATATCACTTCAAACATGGAGTTTTTAATTAAACTTAAGAATTTAAAAAACAACCTTTTTATCAACTCCATGACATGGCCGGAGTACTTTCGCCAGGGTACCCCGGTTTTTTCGACGGCAACTTTCGGTGCTGGAGGGTTTGAAGTCTGTGCTGTTTCTTTCTGGTTCCTCTGCTTAAAAGCATGTGATGCCATTGTTTATCGAGCCTGGCTGCATCATTGCCATTGCAAGAATTCGGAAAATAATTTATTTCTATTTCTTTATGGTACAAGGCATACTTATGATTTTTGTAATGTGTGAGTTTCGTTACGTTTTCAAATTGGATATTAATATCTTCCTTGTTTTATCCATGACGATGTCTATGACGATGGCTATGGCTATGTTCTTTGATTCTCATTTTAAATTTTTCTCTTTGTTTTTCCAATGTAAAACATGTAGTTTTTTTTTATCGTCGGTAAAAGGAATCTTATAAATACCTGCAGTCTCTAAATGGTTTGCTGGATCTTTATCATTTCTGATCATTTGGTAAATATTGGGGTTAGGTTTAATAGGGATATTTATATTGCTTTTGGCTGGTATTTTTTTAATTTTTCCGGAAGCACCGTGATCATATAGAATAGAGGTAACATATTTTAATTGTGGGTTTTGATGATTAAACCACAATTAAAATGTACTACTTATTAAATTTTAAGTTTTGAGATAATTAGTTTATTTCCATCTACTGATAATAATAAAAATAATCAGATTATTAAGGAAAAAATTAGCAAAAAATATCATGATCCTAAATTTCAAACAACATTTATTGTCACAATCAATTTAATTCGTAATGAAAAATTATTTTCCTTTTAATGATAACTTGTATTAAAATTAAAGCAAGCACCAGCAAACATTTAGTTAACTTTGAGCTAGGTTTAAACATCATTATGCAAAGGAAACATAAAAGAAAAATCATTTGCAACAAAAATATTCAAACTATAAAAAAAAAAAAACATTCTGAACATTAAAAATTTAACAATTATATAAATATTCAAAATTTCAAAAGAAATTTAAACTCATTTTAACACTATAAATTCTAAAAAATTTATACATTTACAAAATACATACAAAAAATTATCATAATTCATTAGTTGCTTTACTACAGACAGAGCATTATTCATAGACTAATCTCATTTCCCAAACTAAATGTTTAACTCCATGTTTAATGTTAAACATTTACTTTTGGAAATGTTTACTATGTTTAACTCCCATTTCAACAGATTTTGTAAACTTAGACGCAAACGTCTAAAATTTCTTAACCACCTGAGATTTCTTCAAAAATGTAAATATAACAAAGTTATTCCTAATTTTATTAAATTGCAGTGTTCTGTTCCTGTAACTAGTAGGGTTTCTAAAGCCTTATTCTGCTCCAAATTTATTCTTTTAAATGCTTGTATTCAAGATTTTCGTCAACGTATCGCCAAAATTGAGGAAGAGCTTTATGAGCTTCATCTCTTCCTTGGTAAAAACTTGAATGATTTTGCTGTTTCGGAAAATAATAATTATTTATCCTTACATTCACTTAATTCTGCTCATCAACGTAATTTAGATTCTAAGTTTTCTGTTTTGTGTAAAAACCAAAAAACCTCTTGTGAAATTAACAAAGTTCCTGAAGAAAATTACATAGTTAATCTGTCTTCACATAACTTAACTGCCCAACAAAATAAAGTGTTAGAACTAGGTTTGAATTTTTCCCAATCTTGTAAACTTTCAATTTCTAAATTAATTGCTCCCATTGAGGCTTCTTTAAAATATAGTAAAATATCTACCTCTCAAAAAGAATCTCTGCGCCATATTCTTGCTGATTGCATTTCTTCCAATAATTCCAATTATAAATCTAATCTTTCTAAATCTGAGATTGTTGCTCTTAAGGAACTTAAATCTAATAAAAATCTTAATAGCGTTGGAATATTAAAACAGGAATAAACTACTATGTCAGAAACGCCAAAGAAAAATTACTGAGGTGCATACAGCTGTTTCGGTAGCCTAAAGCGTACCGTCTTCAGTGCAAAAAGAATTCTGAATCTGGAGAACAGGGGTCATAGCAAAGGAATAAAAAAATATAGGAGTCTAAAAGAAAAAATATAGGAGTTTAATAGAAAAAAATATAGGAGTTTAAAAGAAAAAATATATAGGAATTTCGAACGAAATATAGGATACATAGTAGTTTGGAGCACATGTACACAAACAAAACTGAGTACCATTATCCATAAAATTCTAAAATGTGTGTCCCCAATGACAGCTCTAATAACTTCAATTTTTAATAAACATCCTATAATTTCAAAAATACAATAACGTATGCACGATTCTATTAACATCTTTAAAAAAAATACATGGTTAGAAAAATAGCCATCATTTAATCCCATATATGAAAAAATTAGATCAACTGGAATTTTGCTGACCTGCGGAATCTGATTGATTTAGATCAAGGATTTCAATGCATGGGACTGTGCATTCACATTGATAAGGGCCTCCAAATCAGAGACTATTACTTTAGATTATTACCATAAGTGACAAATCTGTTCATCTGTGTCACTTAAGGTTTAAGTTGACAAATTGGTCAATATTATTAAAGAACAAAGATTTTTTTTTTTCTTTTTTTTGGGGGGGGGGGGGGGATGTAAACAAACCAAAGGGTCAATAAACTTATCAAACAATTTTGAAAGGCACTCTTATTCTATATTAATATTATATACAAAAGAATGAAACTACTCCATTCCTCTAAAAGTCCAACTAACAAAGGAAGTATGAATCAGTAAAATTGCTATTGAAACCAAATCACGCTTAAATTAAAGAGCATGGTCGAAAACATTGGGTACCGTACAAATTTGCTGCAACAACTCCCCTGGGGGTGAGATATGCCCTCTATTAGTTTTAGTTATTTCTATAAAAGCCAACAAAACTCACAGCGTAGTGTGAACAGATGGTGCAGTGCTAGCGTGCTGGACTTCGGATACGTAGGTCGTGGGATCGAGTCTCCGCAAACGCATTATGTTTTTTTAATTTCAACTGAAATATTTATTTTTGACATTTTTAATTAAATTAAATCATTATTGTAAGAGAAAATATATTAATTATATTAAAACATTTTTTTCTTTTCAGCGCGGACAATTTAATATTTTTTTTTATTTTTAACCAATTTATTTATTTATTTATTTATTAAATTTAAAGAAATTAATAATTTAACAGGAAATACTTTTATATTATATTTAGGTAAGATTTTGTTAACGATTACATTCAGATAAAATTTTGTTAATGATTGTTTTATATAAATTATAATTACTATTTTTTAACGACGACATTAATAGCAAGAGTTAATCATCTGCTTTCAATTGTATTATTTATTAATGCTATTTTTTGCATGAAAAATCCTGAATGATGAACAGCTGTTGCTTAACTATTCGACGTCGCTTTTAACTTTTATTTCAAATATTTCATTAAACAACTGTCAAGTTTCGTGGTGTCGGAAGAACTGACAATAATATTGAAGACAATGACAAATTTTCTCAAAATGATTTTACTAATTTATATATAATTTACATCTAAAAAAATTCAAAATCTGGGTAAATATGAATTTTACAAATCAAGTAATCTCGACGAAAAGCCAAATATTTGACAAAATGTTCGTGATGAGCAATAATTGACGGTGAACAAAATTGAAATTCAAATAATTGTGATCAATCTTTTTATATTTCTTGTTGTAATTATGAAAAATATTTATGGTTCCATGATTTTTCTACTTTTAATCATAATTGTTATGAATTAGAAACTATATTCGTAGCTTTAAACATGGTTTTCTTTTTTATAAATAAAAAAATTAAAAAAAAAAAAAATGCATTTCTTAAATTCATTCTCAATACTTTATTAATTGGAATACTCAAAAAAAAAAAAAAAAAAAAAATATTAATGTAATAAATATTTTCTCTTAAATTAATAATTTAATTTAATTAAAAACGTAAAGAAAAAAAATTAAAAAATAAAATACAAAACACCCTTGCGGGGACTCGATCCCACGACCTACGTATCCGAAGTCAAGAACGCTAGCACTGCACCATCGGTTCACACTACGCTGCGTATTTTGTTGACTATTTTAGAAATAACTAAAACTTATAGAGGGCATATCTGACCCCCATGGGAGTTGTTGCAGCAAATTTGTACGGTACCCAATGTTTTCGACTATGCTCTTTAATTTAAGCTTGGTTTGGTTTCAAAAGCAATTTTACTGATTCATACTTCCCTTGTAAGTCAAGCTTTTAAAGTTAGTAATGTTGGTAAGTAAATGGGCATATCATGCGGGAGCATATATACTCAACGCAACATACATTATACACAACATGTTCACTCAGCATCATTCAAAGTTAGGGAAGCTGAGCGAATGAGAAACCCATCAGCTGTCCCTAGGGTTCTCCCAAACTGATAGCGTGATGTATTCCCTTCTCTAAAGGTATTCCAGGAAAAAATCATGTCTATTCCTACTATTGGTCAATTTTGATGAGCACACTCAACACAGTCAGTAAACGGCTTCGAAAAAGTTGATCATCTGAAAATGTGCTGTCCATGAACAAGGTCAGGCTGAGTGTGTTGGATATAATGTTGTGTTTACTAAAAAGTTGAGCGAAAATCTCTCGTGTGATATGGCCATAACATATCTTGTGAGAGCAAAAATGTATTGTCATAAATTTGGAAATTGATGAAAGGATTTTTTATTAGCTTAAAAAATTTATTATAAAGAATATGAACCAATGGTTCTTCTACTTGCATAATTAAAAAAAAAATTTCTAAGCTTTCACCTACCGATTTTTTAAAATGTAAATGTGTCAAAGTGGTAGAATCAGTAACAGTTCTCAGGAATAGATATGAATGGGATTGCAACTGGCTCTTGATCTTACTTTCTGGTATAAATTTCAGGAAATATTCATTTAATGCTTCTCACTGGTTGATAATTTTAGTAATGACTGGTATCAGTGTCATCCACCTATTATTTACAAATCTCATAATTTCTTCTTTCTTAGTTCCAACTTCAATTTGGACACCTCGGATATCTTTGCAAGCCGAATATTTATGAAGAAATTTAAACACAGTATCCAAAAAATCTTCAATATCCCAGTGACTAACTACTTGAGTCATTGCATTCTTGAAGGAATTATGCACAATATGCAAGTTACAAGAACTATGATAAGAGGCAGAAAATCTATCATTTAGTTCACTGTCAATTTCATTAAGTCATTTTTGGTTAACAGGTGGTCCATCAGAGCTTACAGATAACAATTTATTAACTGGTAACTTATCAAGTACAAGTGTCAAATATATCTTGTTTTTCAAAATATCTGCTGTAGCATGACCCAGTTCAAAAGCATGCAGGAAGTTACTAACAATTTGGTTATGCTCTTCATCCCAAAATTTTATAAGTATATCTAGTTGCTTTTTTCCATTATCAGTTGTTTCATCGAAAGCAGAGAAAAGAAATTAGTTCATAAATCTTCAGAGTATTATTTGTAGAGTAAATTTTTGCAGTCTGGATATCATCTAACAGTAGACGTAAAAAAAAATATAGGAAATATAGGAGTTGGTGTAAAAATATAGGAGAATATCTGCCAAATTGCGAAAATATAGGAAAAATAGGAAATATAGGAGGACTATGAGGCCTGGGAGAAGTGCTCGTATTTTATAGGAGAGGGACCGGATTTAACTCAACCAATAGGATTACGGAAGAGGTGGGGAGTGTGGCCAATAGGAATTAAGGAATGTGTAGCTGTGTAAACAGTAGAAAAATTAAGGAAATGTGGACTGAATGTAAAATTTCCAACAATCAGACAAATAGGGAACAGCGAAATCACAATTTACAAGGTTTTTAAAATTTTTATAAATATGAAAAGCTTCAAAGAAATCGAGTTCATGAATGGATTTAGGTCTGCAAATTATTTTAGCTGAATTAAATTTAAAATTATGATTTTCCTCCCAGCAATATTTAGAAATAGCCGATTCATTGGTTTCTTGTTTGCGGACGTAATTCATATGTTCTTTTAGACGAAATTTAAGACTGTGTTTAGTTTGGCCAATATATGATAAACCACACTGACAGGAAATACTATAAATGCCCCAAGAATTATGCATATCAATAGGATCTTTTAACTGAGAAAAGGTGAGTTTATTGGAAGGCGAAAATATTATTTTAAAATCATATTGTTTGAGAATTTTAGCTATGGTTTGGCTGGTTTTAGAAAAATAGGGTAAAACAATACTGATATTAGATGCGACTGATTTAGTAGACGAAATACGAGGGAGTTGTAATTTTTGGTCAGTCTGAAGGTTTAGCCATGGGTTCCCCTCTCTACCCAATTCTCGCAGACATTTACATGCACTATTTCGAAAGCAAGCTTTTTAAGAAATATCTTTTCCTTTTTGGACCCGTTACGTTGATGACACCTTCACGCTTATCGACATATCTCATCACAATATTGACCATGTCTTAGAAACCTTAAATTCAATTGACAGTAATATCCAGTTTACATATCATATGAAATAGAAAATAATGGGATTATTTTCACCAAGGCGGTCAGACTCAGATCTGTGTCAGTTTCGTGAAATGCTTGCTTTGCTTTGAGCCTCTTTGAATGAGACTTGCTTTATGTGTTATTGATAAAGAGTTTGTACTGTTGTTTTACTGTTAACGGCTGTTGTTTAAGCTATGTTTACTGGTTGAATTGAAGCTGATACTTGGTTTATAGACCCGTATTTTTCTGGAACTTGTTTGAATAAATCACTGAATTTTTGCAAGTTTCGCCTTTCATTCTCGGACAACTTACGAATCCCTAAGTACGCAACAATATGTATTCTTAATAAACGACGGTCTTGTATTATTTCCCTGACATTCATAAATACCAAATTTCATAACTATCAAATTTCATATAAAAAAAAATACATAGCATATCGGAAATATTTTGCGTAACTTTTAAACTAATTATCAATTCTATGCCCACAATTTTCAACAGGAAAACATGCTTTTAAAATTCTAATAAAATTTCATTATATTAGATGGGGTGTAACCTTGTTAAAATACACTTATAAGAAATACCGATTATAGACAGTAATAGTACGAAATTCCTTTATGTATCCCGGAAAAGTAGCCACAGTCATTATAAACGCCAATAATAAAAAGAAACCTAATTAATTATAACTCATTAATTTTTCAAACTAATTTGACATCATTTGGATGATTATAGTACATACTCGGAATTACTTTGTGTGGTCCCATAAATTATTTAGTCTATACACAACCTTTTTTAAGAGTAAAAAAGATTTTAAGCATCTTTATAATGTATGTTAACTTTATTAAGTTCAATTCAGCATAAACGCATGAAAGTGTGCGCTTAAATTAAAAATTTGTCCATAGGATCTAATGTTACGAAATTCTTTCGCGTGTCTTTGTAAACGAACCATAAACATTGTATACACCAGTAAAAACTATTCAGCTTATTTTGCGTTTAAAATTAATAAGTGTTCCAAATTTAACATCGTTTGGATGACTATGTGACATTGTCAGAACACTTTTGTAAGATCCTGTACATTAATTAGAAAGCTTAAAAGCACATATTTTCTTCAAACAACATAAGTTTAAGCATCTTACTCACGTACGCTAGTTTCATTTTCTTCATTGCAAAGTAATGATATTAAAATGCGTTTAAACAAAATTCACCCCATACGCCGTAATGTTAAGAATTTTGGCGTGTCCCTGTACACAGTTTATAAAAAAGATAGAAATAAAAATTATACAGCTACTTATATGCAAAGATGGAACGTGTGCGCCAATTTGCAAGTCAATCGAATGATTTTTGCGGCTGCTATTGCAATACATACAAATTCTTTCCATAGCCCGTAAAAATAAGAAAAATTTTGGCGTGTCCCTGTACACGAACGACAAATGGAATACACACCTAACACTACACAGCTAATACTGTTGGCCTCATGAATATGTGTACCAAATTGCAAGTCAATAGCGTTATTTTGGGGGCCGCTATTGCGGTACATACAAACTCTTCCCATAGGCCGTAATGACAAAAAAAAAAAATAAATAAAAAATAAAGTTGCACTTCGGGAGTGCCGACAGAAGTGAAAACGTGAACAATTACGTGTGTATTTCTTGAATCGTCAGGAAATATTTTATTGTGTAGGTAATACGATTAAATGAAGTGTTTTTTTATCCATTAATATAAACTACTACTACAAAAATTATATTACAATTTTATTTAATGCGCTAATTGCAATAGAGACGGTGTTCGGAGATGAGAGAAGTCGTGTAGAGCCGCACCAGATTGTAAAAACGTGAGGAAAATGGCGGCTATGGCCTTTTTTACAGTTTTGTGAGGTCTAACTGCAATAGAGACAGTGTCCGGAAATGAGAGAAGTCGTGCAAAGCCGCACCAGATTGTAAAAACTTGAGAAAAATGGCGGCTTTGGCCTTTATCACGGTCTTGTGAAGTCTAACTGGAACGTTTCCGGCTGCAATCTTTAAGAGACAGTGTCCGGAGATGAGAGAATTCGTGTAGAGCCGCACCAGATTGTCAAAACGTGAGAAAAATGGCGGCTTTGGCCTTTATCACGGTCTTGTGAGGTCTAACTGGAACATTTCCGGCTGCAATCTTTAAGAGACAGTGTCCGGAGATGAGAAGTCATGTAAAGCAGCACCAGATTGTAAAAACGTGAGAAAAATGGCGGCTCTGGCCTTTCTCACAAGTTTTGTGAGGTCTAACTGGAATAGAGACAGTGTCCGGAGATGAGAGAAGTCGTGTAGAGTCGCACCAGATTGTAAAAACGTGAGGAAAATGGCGGCTTTTGCCTTTATCACTGTTTTGTGAGGTCTAACTGGAACGTTTCCGGCTGCAATCTTTAAGAGACAGTGTCCAGAGATGACAGAAGTCGTGTAAAGCCGCACCAGATTGTAAAAACGTGAGAAAAATGGCGGCTTTGGCCTTTATCACTGTTTTGTGAGGTCTAACTGGAACGTTTCCGGCTGCAATCTTTAAGAGACAGTGTCCGCAGATGAGTGAAGTCGTGTAAAGCCGCACGAGATTGTAAAAACGTGAGAAAAATGGCGGCTTTGGCCTTTCTCACGGTTTTGTGAGGTCTAACTGCAATAGAGGCAGTGCCTGGAGATGAGAGAAGTCGTGTGAAGCCGCACCAGGTTTTAAAACAATATACAGTATATAACTGTTAACACTTCACATTAGCAAGTTAATTGTATGATACATTATTTGTATCATACAAGGATGGAAAGCGTTTGCTGACGATGACTCGAATTCAATGATTTTTGTTCACCCAAAAGTTTTCACTTCAAATGGAAAGCGTTAGCTGACGATGACGGGAGTTCAATGATTTTTGTTGACCCAAAAGTGCTCAACGCGCCTAAAGAAGTTTTCACTTCAAAAACTTTGGCGTGTCCCTGTACACGAACTACAAATGGAATGCACACCCAAAACTATACAGCTAATTTCGTGGGGATTATGAACATGTGTACAAAATTTCAAGTCAATAGTGTGATTTTTGCGGCCGCTATCGCATGACAGATAGACAGACATACGGACAGACGGAACCCAAAATCCTTTTGAATCTCAACAGAGGGCCTCCATTGATGTTTCGTCAAAAATTGGAAGTCAATAGCTTGATTTTCGCGGTGGCTATCGCGATACATACAGATTCTTCCCATAGGCCGTAATGATAGAAAATCTTTGGCGCGTCCCTGTACACGAACTACAAATGGAATACACACCTGAAACTATACAGCTGATTCCGTTGGGCTCATGAACACATGTACCAAATTGCAAGTCAATAGCGTGATTTTTGTGGCCGCTATTGCGATACATACAAATTTCTCCCATAGGCCGTAATGATAAGAAAAACTTCGGCATATCCCTGTATACGAACTACAAATGGAATACATACCAAAAACTATACAGCTGATTTCGTGGGGCTCATGAACATGTGTACCAAATTTCAATTCAATAGAGGCATTTTTGCGGCCTCTATCGCGCTACAGACAGACAGACACACAGACAGAGCCCAAAACCGTTTTGAGTCTCAACAGAGGGCCTGCACTGACGTTTCGGCAATTAAAATTTGGTTTATAGAAATACCTCTCATAGAACGCAATGCATTGGAATACTTTCGAGTATCCCTGTAAACAAAACAGTACTGATATTTACTCCATTTTACATAAAAAACATCCAATATTAATCTTGAATGACATATTTCAATTTCATTAAGATTTGTGTACAGTAAAAGTATTAAAATATGCTTTACAGAAATACCTCCCATAGATTACAATGCTTTGGAATACTTTCGGGTGTCCCTGTACACAGAGCAGTAGAGGTATTTACTTCACTTTCAATAGGGAACATTCAATAGTGAACTTGAATAACATATATCAGTTTCAAGAAATTCCATAAATATTTACGGGAGTTAGAGCTAGAGCGCGGACAGACAGACAAACCGATGTGATTAACATTTTTCAACCTTGTTGGAAAGTTTTTAAAAACCGTTACTGAAAATTGCTATCAAAAATTTAGCGGCATCATTTGATCTACAGAGAAAGGGGGGGGGGATATCAGCTATGGATACAACTACAATTCAATCACGATTAATTTAATCATGATTAATTTAGTCATGATTAACAGTTAATCATTTGTTGCAACTAATATATTAATCACGATTGTTTTAATCATGAATAATTTAATCATGAATAACGGTTAGTTGTCTGATTCTCGATTAATTTAATCGCAATTGAATTTTTAGTTGCAGCAAATGAATGACCGTTAGTTGTGATTAAATTAATCGTGATTAAATTTTTAGTCAACTAATTAGTTGATTGAAAATTAAATCGATTGATGCCCAACACTGGTAGGAAGTTCTAACCCAGAATTATAAATCAGTTCATATGGAAACGCTACTTGAAATTTTCGGTTAAATTTAAACTACTAATTTGTCTACAGGAGCATTAAAGAGAATTCAAATGTCATCCGTGCATTAAATTAAAACACATAATGTATAGAGTAAAGTACTCGAACACTTTATTATAATTTTCTGTTTTGCTTGTTTAAAACTTCACTTACTTTAATTTATTTACACAACTGTTTATTACCCAATGTTCGGAAGTCGCGTGGAGTCACTCCATATATATATTTTAGGGGGGGGGGGTAACCATTTCTAATAAGTTTTTTTCAAGTAACTATTGAGATTTCATATTTATTGTAATGATTCTAAAGCTCCCCATTAATAATTTAATGGGGAAAATTACATATGCCTTAATTAACCATACTTGCCAACATCCTAATTAATATTCCGTAGTATTATTAGTACCGTCCTTTCTTTCACACCAGTAAATTTTTAGAGTTATATTCTTCAAATGCAATTACGATTAAATAAGAAGAAAAATACTTTAAAAAGATACTGGTGTGAAAAACAAGGCGGAGCGAAGAATACCACGGAATATTAATTAGTGTCTTGGCAAGTATAATTAACTCTAAGGAGTGCAATCTAAGGCTAAGAACACAATAAGTCTTGATAAATCCATTCAAAACACCTTTATTTCGTTCAAGTCATGATCGGAGAAAGAAACAGAGACTTTATGAAGAGTTTCCGTGAACTGCTGTTTATTTGACAGTAATGAATCGTAAGAATTTTTGGCAGCTAAACTTCATGCAAAAACTGCTCCGTTTGTTTGTGCCGTGCTTTTGATTTTTGTTCTAAAAATCCTTGATTCTAATTGGTTTCTAGTCACTCATAGAAGTAAGTCCAGGCTAAGGCTCCTATTTATACGAGCTGGTGCATCAGACATTTTGTTGCCTTAGGGTTGCCACATGTACCCAGCATTTCCGTAGATAAACAAATGGCAGCCATTATTTCTATCGCCTTGTATTACTTATTTGGAGTTACTTTTATAATCATTTTCATAATTTTAGCTCGGTAAATCAAGGCCGTATCCAGAAAAAAATTTCGGAGGGGGCCCAACTTTCACTCAGATGTTGGTCGTGCACCCGCACATATGTACACCAAGAGCGTGTGCATTAAAGTTTGTCCCCCCCCCCCCAATCACCTTAACTTTAAAACAAATATAAGTTATTGCCTTAAAATTCGTATCTATGCATAGTAAAATGGTTATGTGCTATAAATAAGATCGGTTACAACGCCGCATGGCGGCAAACAATGGAATTAATATTAATATTCCTAAAATCTGAAATGGCAAGAAAAGATTTAATAATAATAATAATAAATCTAAAAAGTGCCTTGGGCCTGAAACTGATGGAACTAGTCCTTTTATAATGCACAAGTCTCTGCTAGAGAGTTCTTTAATCCGTGATGTTATAAACCGCTGACAAACGAAGAAAATCCCCAAAAACTGGACTTACGGTAGTCCAGTTAATAAGGAGTCCTGTTCGTAATTGAAAGATTCAGCGATCGATGCTGGAGCCATTTAAAGACTGTCATGTAGATTAGTGGTATCTGGTGCACGTAAAATCCGTTGTGTCCTCCATGTTTTGTAAATGTAATAGCTCAGGTATACTGAAGTTGTTGAAACATCTCCTCCGTGGAGGTTTTAAATTGTGATGTACGATTACCCTAGAAATGAATTCTAGACCGTTGATAAGCTGTCTGTCTAGCTTTAGTGCAATGTTAAGTCCATTGAAATTCAACATAAAAACTGGCTGACGCCCTAATTCAATGGTATAGCGCATGATTTATGTTCGAAACAACCATGTATCAAATACTTTTCGTTTTTTGAGATATAGCTTCTTTTTTTATACAGCTGAGATATATCTTTCCTATAAAAAGGGAAATCTAGTGCAGCTAAGCTACCTGCTGGGCGATATACCCAAAAATCTAATCAACAAAAAATTTATATATAAGTTTCAAAAAATAGTCTAATAGTGTTCAATGCATCTAAAAACATGTAAATACATTGAAAACTGGAAGTCTAAAAATTTCCATATCCAATACTTTTTTCTCTTGTTATGTGTGTAGAAGAAAATAATATATATATATATATGGTTTTCTAATTAGATAATAATGCTTGCTTTAGATCATATTAACGGAAACATGAGGACCTGTGTGCGGGCGTCCACTAAACCTAGACATATTACATGTCTAGGTTTAGTGAACACATTGACGTCTTCTCATATGGCTTATTGTTTAGCGTGGGTAAACATGTCTTCTACAGACCCTGGGGCCATGCTCATACGCATTGTAGTTGCTGAAAATCATCTGGCATGGCATACGTATCGAACTATCTAGCGTTTCTATATGTAACCAGGGTGTGTATCAACCAGTTGTCTCATGTGACACAGCGTATCTTCAAGTGTGGATGCACGTTACTAGTGATTATCGTTTAGAAATTGAACAGTGAAGCGATGGCCCATCATCGTGTTCTACATCAGACTCAGATATGTCTGCTTTGTGACGATCGTAACAAAGATGTTTACATAATGTGCTGGTTTTTTAAGGCCTGTCAGGGCAGTAGATAGCAGAGCCACTTATTCTACTTGCATCACAGCTCACACCCACTTTCGTTTTAGGACTAGATCTCTTCAGAGGTTTTTCGAACTCAGGGAGCCTTAGCTCCAGCATTATGTGTATATATATATATTAAGTTTTACCTCTTCCCTTTCACTTGGCCTAGGGGGTGAGCTGTGGTTCATACCAATGTAGGTACAACAATACCTTACTTCTTCTTTCGAGCGCAGGGAGCTACAAATACTTTTCTGACTTTGTGTTGACCAATAATTGTTGAAATGCTTGGGGCTATACAATCGCTTGCGATTTTTTCTCCCTGAGAGATTCGTTGTGGTAATCCTTCTGATTTCTTATGCGAATGTTATTTAGTTATAGGTGCATGGCGACGGATGACGGTAGTAGTGTAATAGTTTGAACAATGCTGATGATACTTGGTCACATATGGTAGTTTTTTCCGCAAGTGGGTTTAACACTTCGGTTTCCTTTTGGAAAACAAGGAAAATTGATACTGAATTTCTTTGACGGATAAGCTGTGAACTGCATGTACCCACTAGAGTCTGGTCCACTCAAAGCTGAGTCTGGTTTGGGAATTTGGACATTCCTCTGAAAGTCTGCCTCGCTGCAAATACGAATACTGAATGCTATACTTTGTGATGTGATTACTGGCATTTTTGCTTTAAGGTTGCTGTGTACCCGCCATCTTGAATATTCAAGGTTCCATGTTAACCTATGGGGAAATTTTGTCCCTTAATAATTAATTAAAAAACCAATAGATTTGCAAAATATTTGTCAGTGTTGTAGAGGACAACTTTTCACACCTTTCTACAGTTTTATTTTTTTGAAGAAGTGATTTTTAACACATTTAAATTAAATTTATTCTGGGCGAATTTGCATATGTTTTACTTTAAACATCGATAACTTTAGTTCAATTAGGAAAATTTAAAAAGAAAAACTCTTCAGAGATGTAAAAAAATTTTTTGTTTTGTGTCATACCACTTTTATTCACTTTCATGCATTTAATTTTTTGTAAAACGGCCGAAAAATTAAAAAAATATTGTGATCTTCTTTTATTTTCAATCTCTGTGTAGGGGGAAAATGATGGATCGTGATAAATTACTTCCTGTGTCGCTAACTTTTACTTGTGTACCCTTCGGCTATAAATGGCAATTGGAAGAGGACGTAAGCACTTTTCACTCGTATTACTTGTAGAAAAAGATGTTTCTCCAGATATAGTGTAATAATTCATATTACGTATTTGTACTATAAGCAGAATAGTGTGTTTTGTTCAAAGGCGTAAACAGAGAAAAATAGTTTTTTACACATCCTTTATATTAAAAAAAAAAAAATAATAATAATACATCCATTAAATTTTATTTTTGAAATGCAAAATGCGAATTTATAAAATCAATTTCAGGATCTTTCGTAATTCGTCCTCTAAAGTTAAAGGGGAGCGGTGTAGCAAAGCGTGATTTTTAACGCGTCTATTCCCTCTAAGAAGTTTTTTTTTTTTTTTTTTTTTTTTTTTTTAATGATATGCATAATAATCTTCGTTTAAAATGTAACAAATGCTATTACAGAATTAAAATTTATAAATTTCAAGAATTTTCTAAATTAAAATAATAGGATATGGAGCAAGAACTTTTCATATAAGCTTTTAGATGTCAAGAAAAATAAATAAAAGAAAAAGAAAGAAAGAAATATATATAGTTTTTTTTTTTTTTTTTTTAATATTACAGGCATGAATACCTAAATTACCGATTTCAGAGTTTTAAACAAATCATTCCTTCTTTCCCCTCACCCCGAATCTCGAAAGAAGATAAGGAATAAAGCGTCTTTTTCATATATTCATTTCCATCTCCAGGGGAAAAACATATATATATATATATATATATACACTAGCAGACCCGGCCACGCGTTGCTGTGACTAAGTTATACAAAACTCGGCAAATGGATAGCCGGGATTCTGCAAATGTACACCTCATCGAGATTTTTTTCGCATTTTGAATTTGAATTTTGAATTTTTTTTTCTACCGATCTTATGTATTCATATTTCGGTTTCATTTCCTAAAATTTACTCTTACATTTCAATCGTCTGTGTATCTTAACGACTTTTAAGTGTTTTTTTTTATTTTATTTTTTTATATTAATTTTCCTTTTAATTTTATTTTAAGGCTATAAACTCTTTATTTTTTATTTATTTAATTCATTCATACATGCGAAAGCGATTTATTATTATTATTATTTATACATTATATTTACTGAAATCAAATGGCAATACAGTAGAAAAAACTAAACATATTAAATTTTAAATAAGATATATATACATATATTTATAACAGTTTTGTTTATGTATAATTTTTTTAATATAATTAATTGTAGTAAAATTATAAATTTATTCTATTTGAATTTTTATAATTCTACAGTGAGGGCAAAAAAACTGAGTGATTGGGTCTTGCTAATACATGGTACAAAAATGAAAAGGCTGGGATATACCCATCTGCGAAATCGTAGTTCTTGAACAATAGCAGCTCCATTTGTCGTCCAATAAATAACTAAACTAAAATTTCGGGAAATGTCGCTGCGTTAGGCAGTGAGACCTCATAGACTTGAGCCGACATAACACGAGAGAGAAAGATGCTGCCAAACGCAGCGGGTACTCGAACTAATGCTCAAAGGGATTCATTCCAATGGGATTTATTGTATATTTTTATGTATATAAAGTGTTAAAAAAAAAAAAAAAACAGTGTTCAATTTTGAGAATTCATTTAAATACAGTGACCAGCAAATCTAGCAAAACCTGCTAGTAAATAAATAAATAAAAAACATTTCGCTTTCTATTAAATGAATTAAATAAATATTGTAAAATACGTTGCTGTGATACACATACGATTGCAATGCAAGAAAAAAAAAAATTTCGCATTTACGTGAATGAATTAAATAAATAAATAAATAAGCAGTCTAAAATGCTTTGTATTATACGCAGACGACTAAAGTGAAAGAATAAATTTTAGAAAATGAATCAGAAAAGCCAATGGATAAAATCGGGAAAAAAAAAAAAAAAAAAAATGTCGATGAAGTACACACCTGCAATGCCCCAACAACCACTCTGCTAAGTTGTGTAGCTCTGAGATTAGTAGTTTGTGCTCCAGAGCGCATACAGAAAGACACACACTCACTCACACACACACTTCTCTTTATTTATATAATACTAGTTAGTTATAGAGCGACTAAGGCGCCCGTTGAAAAATGGTCACTTCATTTTATTTATTTCTCACTTCAAATAATTCGTTTGCTAGCAAGCCCGTGCGAAATTTTCGCACTTTATTTATCTCTTCGTTACTTTTAAAATTTAAAATTATTATTATTATTTTTATAGACGTCATTTTTTCATATGCATGAGCAAATTTAATATTTTATTTATTTATTTATGTATTATTATTATTTATTTATTTTATTTTTATTTTATTTTTTTCACGTGAAAGCATATTTCATTTTATGCTGAAAAAAAAAGGGCAACAATTAAAAGTTTACATGCCTATTTTAAACCTATTTCTATATTTCTATATTTATATTTTTATTAATTTTAAAATATCTAATCAAAAATTTGTTACAAATAAGGCACCAAATGAAAGGGGCGATTTGCACTAAACATGTTTATAGACTAGTACATCACATAAAATTTTGTTTTGTTTAAAAAATGCTTATAACTTAACTTGATAATACAGAAAATTGCTGCCTGCATGAAAATTGACCCAACACCATTTTTGCAAACTCTTATGTAAAATGACCTCCCGAATTTGAATATGACGCCAGTTTTGCCCTATCACCAACCGTTTTTTTTGGGGACGCCCCTATATTTTTATTACTTTTCGGTAATTTTATGGCTATAAATGTTATTTGCGCGGTGAAAAGGGTTACTTTAACTTTTAAATATCTTCTGAGGGGCTACAGATGTGAAAAAATATGAAACATGAACATTTGCAGAAAGGGGAAAATTTGGGGGGGGGGGCATTGAAATTATAAATTACATTTATTATAATTTATTAATCAATTATTATTATTACTTGATAAACATTGTAGTTTTTTGTTTTTAAAAGTAATTCTTTTCCATTCTCCAAATTAAATTCATGACCATAAAATTACCGAACAGTGATAAAAATTGAGAAGTAGGTGACGTCCAGAAAAAACAGTGGGATATAAAATAGATATATTTTCCCTTTCATTTATGTTTATACGTGTTTACATCATTAAGTATTTTTTAAAATCAAATATTTGATGTTACAAAACTAAAATTGTACATGTTATACATTGTGCATTTTAATAAACGAGGGAAATACACCGAATTCCATTGGAATAATTTATTTTATAACTATTACACCAAGGAAATTAAAATATTTAAATAATAATAATAATAAATCTTGACACACGTTCTTTAATTTTAAATTTCCAAATTTTAGCATATAAAGATTTAAATTTGAGTTAAAACAACAAAAATGATATTTAATAGTGCTCATTTGAAAATTAATATAAATGAAAATTTTTATTATACATATTTTACCAAATATTTATTTTATTTTTAATTATATTCACATATAGAAGTGTATTTTAAAATCAAATATATAATGCAATAAATCAAGTTTTGTATATTTTTACATAATTTAAAAAAGTATTATGATATATTCATAATTTCATTAAGATCATTCAACTTCGAAGTTTTGTACAAACAGTATTAAATTAATACTTAAAAAATAAGTATTAATAATTTTTAGATGTACATGCATTCACTCTTTCTAAATTTCCAAACTGTGACATATAAAAATTGAAATATGAATCTAAATTCTATCTTTAAAAGTACAAAAAATTATTTTTAAATTCTCTATTTTTGGCTATGTAACATATTTGAAAATATTAAGTCTGCACATTTTTCATCATTTTTATACATGAATTTGAAAGTTTATTTTCTGAAATGTAGATACAACAACTCTTTAGTAAATGCTGATTTGTAAATAAAAAAAAAAAAAAAAAAAAAAAAAAATCGAGTTATAATAAATACGAGATATTTGAATTACTATTTCAAATTAGTCTGTATTGTGCAAAATTAAAATCATTCAGTTTATAGGTAATATCGAATAAATTTGAAATAATGTCTGCCAAAAAAATAATGAATTTTTAACATGCATAGATATATTCAGTACTTTTAAATTTCCAATTTTTAACATATGAAGATCGAAATTTGAATGTTAAATTTTAAGAACACTAAAAATTTATATTTAAAATTATCCCCTATTTGCAAAGCACAATAATTGAAAATGTTTTACATACATATTTTGCGAAATTTTCATTGATGGCTTTCGAAGATTACTTCCTAAAGTATAAATGTATCATTTGAGTTACTATAATTGTTTTGCAAACATTTAAAGTAAACAATTTGAAGTCATAAATATAAGATGTTTAAGAAATATTTCAGATTAATATATAAGAATGTTTTGGATCATTCAATTTAAAATTACATGGGCCGAAAAAAAATTAAAACAATATTTAAAAAATCTGTTTCAGATAAATTTATAATTCCTAAACAAATTCACGCAGTACAAACTACTTACAAAAATTAATTTCCACAATGAATAGAGACAACTTTCATATCAGAGAAATACAATACTAAATTTCGAAAAAAAAATAATTTTATGCTCTACATTCGAGATTGTAGGAAGTGTTTCTTTCTTTCTTTCTTCTTTTTTTTTTTGAAAGAAAAAAATAAAAAATAAATAAATAAATCGATAACTTTATTTGAAATTATCGAAGATACACGGCTCAACTATAAGTTTTAAAGGTATTTAGTATTTCTTTAAAAAAATATTTATATTGAAAGCTTACAACATTCGGGAGGATTTTCCTCCAAGGATGGAAAGATGCTCCTATATATACAAATGTTTCTTATAAGTATTTCGGCCCACCCGCGGCCGAGCGGTTCTGCGCGCTCAAAGCTGGTAGACGTGAAGTGCCGAGTTCAATCCCAGATCGCACTCGTCGGCCTAGCCGTTCGGAATTTTCCGTAGTTTTCTCCAAAATTGTGTAAATACGGGATAGGAACCCTTAGAAAAAACCCCACGGAGGACATTCCTCTCAGGCCTAGGACCCTAATGCAGTCCTCACAACCCAACCCAACCTATAAGTATTTCTTTTTATTTCACGATGATTCGTCAAAAATAATCGTAATTGTGCTCATTTATACAACATTTTCTCCTATACTGCCATATTAATAATTATCATGAAACGTCGTGGTATCTCCACCTGTTGGCGATTTTCACCAAAAGTTGAAGGACATTTATAAATCAAGAAGCAACTTAAACTTCTATGAAATTCTGTTCATTAGTTCCTGAGATACAGATACCACAATATTTTGTCACACACACATACATATATTGACATTTTCTAAAACTGATCAGATCGTGTTTGTCCCTTTCAAAACGTGTAAATCCATCGAAAACAAGAAATAGAAAATCTTTACAAACCCAAGACGTTTTTCTATTGAATTCAGAAGAGAAAAATAAATAAAAATGAAACAAAAATTTGAAAATTAAAACTTTTTAACGTGTGGTGTTGCCATTCCGCTTTTCATAATTTTTAATGTGCCCGTATAGGACAAAGTTTCGTATAAATGAGAATAATTTTTAATGAATTATTGTAAAATTAAAAAAGAATTATTCATAACAGTAACAGTCAACCAGGATAACAGTCAACCTTGCGTGTGTGTGTGTGTAAATTTTCAATAATGATATCTTTTAAAAGAACTCGTCAATACCTTTAAAACGAATGATTGAGCAACGATCCGTGATAATTAAAACAAAGTTTTTTTTTTTTTTTTTTTTTTTTTGGTCATTTGGAGAAATTGTCCTCCGTGGTGGTCATTTTACGGCGTTCCAGCCCTATATTTAAACGTCTCGGGGGAAAACAAGGAGAACTCCGAAAGGATAGGTTGACATGTGCCACTTAGGATCGAACCCGGCACCTAATGTCTTCGAGAGCAGAATATTTTGACTACTGGTGAGAGACTTTCGTATTTTTTAAAGAATTTTTACGTAATTGCTATCATTTCTAAAAAAATATTTATTTTTTTTAGAAATATTACAAAAATTTAAAAGAAATTGACGCTTTTTAAAATCTCTGTTTGACCCTTTTTTAAAAATCTATTATTTACAGTTGCTAATTTTCTGGAGGATCTACTATGAAATTAATCATTTCTTGTCTTCGTATAATTATTCAAAAGAATTTTACACATTGTTTTTGTACATTCATTAATTAACTGAGTTAGTGATTTACCACAATTACAAATTCCTTCAAATTCTAATCCGTCATCCATTAGTTTTTCTTTAGACAATCCACATAATAGAAAACATTGATTTTCAGATTTCAAAAAATTTTCCTCATATTCTGCCGCAATACAATGTAAATAAAAATTAACTCAATTGAAGTATATTGAATGATGGAATCTAAAAATTCATTCATGAAAAATGTAATTTAAATGTATGTGAAGTGTGAGGTGAAGACGAACATTGTTTGCTACATGCATTCCAAGCAGAAGGTAAGATAGTAAAACATAATAAACGGACCCGATGGACATCAGTTTCTTACAGATAAGGGACCCGGGTTGTGACGTCACACGCTGTCCGCAGTGATACCTTCAGGCTTGATAGTAGATCTAGGAAGCTTTGCTACAAGTAGTTCTTTCAGGTTTCAATTAGTAATAAGAGAGGAGGGATGGGCAAGCTGTCAGAATGTCAATGGGGGGAGCTGTCAGAATGTCAGTGTATACCCGTTTCTCCTTTTTTGAAGTGAAGTGATGATTAAGAAGGACTTTTTTTTGTCACTACACAGCAACCTTAAGAAGGATTAGATAGTACCATCTTTCATCACATGTCTTTCTGTAAAGTAGACTTTATATTGGCTGTTTTATATATATATATATATATATATATATATATATATATACTCTATGGAAGGTATACTATGTGCATAACTAACAAAACTTAGAAGTTCCATATGCAACTGTGATCTTTGTTAATGACTTATCTTTTGTCTCACATGGAATTAAAATGCTATTTCTGGTAAGAGAAGTGTTTAAAAGAAAGGAGACACATTACAGTGTTCAACAATAAGTACCATAAAGATCTCTTTTTAGTGTTTTTTACAAAAAGCTAATATGCATTTCGGTAATTTGGACTTTACAAGACAGAAAATTGCTAATAAATAAGGTTTCACAAGCAAACCAACTAACAAGAAAAAGATATTGTGGAGAAAAAATTCATTTTTTTTACAATTTTTTTTCTGGTCAGTAGAATATGAAAAAAATTGTCTCAGACAATTTCGGGGGGGGGGGGGGGGGGGGGGGGGGGGGCTCGAGCCCCCAGAGCCCCCCCTCTGGATACGTCCCTGCGGTAAATTATCATATAGGAAATTGTTTAGTGAAAAATTTCTATAATCACTCAAGAAAAGAACATAAAATGTTCAGATTTCCTTAAGATAATTTAAGAAGAATAAAATAATATAACATTTATTTACTTATATTTTTCTCTGTGTTTTTCACATGAAATTGCTGTTTTTGGCATGAAATTTCTGTCATTTTATGGTCCACCAGGCTAATCAAATGAAAATCAAATGAAAGTAAATAATATGTATAGTGCGTATAGTGTTGTTCATATTTAATTGGAATTCAAATATAAAAGACTTCTTCAATTTGTTCGATACCGTCCCTTTCGAAACAGTTGAATAAATACCCAAATTGAATCCCATGGATAAGGCATTATCGCAAGTAATAGGAATACGTACCCGAGAGTTTGCGGCTGAGGAAGATACTTCCGAAGGCAGCGACGATCCAAAGTGATCTTTTGAGTTATTTCAATAGATTTTCTTTTTCTTTTTTATTTTTAAATTGGTTTAAAAAAGTGATCATGTTATTAATTTATTTAAATATAGTGACCATCGAAGCAGGCGAAGCCTGCTAGTTATAGATAAATAATGTACTAAAAATTATCTACGTTATTAAAGAAAACTTTATATCTCTGTTAATATAAGTGCAACTCTCAAACAAGTTGGTATCTATAATTAGAAGAACGCCCATAATCATATACTATAGCTGCAACTCATTTCAAGCATTATTTTTATAGGGTAATCCCAAAGATTATGCATATATTTTTTTTATTAATTTATGACTAATCCCTTTTCAGCCTTCGAGGCAAAGCTTTCGGTGAAATATATGCGCTTTAACATGTTCTTTTTACCCTTAAACTTTTAAGAGAATCCATGAAGTATTCGAAGCATTAGATATTCGAAAAAAAAAAAAAATCTATATAGCTTAGCTATTGTCATCCGTTCTTAGATTTTGTGCACCAGTGTGTACTGATTATATGCATAAGTATCAGGGTAATTGTATAGTTATAAAAGTAAAATCTGATATAAAAATTTTAATACAGTTTTTGTTCTAAAATAATAGGAGGGGGCCCCAGACGAATTTATGGGGGGAGCCCCAGAATATGTTCCTACGGCCCTGATTCTAATAATCGTAATAAACCAACCCAATGAGTTTTTCTCAGATTAGACTGAAACTGACTATATATAGTCACGGAATAACAAATATCAGGGTAAGTTCTATTTGCAATAAAGGCTAAATATCCAAGTAAAGGAAATGTGGATATTTCTTGAATTTCATAATCCTTTTCAAGATAATTTGATCTAGAATAGATTATACTCGTGCTTATGTGGACAGTTGAAATAGGGAACTTAAAAATTTTAAACAGGTCGCAAACTTCTTTAATATATTACTGTTGATGGATTTCTAGTTGATAGTTAATTTCTTCAAATTCGACCCTCAACAACTTCTTAATTTTCATAAATATATTAAAAACCTTACTTCATACTTCTTTATTTTCACCAATATTTTATCCAATAAGAATACGGCAGACAACTGACGTCATTCACAGCAGAATGGCGATTCCAAGAGATTTAATTGGTTGAAATGTCCCCTTTTTTACCAGACAGAATTTTTTTTTATAAATATATGCACTTTCAGTATCTCTTTTTATATATGGAGATTCCCAGAAATGATTTGGGAGAATGAAAACAGATCTTCTTAAATCTAGCATAAATTATTGTTTCGCTTGGGAAGAAAAAAAAGGGGGGGAAAGGAGGGGAGTTTGCTTGTACACGATTTTTATTTTTTACTGTAACAAACCAAATATTTCTGGGAACGGTGTTCCCTGTCATTCCCGCCCAACTACAACACTGTGTCTATTACATTTTAAAGAAAGGAATATTAATTTAACTTAGATTTTTTTTTATACATACTCGTCTAGTTAAAGGTACTTCAATAGGAACAGGAACAACACCAGCAGTAACACAGCCATAAAATGCACACATAAATGACAAAGGATCATTATTCGGATACACCAAAGCTACCTATAAAGGGGAAAAATAAGCATGTATACTTTCAATATATTTAACTTAACTTACTTTATTTAAAACATTTACAGTAATTTCATACAGGAATCTTAGAATTCAAATAGCAGTTCAATTTTAAGAACTTCATGAAATGATAATTTTTCACAAAGAATAGACTGACACTAAAATCATTCACAACGTCATTGTTTCAGTTGCTAAATGCTTAAATACTTTAACTACTATTTTGAACAATATCTGATGTAACAAATATTATATTTCTAATATCTAACATACACTTATGCAATGCAGGACATTAAAGAAATGACCTTGAATTTAATTTTTTAAATACTAATCTTAGATATAACGAATTACAAAGATGCATAAAGAACATACAGATACGAGGGTTGCTATTTATATTTCTGGCCTTGGCAACAGTAAGTGTTGCTAGGCGACCGCAGACGATTTTAATCGAAAGTTTGATATTTTTAAACGTAAATTCAGCAGACGATTTACCATTATAGCTTTATTTGTGTTGTTGACAGTAAATTGAAAAGTTCTTCTCTTTCAAAAAATGGAATTGAATCGTGAAAATTTTCGTGCGATTATTTTTCATAACTTTCGACGTGGATTGTCAAGACAAGAGTGCTTCGATGAACTTAATTCTTTATACAGCGATAAAGCGCCATCCTACAGCACTGTAAAAAATTGGTATAACGAATTTAATCGTGGTCGATGTTCGATCCAGGACGAATCCCGTGCAGGTCGTCCAAAATCCGTTGTTGTGCCAGAAAAGATCGATGCTGTGCGTGAACTGATAAAGCAAGATCGTCATGTGACATACCGTAAGATTGAGGCGTCTTTGGACATTAGTATGACTAGCATCAATAAAATATTGCATGAACATTTGAGCGTAAAAAAAATTTGTTCGCGTTGGATCCCGCATAATCTGACAAACGCTCAAAAAAAGGCTCGTGTCGATTGGTGCAAGGAAATGTTGGAAAAATACGTTCAAGGTACATCAAAGGCTGTGTATAACATCTACACAGGTGACGAATCATGGATCTATGCATATGAGCCGGAAACAAAACAACAATCAACTGTATGGGTCTTCCAAGGCGAGGCAAAACCAACAAAAGTTGTTCGAGGAAGAAGCACATCGAAACAAATGATTACCTGTTTCGTCGGCATTAACGGTCATGTGGCAACAGTGGCGTTAGAGCAACGCAGGACGGTCAATTCTGAATGGTACACGACCATTTGTTTGCCAGAAGTCATCGGAGAAATTCGAAAAAAGCAGAAGAACAGGCGAATCATTCTTCATCATGACAATGCGAGCTCTCACACATCGACTCAAACAAATGCATTTCTGACTGAGCGAAAGATCGAACTGATGAGTCATCCGCCGTACAGCCCTGATTTGGCACCCAATGACTTCTTCTTATTCCCACACATCAAAAATAAATTACGTGGACAACGATTTTCGACCCCCGAAGAAGCGGTTGATGCATTCAAAACGCATGTTTTGGAGTTACCTCAATCGGACTGGAAAAAGTGCTTTGAAAATTGGTTCAAACGCATGCAAAACTGTATTGATCATCATGGAGAATATTTTGAAAAACAATAAAACGAATTTCGATCCTACATATTTGTTTTTTCATTATTAGGCCAGAAATATAAATAGCAACCGTCGTATTCATAAAAAATATAAAAATTTTATTTACACCCATTACACTTAAAACCAGGTAACAGCAGAATGTTCAAATTCAATTTTTCCAATGTATAACCAATGAGGACACCACACGCCTCTGTTGTCTTGGTCTATGTGATAAAACTGACCATAGAGAGACAGATGCCCTGTCAAGATTGGTAAGTTCCAGAGAGGGTGGGTGAAAACTTTCTGAATTGTTCGGTAAATATTTTAATTTTAATAAAAACATTAAATGTTTTAAGAATCTATGTACAATATTCAAACAGAAAGTTAAGATTGAGGTAGATTCTGCCCCCCCCCTCTCCCCCCATTCGCTCAAAAACATATGATAAATTAAACTATTCCTAAAAGGACTTTCAAAGTATGTAGTGGCTTTTAAATTATACCGCGGAAACATAAAAATAGTGTACCTCATATTTTTAAAGTGAATTTCCAGATTTTATTTATTTATTTATTTTTTTAACATAAAGCTATCACTCAAATTAAATAGTACTTATGTAATAATTATAAAAAAATAAAACATTTACTATTGCTTCTGAACTTTCACAGATGATTTTTAAAGAAAAACGTATGTGAAAATAAATTCTTTTATACGATTGTGAGTACATTTATAACTGAATGTAGACAATATTTATAATTAAATAAAAATTTGTTTGTCTTATGCAATGACATATAAAAAAATTTCACTTTTTGAAAATTCTGTAGAAGAGGGTGTATAGTTGAATTTAAGAATATAGGACAAACAAAGAAAAGAAGAGCTACTCCAAAAACATCTACACAAAAGTATTAAAATCTTGGTATTTATGCCCGCCAAAGAAAAAGAGTTTAAAGGTGAAGCTCAAGAGTATGCCATAGAAAATACACTGAGCAAAGGAAGGTATGAGCAAATAATACTTCATTATTCAATATTTTTAATAATTTTAAGTTGTAAACATATTCAAAAAAGCAAATTTGTGATCTTGTGCAGATTTATTATGTAATTTTATAGGTTGAAGTTTCTTTTGTTGTTTGCTCGTGCTATTCTATGCAGCTTTTATTCAATTCTACGTGCAGTAGTTGTTCGGCAGTCTATTTGGTCCCAGTCAGAGATTGAAATGCCCAACCTGCATTCCTACCTATCCTACGTTTTGGTAATTTTAACTTGTGATGAGTTTCTGTGCATTTTCATAGGTGGGATTTTATTTTGTTGTTTCCATAATATTCTATGCAATATTTTATCGAATTCTTGTGTGCAGTGGTTATCGGCAATCTGTTTGGTTGACAGCATTTCCCTATCAGAGATTGAAATGCTCTACCTACCTGCATTCATACCCTCACTCTGCTGTAATATATTTATCTTAAGCTGATTTTCGGTGCGATTTTTATTAACATTACATCTTTCTATTTTAGTTACTACAGTTTTACAGCAATATAGTTATATTGTGATATGATTATCTGTATAATCAACTAAAACATGGTAGACATCTGATTAGCACTAATTGCTCGTTATGGCAAAAAACCCAGGTTCAAATCCTAATCTGTCTGCATTTCTATTTGCGAATCACGAAAAATTCCATCTGAGTAATGAATGCTGGTCCTATGTCAACCGTGTAGCTCCATTGGTGAAGTACAGGCATGCTATGTCGAATTCTGACATTGTTACTTTTCTAAATTATTGCTCTTGCTAAATTTAATTCTTCTTTGCAACAAAAATTTACGCAAAACTCTATTTTTAAACTTTTTATTGATATAGTTTGACTTACCAGCTGAAATACCTTGCTGTTTTTGTTGGATTCATCTCAAAATAGTGATGCAATGGAGAATTTTCATACCAAATAAGAAGTTTCTATCATAGCTTAAGCAGTTTTCAAATTGTACAACAGAACCACTTTTTTATTATTATTATTATTAAACTAGCAGGCTACGCCCACTTCGCTGGTCACTATTTTTAAATGAATCACAATAATTAATGAATTCTCAAAATTGCATTAATTTTTATCATGTGATAAAAAAAGAGAAAAAAAAATTCTGATCGGGAAAAATGTCGCACCGGGTCCCCACTGCCTTCGGCAGCATAGACCCGTGCGCTGCACGCACGTATTCCTTCACCATCCTTATGACTTCTCAAAATTCCATGTTATTACTCATAAACTTTCAATCTCAAGAAAAGGAATTAAAAAATATATCATTTAGCATCGGGTAAAAACTCACACCGGGACGCCACTACCTTCGGCATCGCAGACCCATGCGCGCTGCGCACGCACATTTGAGGATATACGTGCGCTGTACACACATATTCCTTCTCAACTCAAACTTTTATTATTAAGAAAACAAAATTTAAAAAAAATCTTTTATCATCGGGTAAAAACTCGCACCGGGTCCCAAACCTATGCGCGCTGCGTGCCTATTCCTTCCCCACCGTTCCAGCCCCTCCTAATTAACTTGCGTATACCAATTTTGAACAGTCTTACTCTATTAGCTGAGATGCAAAAGAAAACCTGATCAGGACACTTTAAATTGTAAATCAGGTGAAATCTCGAATTCCACTTTCGATAATGTAAAAGAACTTTAAAATATCTTTCGAATGATGTATTAGAAATAATTTAATCATAATTAGAATATAAAATATTGAAATTTAAAAATATTACAGCGCCATCTGGCAGTAGAAATTTCTGTAACCTATTATTCCATTCCAGATCAACAAAGCTTTCAAATGATGTATTACTCATGAAATTATTTTAATTAGTAGATGAGATACAAAAGAAAACCTAATCAGGACACCTCAAAACGTGTAAATCGGGTGAAATCTCGAATTCCATTTTCGATAATGTAAAAGTACTTTAAAATGTGTATCAAGTCAACAAAGCTTTCAAATGATGTATTACTTATGAAATTTTTTTAATTAATAACTGAGATATAAAAGAAAACTGATTCAGGACACCTTAAAACGTGTAAATCTGGTGAAAACTTTTGATAATTTAAAAGAACTTTAAAGTATCTTTCGAATGATGTATTTAAAATAATTTAATCATAATTAGAAATTGAAATATTGAAATATTAAAATATTACAGCGCCATCTGGCGGTACAAATTTCTGTATTCCACTGTTCAATTCCAAATCAAAAAAAACTTTCTAATGATGTATTACTTATGAAATTATTTTAATTAGTAGCTGAGATACAAAAGAAAACGAATTCGGGACACCTCAAAACGTGTAAATCTGGTGAAAACTTTCAATAATTTAAAAGAACTTTAAAATATCTTTCGAATGATGTATTAAAAATAATTTAATTGGAATTTGAAATATTGAAATTTTAAAATATCTGGTGGTAGAAATTTCTGTAATCTACTGTTCAATTCCAAATCAACAAACTTTCAAATAATGTGTTACTTATGAAATTATTTTAATTAGTAGCTGAGATACAAAAGAAAACCTAATCAGGACATTCTAAAAGATGTAAATCACGTGAAATCTCTAATTCCATTATCTACGGTAGTTTTATTTATGGAAGTAAAAAGAAAAATAAATATTTTTTATTTCCCCAAAACCTCTATATACCACGGTAGTCCGGTAATGGAAGTAAAAAGAAAAAGTATATTTTAGTTCCTTCAAATGTATTTTGTTGCTATGGAAACTCCTATCGTCTATTGAAAGATAGATTATGTGTTAGAATAAAATTTAATTTGCAATTAAAATGTAACTGCTTTGTTTATTAATGAAAATTGATGAAATTTTAACTGCAGGTTGGTTTTGTGCTGAATAGGTTGTATATTAAGTGTTGTGTACGAAAAAGAAAATTTGAAGCACTTTGAAATTTGCAATTTTTAACCCCAGTTAAAGATCATGTGACATTAATGACTTGCACATGTTTTGTTTCCATTCGAGACAGCCGTTAAAATCATCTGCTGAATGCTGATAGAATGCCTCTTTTTAAGCAATAAGGATTTTTGGTCATTTTTGCGATCGATATGGGTCAACATTTTAATTAATATCTCCGAAACTAATTAAGATTTTTAAATTCTGTTCAGAGGAAAACATCGGAAAGGCTCCAGAGCATCCGTATGTCAATTCTTGTACTTCTGCGTTCAATAGGGGCTGAACGTATAAAAGAACAGACAGACAGACAGACAGACAAACCTTTCCATTTATTATTGTAGATTCTTATTATACCCCTTTTTAAAGGGATTGAGAAACCTTCTTACAGTGCAATGGCTATAAACTCGATGCAAAAATTTCACTGAATGCAAAATTTTCATACAAATAATCAAGTTTTTAGCTGAAGCGATTTCCAAATTACACAATTTAATATAAACGCTCTTCTTTACTTTAATTTCACTCCTTTTAAGGAGTTAAGTAATTATTTAATAATATAATGAATATGAACTTGAATGAAGAATTTTTATACAAACTATCAAGTTTTATAACTCATCTGATTTTCAAATTGCACACTATTCCCTTTCTTTTTACTCCAATTCTAACCCATTTTAGAAGGAATACAAATATCAAGTTTCTAGCTCCAGTGATTTCCAGATAGCTTATATAATCCTCTTTTACCCATTGAAAAGGTCTAACAATTTTTCAATAGCGTAGTGGTACCTTCCAGGTGCTAAGGAACGTGTGTACCAATTTTCTTTTGAATCTGTTAAAAGATGTGGATTTACATAGCGAACAGACAGAATTTTAAATTATGCCTATAATTATTATTATATTAATATCACATACTTCATATATGTGCGTGTGTACCCAGCAATGTAATTCAATTACTACATACTTATAAACGAATACATATAAATACACAAGTGATAAAACACACACATTTATGCATTTGTGGTATATATATATTCCTACTGCAAATTTAAATTAAAAATTTGGGCACACCCCCCACATGGAAAGCTGGCTATGCTTATGTAGTTAACTATTTAAAATGTAATTGGAGATAGTAGGTTTATTTTAAACTATCAGCCCCATCCTATTTTAAATGTTTGTAATACTTATTTTGTAATCTTCGCTTATTTAGGCTTTTGAATGTATGTGGTTTTATGCTCTATGGTAAAATACATTTTTTAATACTGTGTACATTATGTAGTCAGAATCATAAAGTGACTTGAATTCTAATTTTAGTGTAAATGCATCCAAGAGTGATTCAGAAAAAAGTGATATTTATGAAAGTTCGGATAGTGAATATGTGAACAGTAAGTGTATTATACGTAAAATTCTTTTCATAAAATTCTGTTTTAATGTTTAAAACACATGTCTTTTATTTTCTCTACTTACTCGAAAACCAACATTCAGTCATAATAACCCTGATTGTTAGTTTTTCTGAAAAATTAAATTTCTTGATTTAAAGCTAAAAAAAATTCCAAAAATTAAAAATGAATACATATATTGTTCATACACTTTATTTTATACAATTTTCTTGAATTAAAAAAAAAAAAATAGGCACTTTTTAAACATTTTCCTGAAAATTACGAGATTGTTAAGAAGTTCACAAAAAAATAAAAAAAATACTGCCATTTTTTACTATTTGGTATCTACATAGCAGAATTTCTGGATACACCTAGGGGAGGGGGGGGGGGGGAAGGCAACTGCCCCACATGCCCTGGTATTAGTCAGGGCCTGGGTGATCATGATTCACTCACTCACTCATTCAAGACAAACAATTTTATACATACAAATGACTAAGATAATAGCAGGAGACTTGGCGTTGGAATATTAAAACAGGAATAAACTACTACGACAGAAACGCCAAAGAAAAATTATTGAGGTGCATACAGCTGTTTCGGTAGCCTAAAGCGTACCATCTTCAATGCAAAAAGAATACTGAATCTGGAGAAGTACTCGTATATATAGGAGAGGGACCGGATTTAGTTCAACCAATAGGATTACGGAAGAGGAATCCAATAAATCGGCTATTTCTAAACATTGCTGGGAGGAAAATCATAATTTTAAATTTAATTCAGCTAAAATAATTTGCAGACCTAAATCCATTCATGAACTCGATTTCTTTGAAGCTTTTCATATTTATAAAAATTTTAAAAACCTTGTAAATTGCGATTTCGCTGTTCCCTATTTGTCTGATTGCTGGAAATTTTACATTCAGTCCACATTTCCTTAATTTTTCTACTGTTTACACAGCTACACATCCCTTAATTCCTATTGGCCACACTCCTCACCTCTTCCGTAATCCTATTGGTTGAACTAAATCCGGTCCCTCTCCTATATATACGAGCACTTCTCCAGATTCAGAATTCTTTTTGCACTGAAGACGGTATGCTTTAGGCTACCGAAACAGCTGTATGCACCTCAATAATTTTTCTTTGGCGTTTCTGACGTAGTAGTTTATTCCTGTTTTAATAAATGACTAAGATATCACAAATGCCACATCTATCCTCCTTCCCTATATTTATTTATTATTACAATAAGCTATAAAATAAGTAGACATTTATGAATGTATATAATATAAAAAGAATCATATAATATTCTTCAATTAATATGTTTCTGGTGGAAAATTCTTTTATTTAAAAAGAATCAGTTCTATAAATTAAAAATGTAATGTAATTTGTTTCATTTCACTTTAAATTGTATAACAGATGTTAGAGTCATGAGTAGGACTGGGCGATACATTGCGAAACATCTATTTAATACATGTAATTTGAAACTGATAACGGAATCTTTTAGTTGTATTGGGAGCAACCGTATCTAACTTTTCATCCCGTGCCGTGATAGCCAGTAATCATTGATACAAAGGAGAGTAGATGATGCTCGCATAATGCATGTGTGATATTTGACACTGGGTTCATTTGAAATTGCTGTTCACGGCTACAATCTGAATATTCGCTATTGCCTTTAATGATCATGATATTGCTTTATTAGGAACTGATTATCAGCTGAGCAATAACACATGCGTGATATCAAACACTGATGACTGAGACACTGGGTGATATTCATTCAATCACTTTACTCACTGCTACGATATGATACATGAATATTCGTAATCACCATTACAATGTTAATCCAAAACAGTTATTGCCTATAAATATAATTGATAATTATTGATGTCATTAGTTTTATTCAGAAATAACTGAATAATTTCATCATTTATTTATATCCATATATATATATATTTTTTTTTTTTTTAAATCTTATATATATTTCTTTTTATTTTTATTTCTATTTAAATAAATTTTTAAAAGTTTTTCATCAATTTGTACTGAATTTGTTTTTGATATTTTAACAGTTATTTAATTTCTTTCAAATATTTTGTTATTTCTGATCAATTTTGTGAAAATTTGGTGTTATTTATTTTTATAGTTTTATTTCGTTAAACAAACCGAAGCAATTTCTGTACTCAGGGTACTGATTACTTTCTACGGAAAATCTAATTTCAAAGGAGGGGGTAAGGAAGCGCTAATAACCTTTATTTTAGAAATCTTATTACTCTATAGTATAATAAAATAATTTATATTATTATTTTTATTTAATCATTCACTTATTTGTTTTGTGTGTGTGTAATTTTAGTTTTCATGTTTTTATTAATTTTTTCTCTTTACAAAAGACGAAAATATATTGAATTCATGAGAATTTTCGATTACCAGTTTTCTTTGAATATTTACTCATTTTCAGGTGACCTAACACTGGATTCGGCCATTTTTAGAAAACATTTGCCATGCATTAGCACAAGTTTGTAAATACTGTACCTCATTAACCAAAGGACGGAATTCAACAAATCTTTATACTCTGTTCAGCCTTTACTTAAATTGCTATTGATTAGATTTTTGAATATACTGCCCAAATGCATTATGCTGCAATTTCGGACATGTAAGATAAGGCTATATATCACAGTTTCTATAGTGTATCAATGCACAAAGCATGATATGAATGAGAGTTGTGATGAAAAGCCGTGATTATTCAGTTAGTGGGCTGAGAAATGATGCTGCTATGTTACAATGTAACCCTGTTTATGGGAAAGCAATGTATCAACTTCTATGATATATAAATCACCAAACTTAGAATGTAAAATGGATACTTTCAAAAACTATGCTATGATAATTTGACAGTTTGCAGCAGTCGCCTAGAAAGAAAACCTGTAAATCTCTAACTGGTGGTCCTTACATCTATTCATTTAAATTGTTTTTTTATTTTCGAGTTATTTGTTTTATATCGCAGGTAAAATTTATTTATCTCAATACATTGTTGCATTTTTTTTTTTTCTGTTGAGTCATCCTTCTTCAGTATTTTATTCAGCTCTCCAAACCAAGGATAAAAATTTATTTTCTTTATTCTTGTAGCTATAATGTAAGTTTCAGCGCTATCCCAGGGAAACTTGTGCTTTTTTTTATTAAGAAGATTTTGCAGAAGTTTGTTGTGTTAATTATGTATTTTAGAAAAAAAAAATAATAATAGTAAAATTAATAGCTGAATTGAATGTGTTTAAATGATATAATACTGCTTTGTAAAAACGCAGTAATATATGAATTAAGCCTCTGCATATGTGTGTTTCCATTATCCGTTTTTCTATATTAAAGTTGACATGGATGCATTAATAAGAAATTGTACATATAAAAGAAGTTAGTATAAATGGGTCTGCTTCATTCAATTCAAGCACTTTTTATATCCAGAGATTTAAATTAACATTATGAAAGGGATTTGAAAATATTTCATTCCAATATTGTGATGCATCGCACTTTTGCCTTGAGAATATATCGTGATATTGAAATAGTGACATCACCCACTCCTAGTCATGAGCTGGTCTGTTTTTAGTGACTTTGGCTCCATCAAAAATATGCCAGACTCCAACTCCTAAGACATGGATTTATAGTTTGTTTTCTTCTGGTAATCACTCTTAAGTATTGGTCCTTATTTGTTATCGATGCCTTATAACCTTGGTTTGATTGTCAGTATGCCTTTGCAGTCTCAGAGAAGAAAAAAAAAATCTCAGAAATCAATTTGTGATACAAAGCAAATAATGTTCTCCTAACTCTTGATTTGAGTAAATATTTTCTCATATCTGAAAATGAATAAAATTTGAAATGGTAGCATTGGGCACACTGTCATAGGTGTATAAAAAGAGAAAGAATACATTCTCCTATATGTGATAAAGCAAAACCCACTCTGAATTGTCCCGTTGTGTATGTATTCTTTTTGTTCTTCCTTTTGATTGATTTATTAAGTATCAAGTATCCTTAATTATCAATGTGTTACACCATTAATCCAAGTAATATATTAAATAAATGTTATTTAATCTACTTCTTTTTTTTTTTTTCCCTAAAACAATTTCTTCCTAGTGCAGTGATTTCTTTTCCAACAATAAATTTAATTAAAGCTCTTAAGTTTTTTAAGCACTAATTAAAGGGACATTTGGAGTAAAATAATTGCTCTAACAGCCCACTTTGCATGCAATATGGGAATTTTATGAGTTTTAGAATATTCTTCCATAAAACTATTGGTTAATATATATATAATTGCTTGTTTCATGATGAAATGTTATAAATTATAAACAAGACATGAAAATATATATAAATATACAGTAAGCAGCAAAAAATATTCAACTTACTCGATCACCTTGTTTAATACCAACTTCTCCTTTAAGGCCAATTTTATTCAGAAGATTATATCCTATTTTTTGAGATCTGCTAAGCAATTTCCCTAAAAATAAATGGATATTTATTCATTTTAGCTCATTTCAATAGGATGTACAAAATTATGAGTTCATTTAGAAATAATAATTAGACAATAAATTTATGCAAAAATTTTTAGAACTTCATTAATATTTTTCTGCATTAATCCTCATATGCCAAGGAAACTTACGAGGTTCGCTTCCCAGTACTTTCCACAAGGGCACATAATTATGTAGTGTATTGGAGGAAATAAAAAGGTATGCTTTACAATCTACAAAGTGTTTATTTTCACAAATAAATAAATAAAAAAATAACTCTGTGCTGCAATCCTCCCACTGATACCATTCCTGCTGATTCTTAAGTAAAATGACCTCCTGAATTCGAATATGACCCCAATTTTGCCCAATCATCCACCCCTTCTCCAATTTTTAATCACTGTTTGGTAATTTTATGGCCATGAATTTGATTTGGAAAATGGAAAAGAATTATTTTAACACTAAAAAACAAAAAATATATATAATAAAAAATAATAAATATAATGTATTATTTTAGTGGCAGATGTTCATGTTTTAGAAGATATTTAACCCTACAAATAAAATGACTGAAAAGTGATGAAAATAAGCAAAATGGGCATTGTATTCAGATTCAGGAGGAATTTCCAAAATGATATTTTAATGCAGAGCAGTGGAATTAAAGTATAGAGTAAAAGTAGAATGGAAATGATGTTAGAACTTAGCTATTAAGTGATATATCCTGAAACAACATTGGCATAGAAATTACCATCATATTCATGTATTAATAATGGAATTTGTAGCAATTTTTTTTCCTTGAATCTCTTGATGCATTTTTTTTTATTATGTTGATAGTGCTAAATCCAGAAATGTCTAGCAGTAAGTCATAAGAGATAGTCATTTTGTAATTTCATTCTTGATTTCTCTTTTCCAGAATGTTCATTGATAAACTGGTCTGCAAAATAGTTAGTTTCAGTAACAACATGAAGCAACAACTGCTCATCAAAATATAATTCAATAAGGAGAAGTGGGTTCAAAGTATTTATTACACTTTTCTTTATTCTTGGCTGTCCCAAAAATGTAAAGCATGGAGGCAGTAGAGGTAAATTTTCTATATGCAGTCATGTCTAATATCAGGCACCCCTTCATCTAATGTAATGTTATATTCCAATATTTCTGACCCTGAACATGATGGAAAGTAGTCATCTAACTGTCATCACTGTCACACATATTCATAGAAAAATAAAGATTTTATTACACACGGTACACAAAGACAGACGTGAAGAGAAATAAAAAATGTATAACCCACTCAAACAGAAACACAAGCAATAACTGCACAGCTATAATTTTCACCCTTCTAGAAACATTTCTTCTCTAAAAAGAGTAAATCTTTTAAAAACCTAAGCTCTTTTTATTGCATCACAAAGCCATGTAAATAGTTTCACAACACAAAAAATATCAGAATGCTTATCAGAAGAAAACTACTGATTTAAGTAGTGCTAGCATTTTACTGATCAGCAAGGAGGATGAAAGCAGAAACGCATTACATCTAGAACATCGTGTTCAGCTTCTTAAAATAGAAACAAAATCTCTGCAAAAAACTCGTGGTTATTGTTTTATGAAGCTTGATTAAAGGTCAAGTCTAATTATTTCGATTCAAAACAATAGTTGCTTGTTTTTGTAATTCCTGGTGTTAGCATAATAATCTTTTCTTTCATTATTCTAATTTAATGTTACTTCTGAAATTTACTCTTTGGTGTCTGTTTAAAAATTATAAAACTTATAATTTAGAATAATGATAAATTATTTTAAAAGAATGACAAATAAATTTTCTTGTGGACATATTTTACATATCCATTCATTATTTTGCCAGTGACACATTTACTACTATCATACTATCATAGGTCTATTTTTTCAGATCTGCAAGTTCGCGATACATGCAACTTTGAAAATCATGAGTAATTTTTTAGTTTCTTTTTCTATTTTGGTCATGAACTTCTAATGAAGAATGACCCATAAAATTAACATTTTATAAGATTTCAAGAAAAAAAAAACTTATAGAAAGAGTTCTATTTATTTATTTATTTTTTATTTTAATACACATTTTCTGTAAAAAACAGGAAAGTAACAACAAATAAATTGAATTTATTTATCTATTTGTTTTTCATAAAAGTGTAAAGAAAGTTTAAGCAAAAATTTCTTTTTTTTTTTTTTTTTTTTTTTTTTTTAATGCTCTACTTTATATTAAAATAAATAAATAATTTTAAAAAAACTTAACAATTTACAAATAACACTTTTAATGAGCAACTTTTATTTAGAGTTTCAAACAAAATAAATTAAACATAAAAAGTAAGATTATGCTGTCACTTTTATAAAATTTGTATGAATTGTACGATCAAATAATGAATTTATTTTAATCTTTAGTTTAAGATAGCCTTTTATACAAAATAATATAATGTAATAATATGCAAATAATTTATATGCCAGAATCACACCAAATATTTGGTTAGTATTGTACATAGTTAGTGCACGTAATATTTGGTAGGAATATTCGATTCGGCTGGATTAAAAAATAAAATAATAATAAAATAAATAAAAATAAAATAAAAATAATAATAGCTTTAAATAAATAAATAAATAATAAATAAATAAAGCATCAGTATTATTACAGATTTTCGTAATAACCGATATAGAAATTTCAGTGTAACCCTGTAAAATTTTACTTTTTGTCTCTCATGACATTTTATTTATTTATAAATGAGAACAAAAATATACATCACAGTAAAGCGTAACAAAAACAGTAACTTCTTACGCAAAAAATATCGATATAAAAAAATGACTTGTTTGAAAAATTGGATTTTTTTTTTTTTTTTTTTTCCCTGCAAGAAAAGTTTAACTATCTTTCAACTGTTTTACACAAGAAAGAAAAATTTTTTAGCTCAGAAAAGACAGATTTTACTATATATTGAATTTAAAATTCATTTTAATTCATAATACTTCAAAATAACAGCAAATTTAAAATACAAATTATTAAATTAATTAGACACTAGTTATTTATCATTATAAAAAGTTTTAAATAAAGTTTTAAGGGGCACACCTAGTGTGAAATTTTAAAAAAATCTATTTTAGTTATACCTTTAAAAATAACATACTAAAATTTTAAATCGATATCTCAAATAGTTTTTGAGTTACAGCCATTTGAAAAGTAACTGCTCGGCAGTTAAGCACGATTACCTCCCACTGGATCCAGAAGTTAAAGAAGCTTTTGGTGAATTTATACGTTTTGAGAGGTCCAGAACACGATTTGACCATTTTTAGAAAATGTCTGTCTGTGTGTGCTTGACAAACATTTTATGGCGGTATGTATCTCAGGAACTATTGCACAGAATTATATATATATTTTGTAAATGCACCTTGACCTAAATTAGTGCCTATCAATAGTTGGTGTCAACTGATCAACAGGCGGTGCTGCTATGAAGCGATATCCACAATTTGAGAGAAGGCTCTACCTATGATGCAACTTGATATAAATTAGAGTATGTATCAACTTTTGGTGTTAACAGCTCAATAGTTGGGGCTACTATGCAGTGATTTCTACAATTTAAAGTAAGGCTATATCCCAGAAACTACTGCACAAATATACATATAAATTCATATATAGATGCACCGTGATATAAGTTAGTGCCTATAAACTTCTGGTGGCAACCACACACAACAGGTGGCTGTGTTATGCAGTGATTTCCACAGTTTAAGAAAAGGCTATATCTTAGGAACTACTGCATATAAATGTATATGTAGATGTATATTGACATATGTTAGTGCTCACCAATTTTTAGGGTCAACTACTCAACAGGTGGTGCTGCTGTGCAGTGATTTTCCGAGTTTAAGGAAGGGTTATATCTCGGGAACTACTGCGCAAAATTGTATAAAAATTTATATGTGGATGCACCTTGATATAAGTTCTTGCAAATCAACTTTTAGTACTAATTTCTCAACAGGTGGCGTTTCTATACAGGGATTTCCTCAGCTTCAGGGAAGATTATATTTCAGGTTCTAATACGTATAATCAAACAATAGTTGTATACTTGATATGTGAGAAAGCCATTATGAGACATTATGCCGATTCAATCTGGATGTATATCTACCAACAGGTTGCGCTGCTACAGTGCGGTTTTTCCTGAGAGCGGGAGTGCTATATTTCAACTTTTATGACATTTAACTGTACGAAACTTGATACTTGAGATAACCATTATGAAAACGCATTTTTTAAGATGTTAATTAAACTGTGTGTCTTCGGATATTTACTGTTAGTTTTCTCTAAGATGAAAATCGCCTGCATTCATCATGGTAGATAATTTTAATAAATAATAGTTTTTGTAATTTATTTGAATTGAGTGAATTTATATAGGAAAATACAGAAGAAAGTCTTGTGGTGGCCACAACATACTAGTTTTACTTTCTCTTACCCATGTAAATGGTAGAAGTATTATTTTTGGGTCAAATTTTTGAAATTGAGTTTTTGTTATGTTTACTCGATTTGAGGTACCCTGAATCCAAACATATTTTTAGTGGTTGGTCTGTGTGTATGTCTGTTATTAGCACTGGAGGGATTTTGAATAGAATTGGGGACTGTATGGTTTTAAAAATCGCTGGTTTAAATTATATTAAATCATAAATCAGTTTAAAATGAATTTGAAGGACTCACCTTCCTTTCAATTGAATTAATAACATCATATTTAAGAAACAATGAATAAAAGCTTGAATAAATAAACCGAGTTGAATACAAACATGAATTATTGACTTTATTTCAGCTCATACATTAGAATGAATTCTTCTAGCTTACCGCTAGAAAACAACAAAAAGAACAAAACTAGAATAGGTCTGCAGAAACATAACAAGTTCACAGCAAATTGAAAAAGAAATTATTTAAAGTACAACTAACAATTAATTGAAAACATAAATAAAATAAATAATAATAAAAGAAAAAAGAATTAATTTAGCGTTTAAAACACATAAAATACAATGAAAAAAGAATGAATTTAATTAATGTTAATATTCTAAAATTATATCAAAATTGCATAGTGCTGCCATCTATTGTCAAAATTCAGAGTTATTAGAATTCTGAACATTCTCCCCCACCGGGAGAAGGAGTGTCACTTTAGTAATAGGGCGTTGAATTTCACCACTCTGAGTCCAAATGCTGACTACACGAACTCTATTATCAGGTCCTGGATAGGTACGAATAATTCTACCCAGCTTCCACTGGAGAGGAATAGATTGTGAATCATGAATAGCAACCAAGTCCCCAATTTGAAGATCAGTTCGTGGAGTGAACCATTTAGGTCGATTTTGCAGGTGATGTAGATAGTCTCTAGACCATCGCTTCCAGAAGTCTTGCTTCATTCGCTGGATTAGAGTCCAACAAGAAGATAAAGTGAGATTTGGTGAATTCTCACTTTCAGGAATCTCAAGGAGTGGAACTCCTATCAGGAAATGTCCGGAAGTGAGGGCTCTAACAACAGATGGATCTGAAGAAAGTGGTGTTAATGGTCTGGAATTTAAGCAGGCTTCTATTTGACATAAAAGAGTAGTAAGCTCTTCAAAATTTAGAATGGTAGCCTTACAAGCTTTAAGTAGATGACTTTTCGTCAATTTAACAGCAGATTCCCACAGTCCACCGAAATGAGGGGAACATGGTGGGATAAAATGCCAATTGATGAAGTTGCTGGTAGCAAAATTTTGAACATTTTCAGAACTAATGATTCGAATTAGTTGCTTAAGATAGTTAGCAACTCCTCTGAAATTTTTTCCGTTGTCACTTAATATGTCTGATGGCAGTCCTCTTCTAGAAACAAATCGTCTTAGGGATGCTAAGAAAGCTGATGAAGATAAATCTGAAACAGCTTCTAGGTGCACCGCTTTTGTGCACATGCAGACAAAAACACAAATATATGACTTCAATTTAACTTTAGATCTAGGCACATTTGGTTTAGTGATGAGTGGGCCAGCAAAATCTAGTCCCACCCTTGAAAAAGGTCGAGTTGGAGTTATACGTTCGACTGGCAACTCACCCATAATTTGTTGGCAAGTTTGTTTCTTCAAACGTTTGCACAAAATACATTCATTTAGAATTCGACGAATGTAAGAGCGACCATTTAGTATCCAATACTTTTGTCTAATTAGGGAAAGAATCAGTTGTGCACCAGCATGAAAGTGTTTTTTATGATATTGCTCAACAATTAATTTTGTAATGAAATGATTTCTCGATAAAAACACTGGATATTTCTGATCTTGATTAAGTGACTGATGTCTGGACAACCGTCCGCCAACTCTGATTAAACCTTGGTCATCTAGAAATATATTTAAGGATAAATATTTGTTGTTGGTTGGTAAAGGTTGATTTTTCCTGAGCAAATTCAGTTCCACCGAAAACTCTCGTTCTTGAATCAATTTAAGAATATGTGTAATAGCACTTGAAACTTCAGGCGTACTGACAAGTCCAATACGTCTAGAATTACGATTACAACTACGAATGTTATAAATGAATCTCAAACACAATGCAAGGATTCTGCAAAGTTTTGAAAAAGAAGAGAATTTGAGTAGAAAATCAGGAAAGGCTTTATGACTGGATGTTGCAACATGACTTAAATTTTCTTCAGAATTTTTTGACTTAACATTTGAAGATTTGACTAGGAATAATGGAAACTTGACACTAGCACTAAGCCATTCAGGCCCAAGCCACCACAATTTGTGATGCAAAAGACTCTTCGGTAGAATGCCTCTTGAGGCACAGTCTGCCGGATTCGATGAACTCTCAACATAAGTCCACACTGCTTGTGGGACAAGTGATTTGATTTTGTTTGCTCGATTTGTTACGAACTGATTTCCTTTGGTTGGAGGAGATTCAATCCAATTTAAAGCAATTTGTGAATCGGACCACAAATAAAGTTTATTTACATTAAAGGTTAAAGATTCTAATATTATGGAACTTAATTGTGCAAGCAAGAGTGCAGCACATAACTCAATTCTGGGAAGCGTGACATGTTTTAAAGGATTAACTCTAGTTTTTGCAGCGACAAAGTTAACTGAAATCTCACCTAGAGAAGATAGTGTCCGAAGGTATACCACTGCAGCGTAGGCCTTGCCAGATCCATCACAAAACCCATGGATCTCTATGTGGTTCTCTGGAGATGTTTCACAGTTCAGATATCTTTGTATGCCAATGGACTTTAAGAGTTCAATTTGAGAATTAAATTCTTGCCAAGTTTTCAAAATGGAATCTGGGATTTGATCATCCCAAGCACACTTATCTTTCCAAAGCTCTTGCATCATGATTTTTAACATGATCGTGGTTGGAGCTAGAATCCCAAAAGGATCAAAGATTTGAGCATGAATTTTCAATAAGTCTTCTGCCGAATTCCAAACTAGGCCTAAGATTTTCTGGGATGAATCTTCGGAAAATTTTACATCTTGCCTAGTGGATTTAAGATCTTCTGGTAGATTTTCAATGACTGCGGGTACATTGGAAGCCCATTTTCTAAGTGTAAAGCCTCCTTGATTTAAAACGTGATTTAGGTCTTTGACCAATTGTTTTGCTGCATCAATTGAATGCGACCCACCAAGATAATCATCCACATAAAAGTTCTCGAAAATTGACTGTGCAGCAATAGGAAATTCTGAACTATAATCTTTGGCTAGTTCGTGCAATGTCCTTATAGCCAGGAATGGGGCACAGGCTGTGCCATATGTTACAGTCAATAATCTGAAACTCGCAATTGATTCATGTGGCTGGAATCGCCAAAAGATTCGCTGAAAGTCAACATGTTTGGGGTTTACCAATATCTGTCTGTACATTTTGGCGATGTCTCCGGTTAAGGCTATTGAATATGTTCTAAACTTAAGAAGAAGTTTAAACAAATCTGGTTGCAACTTTGGACCTATTTCAAGAAAGTCGTTTAAAGAGTGGCCTGATGTTCCTTTAGCCGAGGCATCAAATACCACCCTCAATTTAGTAGTTGTACTATCTTCTTTCACAACCCCATGATGAGGCATGTAAAAATAATCTTTAGAATCAATTTCAGAATTTGGGACTGGTTCCATATGATGTAAGTCAATATATTCTTGCATAAAGGCATGGTATTGCTCCTTAAGCTCATGATTTTTATTAAGTTTGGATTCTAACAAATAAAACCGTTTTAAAGCATTTGATTGTGAGTCACCTAAATTTGGAACTTCTTTAAAGGGAAGATCCACCATGTACCTTCCAAACTGAATTCGTCTAACAGTTTTAGTGTATTTTTCTTCAGAACTGTGAATTGGCGTTGCAGCTGGAAGGGACTCAATTTCCCAAAATTTCTGAAGATCATAAGTTAACTGAACTGTAGCATGGCAACTAAGGACAGTTTTAGAATGCTGAAAATTGTTTGCATGTATGACACCCGAGAATAACCATCCCAATTTGGAATTTAAAGCACATGGAGTACCTTTAGGACCCAGAATAGATTGCCCTAAAATTATTAAGGGAAATAAATCTGCACCAAGCAAGATTTCAACTGGACTCGAGACATAAAATTTAGGATCTGCTAAAGATAGACCTTCCAAATGAGGCCATGAAGATTTTCGAACAACAAAATTAGGAAGATTTACCGTAACATTATTTACTATTAAAGCATTCACATCAAAGATTTCATTACTATAATAAGACTTTAAAATAATATTAACTTCAAAAAGAGCAGTTTCTGCAACGATATTATTTACACCCGAGATTCTATGATTTGTGGTTTTCATAGGTAACCCTAATTTTTTAGCACAAGAGCTGGAAATTAATGACTTTTGACTTCCTGAATCCACCATGACTCTACATGGCACAAACCTTCCAGTATTTGATTTTACAAGAACCATAGCTGTCGATAACAAAGTTTGACAACTCTCTTGGGTACTGGTTAAACAACTAGTGTTGACAAAGGATGGACCTTCAATGTTGAGATTAGTATTTTCAATAACAGGTGGAGAATTAACTTTATTTTTCTCGAAATGGAGAAGTGTATGGTGCTTAGCATTACACTGTCGACATTTTGTCGAAATCAAACATTTATTAACGAAATGATTACCACGTAAACAATTTATGCATAGTTTTTTACCCTTCACAATATTCCATCTATCTTCAACAGATTTTTTAAGAAAGTGTGGGCACTTGAAAAGTGCATGCGATTCCGAGCATTCTGAACAGATAGAATTATTGGATTTTATATCTGAATTAGATATTACAGCATTAGACACAGATTTTTTAAATACTCCTTTTTGTTTACTTTCAGATTTAGAATAAGTACTATCAGTAATATCTTGCAAGCTTCTCGCTTGTTTTTCAAGAAACAAAATAAATTCATCATAGGTGGGAAAAGAATCACTATCTAAAGATAATTCCCATTGCTTCTTTAAATTATCATCCAATTTTGTTTGCAAATTATAAACAAGAATTAAATCCACAAATAAATTAAATTCAAATCCTAAACATTTCAAGTTACGTATTGCTTCATTACAGCTATCTAATAAATCTAGCATAGATTTCCGACAATTTGGTTTCAAAGATTTCGAATTAAAGAATTTGTTTAACTGGGCATAAGCTAGATTTTTTTTATTATCGAATCTAGAAATTAGTGTTGCCCAAGCTTCCTTATAACTTGCTTCAGTTATTGGAAAGCCTTTTATTAACTTATTGGCAGATCCAATAACAGACGCTTTTAAATATTGTAATTTTTGCAAATCGGAAAGCTGACTGTTCTCATGAATAGTGGTTACGAATATTTGCTTGAAGCTTAACCAGTCTTCCAAATTACCAGAGAAATGTGGCAAATCAAATTTTGGAAGGTGAATAGATTGCTTCGAAACAGAACAAGAATTTTCATTAACCTGTGTTACAATTTTAGTGTTCTGAAAACAAGAAAGTTCTAATCTTGACTCTATGTGATATTTTATACGAATAAGTTTCTCTGTCCATTTTTCATTATCTTCAATTTCCTTTTTTAATTCATCTAAATCAGAAATAACTTCCTCAACTTCATTATTAATTTGTTCTAATTGAGTTTGCCTTTCATGCAAATGACCTTTCAAAATTTTTATTTCTTGAATGTCTAAAGGATCCGCTTCCAAAGCTTTTGTCGCTTTGTTTTCAAATTTAGTCACTGACGACCGAATAATAGTTCTTTTTGCTTTTAGTTTTTCAATTTTCGAAGCCATTAGAACATTTTTTTTTTTTTTTTCAAGTTTGTAAAATATTAATTTTTACTAAAAGATTTCATAATTTAATATATCTCTGGCTCTAGACGGCCAAAAATATGGAGGGATTTTGAATAGAATTGTGGACTGTATGGTTTTAAAAATCGCTGGTTTAAATTATATTAAATCATAAATCAGTTTAAAATGAATTTGAAGGACTCACCTTCCTTTCAATTGAATTAATAACATCATATTTAAGAAACAATGAATAAAAGCTTGAATAAATAAACCGAGTTGAATACAAACATGAATTATTGACTTTATTTCAGCTCATACGTTAGAATGAATTCTTCTAGCTTACCGCTAGAAAACAACAAAAAGAACAAAACTAGAATAGGTCTGCAGAAACATAACAAGTTCACAGCAAATTGAAAAAGAAATTATTTAAAGTATAACTAACAATTAATTGAAAACATAAATAAAATAAATAATAATAAAAGAAAAAAGAATTAATTTAGCGTTTAAAACACATAAAATACAATGAAAAAAGAATGAATTTAATTAATGTTAATATTCTAAAATTATATCAAAATTGCATAGTGCTGCCATCTATTGTCAAAATTCAGAGTTATTAGAATTCTGAACAAGCACATCTCAAGAAAAAATAATAGCAGAAAGTTCAAACTTGGTATTCTAAATGTGTATTATATTGGGATGCTACACTAAACTTTTCATGGAGATCAAGCAAATGATTCGTGTACAGGGACACTCAAGAGAATTAAAATATATTACATCTATGGGGAAAATTGTAGGTAAGTAGAGTTTAACTATAAACTGAACTAAACCAAATGAAACAAATTTATTTTTATTTTAAAGTAAATTGGAGTGTAAAGGTTGATATATTTTTATTTACAAACTATGTGAAAAATACCAGAGCCGGGAATCGAACCCGGGCACCTCCGCTTAACGCACGGATGCTCTACCACTGAGCTACCCTGGCTGACAACCAGCTAGGCATTTCTCACACAATATTCGTTGGCCAAGTCACCGAGTCTGCAAACGCAGCTGTATCAAGTGGTACAGCATCCGTGTGTTAAGCGGAGGTGCCCGGGTTCGATTCCCGGCTCTGGTATTTTTCACATAGTTGGTAAATAAAAATATATCAACCTTTACACTCCAATTTACTTAAAATGAATATTCACGGTTGATGAATTCATGAAAAAATATTTCTGAAACAAATTTATATTTTTTATATGCGTAAAAACATGTTTCATACTGAATATGGTATGAAAATCATTCACTGCTCGTTTACAGAGCTACACAAAAGTACTAGAATATAATACGACAATACTTGAATAAAGATGGAAGTGTATTTCAGGTTGTGCTGTCTGTTATTAATATCGGATTATAATTATGTGCACCATGTGGTGTTTATATAATCTTCAGAAGATATTCAGGGCTGCCAATATTTAAACCATAATATTGTTACTTTCTTCTGTGTTCAATAGAAGAAAGTATTGGATTCGTAAAATTTTTTTACCTCGGGTTTTTAATGGATTTACACATTTTGAGAGCTGTAGAACACAATTTGACCATTTTTGGGAAATGTCTGTCTGCCAGTCTCCATGTGTGTATGGGACAAAATTTTATGGCTACTTTATCTCAGGAAAAACTGCACAGAATTTCATACAAATTGGTATGTAGTTGCACCTTGACATAAATTAGCGCTTATCAACTTTTGGTAAAAATTGTCTTACAGGTTACAGGTTGCATTGCCATCCCGCTTTTTCTAAATTTTTAACATAAATAACATAACATAACTGTGCATAAAGAGAATTATTTTTTAATAATCATTATGAAATTTACAAGAATTATTTATAATAGAGATAGTCAACTGGGAAAATTTTTTTTGTATGTGTAGGAGCTTCGCCTCCCCACCTGGAGGGGGGAAGTCCCCCCTTGAGGGGAGTAAATTTTCATGATGGGTATCTTTCAAAAGAGCTTGCCAATACCTTTAAAACGAAGGGTTGATCTATCGATCTGCAATAGTTTAAAATAAAGTTATTGATTTTTTTTTTTTTTAATGTAATATTGACAATAAAATTGACCTTTTTTTTGGATATATAGTGTTATACTACTTCTCTAATATGGAAATCGTCTGCATTATCATGGAAGATAATTTTTTTAAATAATAATTTTAATAAATTGTTTTTACTGAGTTAATTTGTGTAGGAAAATTTAGAAGAGAGTCATGTGGTGGCCACAACATACTAATTTTTTATTGTTGTTATTGTTACCATGTCCAGGAAAGCTGCCTAGGAACTGAAATTAATTCTACATGGCCATATGGTTAATAATGTATTTTTTTAAGCTAAATATTCATTGCTTGGGTTTTTTTTTAATTAAAATGTTTTGAGGCTTCCTAAATACCGAAGTCAAGTTTTAACGCTTGATCTTTGCCTGTGTCACTTAAATTAAAAACAAGTTATTTTAGGTAAGTAATTTTTAATAAACAAGTAAATTTTAAACAACAACAAATTTTAATGAACAAGTAACAGCAATTTTTAATAAGCAAGTAATTTTTTTTAATCGTTGTATTTTAAAATTAGTATGTTTGTTAGTAGAAAAAAATTGATCAAAATTGATAAGTTTTAAGAAATGTTGTGTGTGAGTTGTCTGAATAATTTTAAATGAACTTTTGAACTTAATAACAGACTTGAAATTTATATAAATGTATTGTATAATAACGAAACGGGGGTTTAAGGGAGGGGGCCTCTCACATATTATTTGTCAAATAAATCTGTTCCGAAGCCTAATTTGAATTGTTTTAACATAGGTTTACACAACAGTACTCGTTTTCTTAACCCCTAATCTCCAATCTGTATTTATAATATTAAAATTTAGCATAGGAGAAAGTCGTGTGAGTGACACACAAGATTATTTAAGTAAGTTTTGTCAATTATATGCATAGCAAGGTAGACAAAGCACGCAGTTCAGACAACATTGCACATCATATTCTGCTAACCTAACTATCATGTGACACATAAGCATAAGAATTGTTATAAAAAAATAAAATAAAACTATTATTGCTTATTATCTCAATGGTATTGACATTTTTATGTATGTGAATGGAATCCAGTTGCATAAAAACCAAATGGAAATGCCTGTTTTTAACTACTGTGTGCTCTTAAAAATCTGAAATTTTCATGTTTACTGGGAAGGGGGACTGCCGGATATCCTGATCCGGCAAATAAAAAAAATATCCAGAATGCCGGATATCCGTATCCGGTCCATCCCTACAAATATGAAAACAAGTTTATAATTTATGATTGATGCATGTTAAATATATATATATTCATTTTTTTAAACAGAATTTATTCAAATATTCCCTTATTTTGTCACGTAATTATATTATGTAATGTTAGGAAGTCATTATCTATGCATGACGCATGACTTTAACTTCTTGATATATTATTCTTTTATTTAACTTTAACACAGATTTATCTTATTTAGTCCTGCGCGGACCGCGTAAATTTGACCCGCAAAATGTCCTTACAGCCTCAATCTGGAACACAAACAGTTTTCAGACTCGGAACTCACCCCGAATTCATACCTTCTGATTTACATACAACTCAACTCAAGAGTGTAATATAATATTATTAATTTATATTGTATAAGAAACTGAATTAAAATATACTATTACACAAAATACAGTTATATTATTGAACAGATCTTCCAGAGAATCAAAAAATACATAAACAAATTACTAGTTTATACCTCTAATTATATAAATGAAATTTCAGTGAATAATATAAAAACATTTTAAGTGTATTAAAACTTTAAAAAAAAAGGGGGTTGTGTTGCAAAAAAATAGCTTTTTTATAGTTTTTAGCTCGTCCGTACATGCCATTGTTATGTTATCTTTAATAAGTTTATCATTCATTAAGTTTGTTTTTATTAATACGAATTAAAGTTAAATCTTCATGAAAACAACTATGTATTAGCTTATATCCTTAATCCCTAATTGAAATAGTTTTTTTAATGTTTTCAACACTTACTTCATTCAGCAGTTCGTTACTATTTGTTTACACTCGATTGACTTGTGAGATCATCTTATTATAGAGTGTCTTGTAACACTTCGCGTTTCTCCCGTAAGGTGGCCTCTGTCATCGTTATTTTGATTGGTTCTCTTGAGGGGTGTGTACTTTTTCTGTCAACCACGCTGTTTGTAGAAATTAGAATAAGTTCTTATTTTTCTTAGTTCTTAAAAGCTGCCTGCATAAGAAGCAGGTTGCACTTATCTTTGACCTACGCTGCTGCTGTTGGTTTACATGTTTGGAAAAGCACTATTTATTAGAAGATGTAGTTTAAAGTTATATAAAGTTTGTTTTAAATCTGCCATGAGGTGGTGAGATAGTTTTTTTTAGATGTTTATTTTTCCTTTTTCTCTGCTCCTGTAGACTGGCATACATCGTGAATTTAATTTATCTTTTGAAATTGGTTAATTAATGTTACTTTTTTTGACTCACTAGAAATTTAAATTTTTTTTTTTTTTTTTTTTTTTTTTTTTGTTTGTACCTTGCTTGCAATAATGAAACTTTGTTAAAAATAATTTTAAAGATATTTTCCTAGTTTCAGTCATCTGTACCAGTTATGAGAAATATATTTCAAAATAGTTTATTGTCTTCAGAACTACTTATCCAGCTGATTCTGCTCCATGTGTCCAAAGTTTAAAATTTATTTATCCTGTTAATTTAATATCTTGTTTTTTATATTTTTTAATAAATGTTAGATTTAAACAGATTTCATTTTTGTATTTAATGTCTCCTACACTAGCAAGTATCACTTTTATATTATTTTGTGGATATGTAAAATTAAATATAAATGCAATATCAGCCTTGTTAAACTGTGTAACTCTATGCATCTTAATATTTTGAAGAAAGGATTATTCTCATATAAATCATTTTATTACCTCACATTAAATCCTTACGATGTCCGAGATTTATTTATATATTTCAGCGACCGGTCGGTGCCATCATCAGAATCCTCGGTAGAATGATCTGAAGGTGTTAACTTTAGGCGGTTTGTTTATACACTTCATTTTCTCTCCTCCTCTCCTCACTTCACTTATCATCTTTGTACAACTGCTGCCACTCTGGTGGAATAAGGCTATGTTCTATGTCATTAACGTTGTTATTAGTTGTTAGAATTTCGATTGCTTCTCTTTTGAGACCATAATGGTGGGAGTTATAGGGGGCTATTTTTTGAAAATTAATGGAGTCAATGTTAATTGGATTAGTATTGTTAGTTCTTGAGAAGGCTGTAGAATGTCTATTGTATTTTAAATCTGCTATATGTTCGGAGATACGGTCTTTTATTTTTCTTTTTGTCATGCCAATATATGATGCTTTATTTTTATTTTGGTATTGGAAATCAATTTTATATATTCCGGCTGTGTGTTTAAAATCGATGGAATCTTTTTCATTACGAATTCTTTGGTATATATTTTTGTTTGGTTTTATTGGTATGTTAATATTATGTTTAGCGGCTTCATTTTTAATTTTTATGGAGGCACCTTTGCAGTATGGAATCGCGGGAGTAAATAATTGTTTAGTTTTTTGTGCATTAGGAATTTGGTTAAGAGCTTTAATACGTTTTTTATAAAATTTATCTACAATGGTGGGAATTTAATTAGCTTTTTTGGCGATATTTTTTATTATTTTTAATTCGGAGTTTAAGTATTTTTTATTTGAACATATGAGTATGGCGCGGTTAACGTAAGATCTAATAGCGGCATATTTGTATGTAAGGGGAGTGTGACATTTTTTATTTATAATTTCGTTATTGCTAGTGGGTTTTCGGAAAACGGTGGTGTCTATGGAGTTGTTTTTGTTTTTAATTATGGTGACATCAAGGAAGTTTAAGGAATGGTAGCTTCTATTTCATGTGTTAATTTAATGTTTGGGTCAGTATCATTTAGTTTTTTGAGGATGTCTTCAGGTTTAATATTGGGTGGGGTAACAGAAAATATGTCATCTACATAACGAATCCAAATGTTGCATTTATTGATTAAGCTGCTTGCGTTGTTTTCGAAAATTCTCATTTTAATCTCGGCAATGACCCCTGAGATCGGGGACCCCATGGGCACGCCTTGGGTTTGTTTATAATAGCTCCCATCAAAAAAGAAATATGAGTTGTTGAGCAAAAGATTATTAACACGTGTTAAAGTATCGCTAATATTATTGTCGCCAAAATGTTTGATTATAAGTGATTGTATTATTTTGTTTATTTCGGAAATATTGATGGAGGGGTAAAGATCTTTAACGTCAAAACTGCAGAGGGTATCGTGGTATGAAATATTGGTATCGCAGATTTTTTGAATGAAGGATTCAGTAGAGTTTATTGATAAGTTAGAGGGGGGAAGAAGAGTTTTATAGATTTCTTTCATGTATCGTTCAAGACAGTAGGTGGGACCTTCGGATTTATTGACAATGGGGCGCAGTGATGGAGGGTTTTTATGATCCTTGTATTTGCCAAAAAGTCGGGGTATAATTGGTGCATGGTTATTATAAATAGGGGGGGGGGGTTGTTATTAGGCCAGGTTCCAGTTTTTATGATTTTTTAGTTTGTTCAATGAGTTTATTTAGGGGGGAGTGTGTAAGTTTAACAGCATTAAGTTTTTTGATGGAGTCTTGCATCATTTGAATGTATTGATTTCTGTCCATTATGGTAAGAAGGTTGGTTTTATCAGACATTAAGCACGTTATATTTTTATTGTTTCTTAAATTTTGTAGGCATTTTATATCTAGGTAATCAGAAATTTTATTTGTATTTTTTAGAGAATTTATGGCAGTGTTTCGTATGTTAGATCGTTTTTGTGGTGGTATATGTTCGATCGCTGTTTCTATGTGGGCAATGGTGTCATTTATATTAATATTATCGTTTAAGATATATTTAGGTCCTAGCTTTAAGATAGCATCTTGATGACTATTTAGATTGGTTTTAGATAAGTTTAAGTATGGGTATGTTTTGGGAGGTTGAAGGGTTTTTAGTGAAGGCCTATCTTTTGAGATCCAGTAATTTAATTTTTTCTTATGACGTTGAATTAGTTTTGAAGCATCGATATTTACAAATAAATTAACTTTACTTATAAAGGTTTCACATTTAGTTTGGGGGTATTTGGATTTGATATTATTTAACATTGTGTTATAAGATTGTTTAAGTTTATAGATGTAGATTGCTTTTTGTTTAATGCATTTCTTCAGTAAAGACATTTCAAAGTTTTTGATTTCTTGTTTAAAATGATGGTTAATATACTTTGATTTAATTTTAATGAATCTTGGTGTTAACTTAAAATGAAGGCAATCGTTAAGAAAATCTTTATGAATGGTTTCACGATTAAGTTAAATGGCAGTTTTTTTAAAATTACGAAAATCATTAGTTTCATCCATTTATTTAAACTCCTTAAGAAAAACGGACGAAAAACGGGCTATTTATAATAACCATGCACAAATTATACCCCGACTTTTTGGCAAATACAAGGATCATAAAAACCCTCCATCACTGCGCCCCATTGTCAATAAATCCAAAGGTCCCACCTACTGTCTTGAACGATACATGAAAGAAATCTATAAAACTCTTCTTCCCCCCTCTAACTTATCAATAAACTCTACTGAATCCTTCATTCAAAAAATCCGCGATACCAATATTTCATACCACGATACCCTCTGCAGTTTTGACGTTAAAGATCTTTACCCTTCCATCAATATTTCCGAAATAAACAAAATAATACAATCACTTATAATCAAACATTTTGGCGACAATAATATTAGCGATACTTTAACACGTGTTAATAATCTTTTGCTCAACAACTCATATTTCTTTTTTGATGGGAGCTATTATAAACAAACCCAAGGCGTGCCCATGGGGTCCCCGATCTCAGGGGTCATTGCCGAGATTAAAATGAGAATTTTCGAAAACAACGCAAGCAGTTTAATCAATAAATGCAACATTTGGATTCGTTATGTAGATGACATATTTTGTGTTACCCCACCCAATATTAAACCTGAAGACATCCTCAAAAAACTAAATGATACTGACCCAAACATTAAATTAACACATGAAATAGAAGCTAACCATTCCTTAAACTTCCTTGATGTCACCATAATTAAAAACAAAAACAACTCCATAGACACCACCGTTTTCCGAAAACCCACTAGCAATAACGAAATTATAAATAAAAAATGTCACACTCCCCTTACATACAAATATGCCGCTATTAGATCTTACGTTAACTGCGCCATACTCATATGTTCAAATAAAAAATACTTAAACTCCGAATTAAAAATAATAAAAAATATCGCCAAAAAATCTAATTATAATCCCTATATTGTAGATAAATTTTATAAAAAACGTATTAAAGCTCTTAACCAAATTCCTAATGCACAAAAAACTAAACAATTATTTACTCCCGCGATTCCATACTGCAAATGTGCCTCCATAAAAATTAAAAATGAAGCCGCTAAACATAATATTAACATACCAATAAAACCAAACAAAAATATATACCGAAGAATTTGTAATGAAAAAGATTCCATCGATTTTAAACACACGGCCGGAATATATAAAATTGATTTCGAATACCAAAATAAAAATAAAGCATCATATATTGGCATGACAAAAATAAAAATAAAAAACCGTATCTCCGAACATATAGCAGATTTAAAATACAATAGACATTCTACAGCCTTCTCAAGAACTAACAATACTAATCCAATTAACATTGACTCCATTAATTTTCAAAAAATAGCCCCCTATAACTCCCACCATTATGGTCTCAAAAGAGAAGCAATCGAAATTCTAACAACTAATAACAACGTTAATGACATAGAACATAGCCTTATTCCACCAGAGTGGCAACAGTTGTACAAAGATGATAAGTGAAGTGAGGAGAGGAGGAGAGAAAATGAAGTGTATAAACAAACCGCCTAAAGTTAACACCTTCAGATCATTCTACCGAGGATTCTGATGATGGCACCGACCGGTCGCTGAAATATATAAATAAATCTCGGACATCGTAAGGATTTAATGTGAGGTAATAAAATGATTTATATGTGTAACTCTATTTTATATATTTTTATTTAGCCTTTGAATTTCAGAAATTAATTGAAATTTAGATTAGAAGTTTTTCTTAAAAATATTTTTTTTTTTTTTTTTTTTTTTGAAATTGCTATTTTGAAAATCTTTGCAAAGTGGGGTAAAACTAAAAGGAATCGTACCCCGGGTGCCAGTTTTGCACGCTACACCACTGATGTCTGCACCACTTGAGATACTGTTGTGTCGTATTATATGTAACAATGTTAAAAATCTGAAAGTTAGAAATAAAATTTGCACACAGCAGTTTAGGTAGCATTAAGCATACCATCATCAGTGCGGAATAGCAAGAAGGATTATTGCTCTTACAAGGAAGTAGATTCCAGAGCTGGATTAATAGTTAATAGAACTGCAGGATATAAAATACAATGTAGAAAATCCAGAATGCTTGGGCCTGGAGTAGTTTCAGAATTTTCCAAATTTTTTAATCATTCCTATGAAAATGATATGTTTTTGTCAAAATATTCAGAAAATAGGTAAATTTACAAATATTGTTGCATACGTGGGGAGTTCAAATGTTGTTCAAGAATGAAAGGTAAAACTTGCAGAAGATCAGAAGTTTATTTACAGAAAATTCCAGAATACTATAAACCAGGTAACAAGTTCAGTTTCACCAGTAAACACAGCTTAAGCAACAGATCCAAAGAGACTCAGTGCTCTTTAAACATTGAGTTTCTTGGCAAAACTCTACTGAGACTGACTCGCTTGGCACAATGCAACTTAACTTTTTAAATACCTGTGTAGAAAAATCTGGAAATTTCCAGTATCTCTTTAGCCAATATTGTTAGGGCTTCCATCTTTGGTATATCGATAATAAGGATTTTCTCGCCAAGGTCTGCAAAAAAATTGCCAAGCAGCGAAATGTCATTAAATTTGGTGCCAAACCCATTATTTACCTTATTGAAGCTTTTTAATGTGTTTTTAAAGAAAATTACCTATTTTAACACAAAAGAGCTAGAAACATGCATGCTGACTATGTTGGTGCTATGGATGCTCAAGCACCCACGCGCTTAGGGCCGACTGGGCCGTTTCCCAGGGGTCTTTGATTTGGAGGAAGGGGCAAAATTTCACTTCCAGTTAAAAAATATATATATATATATATACAAAAATGCTCTTGAACATAGCACTTCATGAAAATTTTACTTCTGAAAACAAAATAAAACATTTTACAAAAGGTAAAATTTTACTCAAATATGCATTTTTGAGTGAAACAGTTGGAAATACAGTAGGCTTTCTTTTCAAAGAGTGGTAAAAAACATTGAAAAAACAGTAGGTGTTGGGGCCCGAATGCATATCAGGGCCTGGGCCCACTTTTGGCTAGATCGGTCTCTGCAGGCGCGGCGACTGCGTGGATGCTTTGGGTGTTCACGTGCCCAAGAAATTTTGCCATGGGTGCCTTGCACCACGTCAAAATTTCTGATAAACTGTGAAAAAGTACTTGATGTTTACACATAACTGAGAGAGGGCAAACAGGGGAAGAAAATGATATAAAAACTTCATTACAAACTATTCGTTCAACAGATATATTTAGTCTTTGCCGTATTAGTTTCTTTTTTTTTTTCTAATTACTTATTGGTAATTTTACTAACTTTTGTGAAATTAAAAAAAAAAAAAAAAAAAGGCAAAACTTTTTTTTTTTTTTTTTTGTTTTTTGCAGACCTAAAGCACATCTAAAGACAATCTATCTTAGAGACCGATTTTTTATGATCCAGTGGAATTAAAAGATAATAATAATAATTTTTGACAAATTTTTATTTAATTTAATTTTTCTTGGTTGGTGAAATTCTTTTATTCGAGCTACAGCCTTGAAAAATCGTAATTTTAAAAATTTTGAGGTGAAAAATCGATTACATGTACTTCCGACACAGTTGTAGATATCTGAAATGGGAGAAGGGCTCCGCAGTCCCTAAGATTGGAATTTTCAAGAGTATTTTGCATAAGTGAACATGCAGCTGTGGGTGCCTGAACAGGTGAAGAGCACCACTGATCGGAAATTTGCTACAAACATATTTTTGAAAGGTTCTGAATACAATCACAGTTTTCAAGAAGCATTTGCACAGTGAGCGAACGTACTGTTGTGTCTGAAATGTGTTGGAAATATTCCAGCTCCCAAACTTTCCAACTCCATTACTTTGGTACATAACTGTGGAGTCATACTTAAAAATTTAACCTTTATTAATTACTTAAATTTTATTAAAATATTAATCAACTTAATTGCTAAAAAGTTTGTTACTTATGTTACTTATTTGTTACTTATTAAAAGGTTTATTTTTATTAGCTACATAAGTAAAATAGTTTATATCTCTTTTATTCACTTTGAAAAATACTTACCTGTTTTAACGCCGTTGTTTGTTTTGTTTTCGGCGTGTTCCGTGAATGAATCATTTGATTCATTCACGCTTATGGCGACATGCCGTTATTTTTGCAACGGCCTCAGTTAGCAGTTACAGGTAACATTATTGTAACACGTAATTGTTCAACAGTGCATGCCGATTCGCCGCAAATATGCAAATTTTCCATAAAATGAAAGAATATAAGTACAAATAAACGTTAGTATGTGCTCTCGGTGGCTGACAAGCTAGTCGCTATGTTTTTTTGCAGACGCAGGTCGTCTTGCTGTTTTCCATATGAATTATAATTTTGTTTCTTTAAGTTTTCTTTAATTTAAACTGTTAAAGAAACAGTTCGTTTTTTTTTTTATAGTAATGTTGAATAGCCTGCAATTGCAATGATAGTACTGAAAGAGTTTAAGATATTTTTAATGAATTTCAATAATTACATAAAAAACATTAAAACCTTTAAAATTACCATCACACAAGTGCTTTCAGCTGCCAACGCCTAAAATTTCGACGTTTTCTCTTTTGGTGAGAGAAAACCAAAAGAGAAAACGTCGAAATTTTAGCAAACCAGAGTTGTGGAGATATTAATTAAAATGTAGACCTATATTTAATCAAAAAGCGATCTCAATTACGCAGTATTCACCGCAATTGCATAAAAATAGATATTTTAACGGAGTTAAAAGCAGAAAAAATAGAAATAAATTAGAAATATTAGTCCGATCGTTACGATTTTGGTACCAAATGAAAGGGGAATTTTTTCCAAGCGGCTTATCGATACATCAATTAGATTTTTTAAAATTAACTAAAGTATGAATTTTTTGTGGCAACATCATTTCAAATGCCAGACGACCGTCTGCCATGAAGAACGAAATGAATGTAACAGATCAAGATGTCACGTGTTTTGTAGTGGGGGGAAAAATTGCGATTTTCAAACTTTTTCAAATTTTTATTCACGTTACATTTGAATTAATATCCGGCCTAGACAGCATATTATAAAGTTACTGTTTAATTTTCATGAAAATATATGAATAAATAAAAAAAATGACATATTTATTGGAAAAAGATTAAGTTTTCTTTTATATTTTGCAGTATTTGCAGCCGTTGAAATTTCGTAGTATTTGGTTTTAATGCCCGATAATTCGATTGTGAATATTTTTGAAAGAGTACGATTATTAGGGAGGGCTTGAGGGAGGGGGAAAATGGGCAAAAAAAAAGAGTTACAGCGTTTGAAATTGGTTGGCATATTTAGATTTTAAGGCAAGGTAAATCGATTGCGGATATTTTCGAGCGTAAAATTATTATTATCGACGGAAAGGGGGGGGGGGGGGAGAGCGAAGAGGCAAAGATGTAGAAAAAGAACGGGAGTTTCGGAGAAAACAACGGAATACCCAGAACACCTTTATTTTCAATATTTCAAATTCTAATTATGAATAAATTACTTTTAATACATCATTCGAAAGATATTTTAAAGTTCTTTTATATTATCGAAAGTGGAATTCGAGAACAGTGGAACCTGTAAAAGTGACCACCTTGGTAAAGTGACCACCTGACTAAAGTGACCATTTTCTTGACTAAAGCGACCCTTTTCCAATTTTAAAGACCCTTTATAAAGTGACCACCTGCGTATAGTGACCATTTTAGCCGGTCCCTAGGGTGGTCACTTTAGACAGGTTCCACTGTATTTTTATATTATCGAAAGTGGGATTCGAGATTTCACCTGATTTACATGTTTTAAGGTGTCCTGATTTGGTTTTCTTTTTTATCTCAGCTTCTAATTAATATAATTTCATGAGTAATATGTAATTAAAAAAATTATTTGAATTGGAATTGAAGAGTATATATTTCAAATCTCTGACGGAATTGAACAGTAGATTACAGAAATTTCTACTGCCGGATGGTGCTGTAATATTTTAAAATTTCAATATTTCAAATTCTAATTATTATTAAATTAACAAAACCATTAAGATATACAACCTTTTACTTATCTTCACGTTACATCTTTGGTAAACTAGTTTCATCTGGGGCGCCCCAGCTTGGTCACTACCTTGCTTTGGTGTTCGAAACTGTGGTCTTCCTGTTTTCTTGTTCTTTTAAAGACTTTACGCCATTGGCGGTTAAGGATAGCACCCTCGTTGCCATTACAACTGTCAGAATTAGCCAAAATTTCAACAGACTCCCTGATCGCTGCGTATCCGTGGTTGTGGTAGTTGGCCAACTTTTTTACTTCATCAAATTTGATATTAATTTCTTCGTTTTTGTTTACTTGGGTTAAGGCTGTGGTTAATTTACCTGTTTTTATATCGTGTTTATGTTCTTTGATACGGGTCTTTATTTTTCTTTTTGTTTTTCCTATATAACATTTTTCTTTATCTTGTTCGTTATTGTATGGTATTTTATATATTCCTGCAGTTTCTAAAGGTTTAGTTTTATCTTTGTCACTTCTTATCAATTGAAAAATGTTAGGGTTAGGTTTTATGGGTACATTTATATTATGTTTTGCTGCAATTTTCTTGATTTTATTAGATATTCCACGGTCATAAGGTATGGAGGTAGTATATTTAAGCTTTGGTTTTTGAAAATTGTTGATTTCATTAAGAGTTTTTAATCGTTTTCTAAATAGTTTATCTATTAATTTGTTAGAGTATCCTGCTTTTTGTGTGAATTGTTTTATATTTTTTATTTCATTTTTTAAAATTTTATTGTCTTTACAAATTACTATTGCACGGTTGATGTGGGATTGGATAGCATTGATCTTATATTTAAAAGGGGTTTTACTATTTTTATGGATTATTTCATTACTGCTATTGGGTTTTCTATAAACTTGTGTGGTTATTTTATTAGCATGGCGACTGATATTGACATCTAGAAAATTTAGCTGTTTATTGTTCTCTTCTTCTAAGGTGAATTTAATATTTGGATCAATTTTATTTAAAATATTTAGAATTTCTATGGGATCTGTTTTTTGGTCTATTACTGCAAAAATGTCATCAACATAACGAAACCAATAAAAAAATTTTTCTTTAAGTTTTTTATCAAAATTATTTTCTATTTTACGTAGTTTAAATTCAGCAAGAAAACCCGATATGGGAGACCCCATTGGGACTCCTTTGATTTGTTTGTAATATTTTTCATTAAAAGTAAAGTAATTTTCATTCAACAAAAAGTTGGTTGCTATGTTTAAAGTTTGGGCTATTGATGGGTTTGTATAATGTTCATCTATTTTTTCTCTTATTAATTCAGTAACATTTTTTATATCTATTGACGGATAAAGGTTTACTACATCAAAACTTACAAATTTAAAATTTTCCTGTATTTCAATATCATAAATTTTACTTATAAAATCTTCGGTGGAGTTTAGGCTATGTTGTGAGGGGGGAAGTAAGTTTTTATAAATTTCAGCCATATATTTTTCCATTGTGTAAGTGGGTCCTTCGCTTTTGTTAACAACTGGTCTAATTTTGGGGGGGTTCTTGTGATCTTTATATCTGCCAAAAATTCTTGGTGTATTTGGTGCAAAATTATTTATTGTAGGTGGTTTGTTATTAGGCCAGGTTCCTTCTTTTATTATTTTTTGTGTTTTTTCAACTATTTTGTTAATGGGGTCTTTTATTATTTTTTCTGTACCTATTTCATTTATGGTTTCTTCCATTTTATTTATGTATTCCTGTCTATTTAATATTGCTATTTTTCTGGTTTTATCTGTTAATGTACAAGCTACTTTTTCATTTTTCTTTAGATTATTAAGTGTTTTAATGTCTTCCCGATTAATTTTGTTGTTTTTGATAGTTTTGATGATTTCTTGAATTGCTACGTTTCTGATGTCTATTTGGGCTTCTTCTGGGATATTTTCTATGGCTGATTCTATTTTTGCTATACTGTCTTTAATTTTGATAGGCTGGTCTAAAATAAACTTTTGTCCCATTTTTAATAAGCTATCTTGGTGGCTATTTAATTTTAGGTCTGATAAATTAATGTATGGGTAATCATTTTGAGTGAGGGGTTTAATATTGTTTTTACGTATCCAATTATACAATTTATTATTCTGCTTTTTGATGGTTGAATTTCTTTCTATTTCATTATATATTTTAATTTTTTCTGATAAAATAGTCCATTCCTATGGGAATGGACTATTTTAGCCCAAATAGACATCATTAAGCCCAAATATATATATATATTAAGCCCAAATAGACATCAGAAACGTAGCAATTCAAGAAATCAGCAAAACTATCAAAAACAACAAAATTAATCAGGAAGACATTAAAACACTTAATAATCTAAAGAAAAATGAAAAAGTAGCTTGTACATTAACAGATAAAACCAGAAAAATAGCAATATTAAATAGACAGGAATACATAAATAAAATGGAAGAAACCATAAATGAAATAGGTACAGAAAAAATAATAAAAGACCCCATTAACAAAATAGTTGAAAAAACACAAAAAATAATAAAAGAAGGAACCTGGCCTAATAACAAACCACCTACAATAAATAATTTTGCACCAAATACACCAAGAATTTTTGGCAGATATAAAGATCACAAGAACCCCCCCAAAATTAGACCAGTTGTTAACAAAAGCGAAGGACCCACTTACACAATGGAAAAATATATGGCTGAAATTTATAAAAACTTACTTCCCCCCTCACAACATAGCCTAAACTCCACCGAAGATTTTATAAGTAAAATTTATGATATTGAAATACAGGAAAATTTTTAATTTGTAAGTTTTGATGTAGTAAACCTTTATCCGTCAATAGATATAAAAAATGTTACTGAATTAATAAGAGAAAAAATAGATGAACATTATACAAACCCATCAATAGCCCAAACTTTAAACATAGCAACCAACTTTTTGTTGAATGAAAATTACTTTACTTTTAATGAAAAATATTACAAACAAATCAAAGGAGTCCCAATGGGGTCTCCCATATCGGGTTTTCTTGCTGAATTTAAACTACGTAAAATAGAAAATAATTTTGATAAAAAACTTAAAGAAAAATTTTTTTATTGGTTTCGTTATGTTGATGACATTTTTGCAGTAATAGACCAAAAAACAGATCCCATAGAAATTCTAAATATTTTAAATAAAATTGATCCAAATATTAAATTCACCTTAGAAGAAGAGAACAATAAACAGCTAAATTTTCTAGATGTCAATATCAGTCGCCATGCTAATAAAATAACCACACAAGTTTATAGAAAACCCAATAGCAGTAATGAAATAATCCATAAAAATAGTAAAACCCCTTTTAAATATAAGATCAATGCTATCCAATCCCACATCAACCGTGCAATAGTAATTTGTAAAGACAATAAAATTTTAAAAAATGAAATAAAAAATATAAAACAATTCACACAAAAAGCAGGATACTCTAACAAATTAATAGATAAACTATTTAGAAAACGATTAAAAACTCTTAATGAAATCAACAATTTTCAAAAACCAAAGCTTAAATATACTACCTCCATACCTTATGACCGTGGAATATCTAATAAAATCAAGAAAATTGCAGCAAAACATAATATAAATGTACCCATAAAACCTAACCCTAACATTTTTCAATTGATAAGAAGTGACAAAGATAAAACTAAACCTTTAGAAACTGCAGGAATATATAAAATACCATACAATAACGAACAAGATAAAGAAAAATGTTATATAGGAAAAACAAAAAGAAAAATAAAGACCCGTATCAAAGAACATAAACACGATATAAAAACAGGTAAATTAACCACAGCCTTAACCCAAGTAAACAAAAACGAAGAAATTAATATCAAATTTGATGAAGTAAAAAAGTTGGCCAACTACCACAACCACGGATACGCAGCGATCAGGGAGTCTGTTGAAATTTTGGCTAATTCTGACAGTTGTAATGGCAACGAGGGTGCTATCCTTAACCGCCAATGGCGTAAAGTCTTTAAAAGAACAAGAAAACAGGAAGACCACAGTTTCGAACACCAAAGCAAGGTAGTGACCAAGCTGGGGCGCCCCAGATGAAACTAGTTTACCAAAGATGTAACGTGAAGATAAGTAAAAGGTTGTATATCTTAATGGTTTTATTAATTAAATTGCTTCATGGATAAAATGTTTCAAGTATTATTAAATTATTTTTAATACATTATTCGAAAGATATTTTAAAGTTCTTCTATATTATCGAAAGTGGAATTCGAGATTTCACCTGATTTACACGTTTTGAAGTCTTCTGAATCTGTTTTCTTTTGCATCTCAGTTACTAATTAAAATAATTTTATAAGTAATACATCATTTGAAAGCTTCGTTGATTTGGAATCTAACAGCAGATTACAGAAATTTCTACCACCAAAAGGTGCTGTAATATTTTAAAATTTCAATATTTCAATTTCTAATTACGATTAAATTATTTTTAATACATCATTGGAAAAATATTTTAAAGTTCTTATAAAAAAAATACATTTTTATCGGGAATTATATTTATCGCGACTCATGCAACCAAAAGACAATGTAAGATTAAGTTGTCTTTTATATATTTTAGTATTTTAAATTGAGCCGTTGAAATTTCGTAGAATGTGTTTTAATGCCCATTGATTCGATTGTGAATATTTTTGAAATTGTAGAATTATTAAGAAAGGCTTAAGCAGGAGGGAGAAGGAAAAAAAAAAAGTTTTACAGCGTTTGAAATTTTATTATTAGGTGTAGAGCACATTAAAAGTTATTTCCCACCTCATTACCATTGAAAAAAAAAAAATCCTTATTTTCTTACTTGTGCTAAAGTTTTATCGTTTGTTTACATCGCAATCTTGAATTTCCTTCCCTCCACTTTCCTCCGAGTTGCCAATCTTGTTTAGCAATCGCAAGATGCGATTCAGCAATTTATTTTGCGATCGCTACTCTTTAATTTTCTTATAAATAGTTATTTCTTTTCTTTTCTGAGCTCAGAATTTAGATATAATTAATTTAATAATGCTTAAACAAAGATTTTTTTCATAAGTACTTTATTTTTAATTTATTTTGAATATATAATTAATTTAAGTTAAATTTGCATGAAGTTTTGCAACATGTTCACTAATACGCTATGGCAACACCACTATGCTAATATGCAATGTTTTGGTAGATTTAAATAGCCGTGGTAATGCCATAAAGGTTTTTTTTTTTGTATTTGGTGGTGAGTTTTTCCTTAGAAATGAAAGTTTATAGGTCTAAAAGATTCTGGATAACGAAGTTCTTGCTAGAGAAGATGAGATGCTAAAGCGTGAGACATTATATTTTCTTCTTGTTAAATTTCTTTTGAACTGTTGCAGAATTTCATAATATATGAAAACTATTTACTAAAGTTATGTTTAATGGAAATTGAATTAAAATTGAGTATCTTGAACGTTAATCAGAAGCCATGATGGAAATTAAACATTGTGTTGATTGTATTGAAGTTATTGTGGAAGTACACAAATTATTATGTTTTATTTTAATAAACTGAAGTTTTATTTTAAAGACAGCTCTGTTTTTATTGAGTTTGAACATTGCCACTCTGCTATTTGAAATGATTGACACCCACACCTTCACAAGAGGTTATGGGCCCAGTGAATGCCCTTCCTCAGTGCTTAAATGAGTTGAATAATTTAAAAGTATTAAAACAGAGCTGTGAAACCTCATATTATGAATTTAAAGCGAAAATTTGAGTAATTATGACAATGGCTTCACAAGATACTATTATTTTGAATAGAGATAATTATAGAAGTTGGGTACTGTTTATTACCCGAATTTTAGAGACTGAAGGTCTTTTTTCATGGGTAAATGAAGGTGAATGGCCTGACACAGAAAAAGCTACACCTATTGATAAATTTAAAATTAATCAGTCTAAGCAGAGAGCTGCTAGTATTCTAAAAACTTATGTTTCACCACATGTAGAGTTAATTATTGGTCGCCTGAATAATCCAGCTGAAATCTGGAAAGTCCTTAAAAGTAATTTAGAGATGTCAGGTAGAGCATATAAACAAACATGTTTTAATGAGTATAGGAATATAAAATTGCAACCTGAAGAGGATATACCAACATTTTTGGCTCGATTTGAGGAGTCTTATAAAAGGTTGCAAGATTCGGGTGAAACGCTAAGTGAAAATCTTAGGTGTTATCAACTCCTAGGCAGCTTACCTGAAGATTATGACTATTTGGCAAGAGAATTTAATAACCTTCCTGATGATAAATTTAAATATGAGTATATAAAAGGTGAAATTTTAAGTGAAGTATCTCGCAGAGAGAATAGAGATAGGCAAAAAGATGAAAGTTTTTCAGTTATTAAAATTACTGATAATTCTAGTTCATTGAATACTCCTATAGTTCACTGTAAATCTTGTGGTAAGAAGGGGCATTTAAGCAAGTTTTGTAAAGATAGAGTTAATGTTGAAACAAAAATAAATACAGAAACTAGTAACATTTATATTACAGAATTGGATAATGATTGTTATGCTAGTGAAACAGTTTACCCAAGTTGGGAATGGGTCTTAGATTCTGCTTCGACTTCTCACGTTTGTCAAAACAAAAACTTTTTCACATCACTGAAAAATGCTCCACCTGGATCTATAGTAAGAATGGGGACAACTCCTCATCTCGTAAAAGGAATAGGTAACGTGTCTTTCAAGATTAGAGAAGGGAGTAAAATTACCACAATAAATTTAAAAGATGTTTTGTATGTTCCAGATATTCATAAGAATTTAATATCTATGAGTAAAATGGATAAGGCAGGATTTCATGCCAAGTTAGATCAAGGTTTTAAGATTTTTTCCCCAACATGGAGTTATTTATACACAGCTCATTTAAGGAACAAATTTTATGTTCTTCGTTCAATTCGTGATCAGTCTAGTGAAATAACCCCAAATGCTGCAGATGTGCGAGAAAGTGAGAGAAGGTTTGGAGAGGTAGCTAAATCAAAGTCTCTAGTAAGTTCACAAAAGGGAAAATTGTATAAAACGCAGTCAGAAGTTAATAACAGTATAAATAAAAACTCAGAATGTAAATTTCAAAATTTTAGTTCATCAACAATGGCTATAAATTACATTCGAAACAGAATACTCCATACTGGCATCAATGCAGTACCTTTTGAACGTTGGTATAAAGTTAAACCTAGTGTTCGACATTTTAGACGTTATGGATGTGTAGCTTACCTTCATCAGCCTAAAGAAACAAGAAATAAATTCCAGCCTAGAGCTAAAAAGGGTATTTTTGTAGGATACGGCCTAGGGTCAAGTGGGTATCGAATTTGGCTTCCACAAGAGAACAAAGTAATAGAATCGAAGCATGTACAGTTTGATGAATCTCAACTTGGTAACCCTATGGAGAAAAAGAGGACACATGGACCATTCTTTGACTTTATAGATGATAGTACCATTTCTCCGCATAGTATTGAAGAACCTTAAACAAAAGGAGAAATTCCAGAATCAGAAAGTGAAGAACCATCATCCTCCAAAAAGTTGACCCCAGCAGAATTAGAAGATAAGGTTTCCCATGAAGAGAAAATTCAAACAAGAGATGATATTAGTTCAGAAGATGACTTACAAGATGAGAAATTTGAGGGCGATTCTAAAACTTTCTATCGCTACCTGAAAAAACGGGTGAAAGGAGCGACTGCTGGCAAGAGTGATGTATATATCTTAACTCCTTGTGGAATTAGAATAAGAAGTGGACCTCAACTGAGGAAGTACTGCGAAGAGAATAAATTTAGATATGATGATACACTTGCAAATTTTTCCCTTTCAAATACATATCAAGGACCAATAGTAATGGAAAAAGATAAAGACTCTATTGTTGAAGAAGCCTTGTTAAGTGAAATAATTATCCCGAAATCATCTCGACAAGCAAAACAGCTACCTGAATCCCATGAGTGGAAGAGAGCTATGGATAATGAAATCCAAACCATGCTTGATAGAAATGTATGGACACTAGTACCCAAAGAAGAAAATCAAAAGACCTTAGGAACTAAATGGGTTTACACTATTAAAAGAGATGCAGAAGGGAATATATCTAGCTATAAAGCACGTTTAGTCATACTGGGAAATAATCAACGTGAAGGATTAGAGTATGATGAAATTTTTAGTCCAGTAGTAAATTTTACCTTAATTCGACTATTTATAGTATTATTTGTAAGCATCTTACATTGGTCTCATTGCTTATTAGATGTAAAATGTGCCTACTTATATGGTGACATTGATAGAAACATTTTCATTAAACAACCAGAAGATTACGTAGTACCAGGTAAAGAAAATTGTGTCTTAAGGCTAAATAAAGCTGTATATGGATTACATCAGGCAGGTCGTTGTTGGTACAATGATCTACACACTACTTTAGTGAAAAATGGTTTTATAGAAGTTTCTGGAGTCTCTTGTGTATATACATATAAAAATGAAGCATTAGTTCTTGTCTATGTGGATGATTTACCCATATTTGCTAAAAATAAAGAAATGTTAGAAGAAGTAGTTAAATTAATTGAAAATATTTATGAAGTGAAGAATTTAGGAGAAATTAAAACTTTACTTGGTATTCAATTTAAATCAGACGCAGCAGGAAAAATGATGAATATAAACTGTGAACAATACATTGAAAAGTGTTTAAAGAATTTTAATGCTGATTCTCTTTCCAGAGTAAATTTACCAGCACCACCTGGTTTCGTCCCCATACCGAGAATGGAAGGAAAGGAAATTCCAGAAAATTTGCCATATAGGAATTTGCTTGGATGTCTTCAATATATTTCCCACAGATGCAGACCGGATATAGCATGGACTGTAGCAGCCCTGTCCCAGTATACAGAACATCCATCCATGGAGCATTATCGCACACTTTTCAGAGTTCTTCTTTACCTGTCCACCACAAAATCTCTTGGCCTTAAACTTCGACAGTCTGAAACTCCGTTATACTTGGTTTCTTATGTGGATGCATCTTGGGCAAGCGAAAGTGCCAGTAGAAAATCTTGGTCCGGGTTTATCATCTTTTTGAATGACATGCCTGTGCAGTGGCGAGTTACCAAACAGACCTGTGTAGCCCTTTCTCCAATGGAAGCAGAATATATCGCCGCCAGTGAAGCTGCGAAGGAACTTAAATTCATCAACACCACTCTTACTGAGGTATTGAAAGCCATATCTAGTATCAATATTTCTATTCCAAAATCATTGTTGTTATGTGATAGTACTGCAGCTAGTATATCATATACTAAAAATAAAGCGGACAATGTTCGCAACAGACATATCGATTTAAAATATAAATTTTTAAGACTTGTACCAAAGAAATGTATTTGATATACAGCATGTCTCTTCAAAAGACAATGTAGCAGACCTACTAACAAAATCACTGTGCAAAGACTCTTTTATGAAATTCAGAGACTATTACTTAAAATGAACATTAAACATTAAGACTTTATGGGGGGGGGGGGGAAAGAAAGAAAAGAAAAAAAAAAAAGAAAAATATATGTTATGGTTTTTTTTGATTGAGAAAAGTCATCTGTATAAATTGAAATTTATCTGAAGTATATATGTCTATTTTGAATATATATATAATTTTTTTTTTCTTTACGGCAATAAGGAGGGAAAGGGAGGCGATTTGTAGAGCACATTAAAAGTTATTTCCCACCTCATTACCATTGAAAAAAAAAAAATCCTTATTTTCTTACTTGTGCTAAAGTTTTATCGTTTGTTTACATCGCCATCTTGAATTTCCTTCCCTCCATTTCCCTCCGAGTTGCCAATCTTGTTTAGCAATCGCAAGATGCGATTCAGCAATTTATTTTGCGATCGCTACTCTTTAATTTTCTTATAAATAGTTATTTCTTTTCTTTTCTGAGCTCAGAATTTAGATATAATTAATTTAATAATGCTTAAACAAAGATTTCTTTCATAAGTACTTTATTTTTAATTTATTTTGAATATATAATTAATTTAAGTTAAATTTGCATGAAGTTTTGCAACATGTTCAGTAATACGCTATGGCAACACCACTATGCTAATATGCAATGTTTTGGTAGATTTAAATAGCCGTGGTAATACCATAAAGGTTTTTTTTTTGTATTTGGTGGTGAGTTTTTCCTTAGAAATGAAAGTTTATAGGTCTAAAAGATTCTGGATAACGAAGTTCCTGCTAGAGAAGATGAGATGCTAAAGCGTGAGACATTATATTTTCTTCTTGATAAATTTCTTTTGAACTGTTGCAGAATTTCATAATATATGAAAACTATTTACTAAAGTTATGTTTAATGGAAATTGAATTAAAATTGAGTATCTTGAACGTTAATCAGAAGCCATGATGGAAATTAAACATTATGTTGATTGTATTGAAGTTATTGTGGAAGTACACAAATTATTATGTTTTATATTTAGCATCTAAAAATACCTTAAATATATCCTTAAACATGGAGACAGCATATTAATTTCAGCCATCATCGTGGTCATCATCAGTGCTGAAACACAATCTAGACGTTTTCTTCTAGTTTCCCGGCGTTGTTTTGTTGTCGCTGCGATATCTTCGCTTCTCTTCATTTTCTTTCATGAGTTGTTGCCATTCTGGCGGAACTAAATAGTGTTCTCGGTCATTAATGGTTAATGGGTTATTGATAATTTCTATGGCCTCCCTTTTTAAGGCGTAATTGTAGGAGTTATACGGAGCTATTTTTTTAATGTTTATGGTATTAGTATTAATTGGGTTATTGTTATGGGTAGTGGAAAAGGCGGTGGAGGATTTACCATATTTTAAATCGGCACGGTTCTCTTTTTCGCGCTCATTAATTCTTCTTTTGGTCATTCCAATGTAGTTCGCTTTGTTGCCGTTAATATGTTCGAATTCAATTTTATAAATACCGGCGGTGGAGTTTTGGGGGATAATATCTTTTTCGTTACGGATGTGCTGGAAAATATTTTTGTTGGGTTTAATTGGGATATTAATATTAATGTTTTTAGCTTCATTTCGGATTTTTAGGCTGGCGCCATTACAGAAGGGTATAGAAGTGGAGAAATTGGATTTGGTTTTTTGTGCATTATTAATTTTGTTTAATGTTTTTATGCGTTTTTTATAGAGGGTATTAATAAGGTTTTTGGGGTAGTTAGCTTTCCTAGCAATGTTTTAGATATGTTTAAGTTCTTTATTGAGGAGGTTTTTGTTAGAGCAAATGGTAATTGCACGATTAATGTATGATTGGAGAGCAGCGTTGAAATGGTGAAAATGGCTGAAATTAATATGCTGTCTCCATGTTTAAGGATATATTTAAGGTATTTTTAGATGCTAAATATATATTTAGTCCTTAATTTTAAATATTTATAAATATTATGTTTTATTTTAATAAACTGAAGTTTTATTTTAAAGACAGCTCTGTTTTTATTGAGTTTGAACATTGCCACTCTGCTATTTGAAATGATTGACACCCACACCTCCACATTAGGTTTTAAAGCAAGATAAATCGATTGCGGATATTTTCGAGTGTAAAATTATTAAGAGGGACAAAGGGGAAAATATGTAGAAAATGAACGGGAATTTTGGAGAAAACAACGGAAAACCCGGAATGCCTTTATTCTTTTATATTTTGCAGAGATTCAAATTTTTCCGCTCACATTTCGTACTAAGGATTTTTAATGTTATACAGGCCAGAATCCCGCAAGTTTCGGAAAAAAGACATGGATGAGTCAGACACAAATCTTTTTATAAAGATGTTAATATTATCTTTGTATCTCAGCTTCTATTTAACACAATTTCAAAAGTAATAAATCATTTTAAAAGTTATTTGAATTGGAATCGAAGAGTATGTTGCAAATCTCTGTCACCAGAGGGCAGTTTGATATTTTAATAATTCAATACTTAGAATTCTAATTATGATTAAATTAGTTATAACACATCATTTTAAATATTGCGGACTTTTAAACCGACAGAAGCCGTTAAATTCTGTGCGGGAGTTTTTGAGAAAATCACAGAAAAGCCAGAACACCTTGAAAGCTTTGCTGATTTGGAATTGAACAGTAGATTACAGAAATTTCTACCGCCAGATGGCACTGTAATATTTTAAAATTTCGATATTTCAAATTCTAATGAGCGTGGAAGGTGTTGTAAGTTCCAAAACGGGGATAAGGCACCGCAGCCGCCACCGAGCGGGACTTTGCTAAAGTCAGAAATTTTAAAGATCATAAAATGGTGAGCGAACAGGCTGTTTCAGATATTGAAATTGGAAGAGGGCGCCACAGGCGCTACCAAGCGGGAATTTACTGCAATTAAATTTTTCAATAAAGCTATTTTTACTATATGTCAATAAGCTGTTGTAAGACCTGAAATGGAAATAAGGCACCGCAGACGCCACCGAGCGGTAGTTTTGTAAAGTCGGATTTTTGAAGGATCGCGAACCAGCTGGTCGCCGAAGGCGGCTAATTTAAAATATGTATCATTTTAAAGTCTGAAAAGTAAATATATGAATAAACTTTAACTGTATTTTAAAATGAGATTTTTAATTTTTTAAAAGAAATATATATATATATAAAACTTGTATTTTCCATAAAAGTTAAGCTTAACTTGTATTTGTTAAGTACAAGTATAGAATATCATGGCATTTTTTTAGCCAAGTCAATATTTTCCCAACTTAAATTAAATTCAACTTTCTAAATATAATATAAAAATTAGTTAAACTTTATGTAATGTTAGTTTTCTTTATTATAATTTAAAGTATAAAAGTAATTGAATACCTCTACTCACTTAAATCTGTTTCAATTAATGTAAAACGATCTTCTGTTTATTTAGTTTTTGTTCATCTTTTATTTCTGCAACCTTCTCACACAGCAGAACTGAAGAAAATTCATGCACAAGCAACTGACCAGTGGCAGATCCAGAACTTAACTTTTGGGGGGGGGGGGGGGGCTAAGATTTCTCAAGATGTAATTTCAGATCAATGTGGCGGATCCAGAACTTAACTTTTGGGGGGGGGCTAAGATTTCTCAAGATGTAATTTCAGATCAATGTGGCGGATCCACAACTTAACTTTTGGGGGGGGCTAAGATTTCTCAAGATGTAATTCCAGATCAATGAAAAGTTTGCAATTGTACTATTCAATTGGGAATGTCAGTACTTCTGGGGGGGGGGGCTTCAGCCCCCTAGCCCCCCCTTAAATCTGCCACTGCAACTGACCTAACTTCATTTTCACCATCAGGCAGCGCATCGTACTTCCAGTAACGTCATATGACGCTTTTTCCGTCAATGTTGTGCGATTGCGACATGTGCCTTTCTCTGATTGGTTGTGCTAGTGGGCATTAGCTAGTCGTTTGTTTCGCGAGTGATATAAAAACAGTTTCTCAGCTGAAGAGGTTGCTTTTTGATTCCCCTTTCTGGCTGTTGTTATTTTTTGTCAGCCAGGTCGGCTGTGTGTTACATCGCGGGCGATGCTTTATTTTTTTGGATAGTGTTAACAATGTTTAAATGAATTTATGTTACAGTAATGTGTTTTTCTTAAATAAGTTTTAACTTCAAGTCTGCTGGTCTAGTTTTTCAATGGCCAATGTAATATATTTAAAATTAGTTTTTTTTGACGACCTTGAGCATGGTTTTAAATGTGAGTTGATAATTGTTATGTAACTAATTTAATCAATATTTAAAACTCGATATATATATTAAATTTATTTATTTATTTATTTTGTTAAGTTTTTTTGTTTATGTTTGTTATTATATATACAGTTAATAAATGTTAAGTTTAAAATGTAAAACTTTAGTCATTCTTGTTTCTTACACATGCACATATTAGTTTTTCTCTTCTCCATAGACAAGTTTATTAATACAGCTTCCTCTAGTTAAGCACTCTGCTAGTTTAGAATATCGTTAGGCCTATAATTGACCCAACAGTATTTTCCATAAAATTTTTCTCCAAATGATTTTATCTTATTTTTAAAATTATAGAAATGTAGAGCTTAATTTATATTTTGTCTATTTTTTCCCCCCAAATATTTTTATGAAATAATTTTTACCTGCATTTTTGAGAAAAATTTAAATTGTGAATATTGGAGCAGTATCTACTTAGCCTCAAAAGGGAAAAGAAAATAAATAAATTAACATTTTTAACATTAACTTGGATTTTTTTTTTTTTTAATTGTTTAATTTGCATTTGTAATTCTCTAAAAACAAACTTGCAAAATGTAAATTACGTAATTCTAACTTAAATTTGAAATTTCCCATTTATTATTATTATTATTTTTTTTAAGAGTTTGAGAATCACACTCAATATTTTTTTCTAGTGCGAAGCTTCTCCATTTTGTTTCCAAGTGGCAGGCTACTTGAAAATTTGTCAGCATGATAACCTTTGAAATACTGAATTAATTCAAACTAAATTTGTAGTGTGGATTTATCTCAGAAATTCATTTGCCAACTTAATCTACCCTCTTGTTTCCCTGTGAAAGCCCACTGAAAATTTCAAATTTACATTAGAAAGATTCTATGAACCACTTTGCTTAAAACTCCATATATACAAGCCTTCATCAAAAAATCCACCAAATCCATTAATAAATTGCAGCTGCCATTTTGAAAAAAAAAACGGTGGCAACTTCATAATAAAAGATAAATCAGTTTACCCTTCCTAGGAGCCAGAAGGACTTGTTTTAATTTTTTGATCAATAACCCCTAAAAAGTAATGATATCAGTACAAAAAATCCTTAATGCGTTAAAAGTTTGTAACGCCGCTACTTTATGGCTATAAGAATTTGAAATATGAGTCTTAAAAATAATTATGTCAAATTTTAAGTGACGCTTTGCAATTAATCAAAATATACATAGATTTTCTTATTTGATCATTTACTTTTTACTTTTATTTATATTTATAATGCAAACGTAATATTTTTAGCTTCAAGATCAGACAGATACATAAAATACACTCACTGATGCTTTTTCATTCACATTTCAAATTCAAAATAACAGTTTTAAAAGGAATGATATAAAAATTCCAGTGGCGCCTCGGTGTTATTTTAAAAGATTTGTTTTTATATTCCATTAAAATTACTTTTGTTTTGTCTAATAAAGTATATTTACATATTGAAACAGTGCTTTTAATTTTTAAATATACTGTCAAATAATTATACTTTCACTAAGTTTGCATTATAAGTTAAAATTTTTTTTCCAATAAATTGATTTATCTTTTGCGTCATGCTATCCAAAACTGCAAGTAAAATTTGTGTAAATGTTTTCTTTACGTCACACTACCTCTTTGCACAAATTTTCACTTAGTTGGATACTATGATACTATGTTTTGGATAGCATGATGCAAAAGATAAATCAATTTATTGAAATAAATAATTTTAATTTATAATGCAAACTTAATTTTTATATCATTCCTTTTAAAACAGTTATTTTGAATTTGAAATGTGAATGAAAAAGCATCAGTGAGTGTACTTTATATATCTATCTGATCTTGAAGCTAAAAATATTACGTTTGTATTATAAATATAAATAAAAGTAAAAAGTAAGTGATCAAATAAGAAAACCTATGTATATTTTAATTAATTGCAAAGCGTCACTTAAAATTTGATATCATTATTTTAAATTCTTATAGCCATAAAGTTGTGGCGTCACAAACTTTTAACCCATTAAGGGTTTTTTGTACTGATCTAAATTACTGATAATTTTGACAGTCTTGCGATATGCAGCATAGTGTTATGAAATTGTAAATAATTATGTTTATTTTTTTTTGTAAATTCTTTCAAAGAGGCTTAGTTAGTTGATAAAATGCTAATTTTGTGTATTTCTAGTCGTTTTAGCATTAAAATAGTATTAGGTTTAGAAATTTAAAATATTAGTATGTTCTTGACACTCAATATTTTATTCAATTTCACTCTCTCTCCTTTTTTATTAAAACCGATGGTCATTAAAATCTAAGTAATTTATTTTCTATTTACTTTTATAATTTTAAGTTAATAAATATTTAAAAACTCATAGTTTATTTAAAATTTATTTTAGCATAAAATATTAATACGTTAGCCGAAGCTATCCATATGCAAATGACATAAGTCTATGTCATCTGCTTGAATTGAATAAGTAGCGTAGCAGGAAAGCAATCGTGTGGCTTTTTCGGTGTTAGTGCCGAGATGAATCCCGGTAATAAAGAAGCTGGCGTTAAACACAGTTTGTATATTTCAGTTTAAATTTTTCCTTGATGACCTCGATAATATTAAAGCTTGTGTAGAAAGTTGTTGTTTTTCAGATGAGGTTTAAGTAAATATTTTTAGACCAATTCGAGGATGATAGTCATTTTAAAACTGCAAACTTTAAAGCTTCTTTCAGTAATAGTATAGGCTTCAGTAACTACTCTGTACTAATCTATCTGCCCTGAAGAATATTAAACGAATCGTCTAAATGTATTATAATTTTTATTTTCGTTTGCCATATTTTTATTTCACTAGATAAATCAATCTAGTTTTTAAATAAATGATTTTATTTAAAAGAAAAACTTGTCATATTTCTTTTTACCTGCTCAATACAGTTTCCACTGGACTCTATTATTTCAACTCTGCTTAACTTTGAAGCTTTAAGATAATCATGTCAGATTTATAAAACTGACATATTTTGGTTATGGGCTATTGCCCAGTATTGAGCAGTTTAAGTGAAAGTTTTAAAATGACAAAGTTTAATGAAGTAAAGTTTTCTTTCGGTGTATTGGTCCCAAAGTTTTATAAGAATCTTTAAGAAGGGGGGGGGGGGGGCAATACAGTTAACGAAAATGGCAATGATACAGCATAGTATAGAAAAACTCAATGCTACGAATTATTGTAACTGGGCTGTTGATGTGAAGTTTTTATTATTTGAAAAGAATGCCTGGGATATCGTAATTGGAACTGAGGAAAAGCCGAAACCATCAGCTGATCCGAAAGAATTAAAAGATTATAATACGAGGTCAAAACTTGCTTTATCTATTTTATACCTCAATACTGAGAAGGACTTTCGTCGGATTATAGAGAAATTAACGGATCCGGCTGAAATATGGAAAAAACTTAAACAACATTTTTATCCTGATAACCGAGCATGCCACATGCAGTTATGCAGCGAACTGTTTTCATGTAAAATAAAAAGTGGAGAGAAAATTGATATGTATGCTGCTAGACTCATGAGAATAGCTGAACTTTTAGAAGCAATTGATCAGCTAATGAAGGAAGTTTATCTATCATTCCAGTTGCTTCGTTATCTCCCAGAGAAATTCGATAGTATAGTTCAGAGCATACTTAGGTGGCCTGATGATAAATTTGTATTTAAAGATATTTTAGTTGAATTAATTAGTGAAGAATCAAGGATTGAATTGCGTGATCAAGATAAATGTGATGAACTTTTCATTGAGAGTTACAGCACACAGTACTCAAGATCAAATGTTACTTGTTTCCGCTGTGGAGTTCCGGGACATATCAGTCGTTTTTGTCAAAATTCAGAGAAAAACTTCGAGCCAAGATCAACATCGAGAGGGTATCAATGCCGAAAAACTCCATTTTTCCAGAGGCAAAGTGCTCAATCCCCTCACAGACCATGGCGAGCTAAACCTCCAGAGGCAACTGTATCCACTACCAGTGATTCCAGTCCTGAGAGATCTAACCAGAAAGAACCTGACCATTTCCAGAGAAGAGGCCATTCCAGACCCCCGAGACGAACCAGAAAGGACTCTAACCAGGTTTTTTTTACTTTTGCTAATTTAAGTAAAAATGTGTGTGACAAAAGCAATTGGCTTTTTGATTCGGCTGCGAGTAATCACTTTTGTGGTGATAAAATTTTTTTTTTCTAATTTTAAACCATTGTATAATTTAAGATCAGCTGTTGCAATAGATAATATTGATTTTCCTATTGAAGGAACTGGTGATGTTAAATTACGATTTGGTCAACAAAATATAACATTTACTAATGTAATGTATTGCTCTAAATTGAGAAAAAAATTTAATATCTGCTCCAAAGATGGATATTGCAGGAGCTAAATTTAAGGGGGGGAATGGTAAAATTAAAGTAACTAACAAATATGATCAATTTTTATTTACTGCTAAATTGCATGATGGTATTTATTATTTATTTCCAAAAATTCCATCCAAAGAAACGAAAAATGTTAAATTTGAAGTTTCTAAAACTTCAAGTAAAAGAAACTCTCAGGATACAAAAACTGAAGTTTTACATACTCAAAAGGACAGTTTTAACATGTGGCACAGACGTTTTGCTCATGCTAGTCCTAAACTAATTGACAGAACTTGAAAATATGTTAGTGTGAGGGGGCTTCATGAAGCTTCTTGTGAAACTTGTAAACTTAATAAACAAAGACAAATTTCTTTTAAACCCCATGGTCAAATAAGGTCTAGACATCCTCTTGAGTTATTACATATGGATGTATGGGGACCATGCAAAATAACTGGTCGAAATGGTGAAAGGTTTTTCTTATCAATTATCGATGATTTTTCTCGTAAAGTAACAATATTTCCTATGAAAGCAAAAACTGAGGTATTTAAAAACTTTAGAAATTATGTAACAAGAGCGGAGAGATTTTTAAACTGTCAGGTAAAAGCTATTAGATCAGATAACGGGAAAGAGTTTCAAAATAATAATTTTAAATCTTTTTGTGAGCTGAAAGGCATAAAACATGAATTTACTAACATTTATTCACCGGAACAAAATTCTGTTGCAGAGAGATTTAACCAAACTATTGTTGACGGTATGAGGACAGTTTTAGACGAAAGTGGGTTAAATAAAAGTTTTTGGCCAGACGCATCTTTAGACTTTGCGTATACCTGGAACAGAATTTGTCATACTGATTTAGAGAAAACACCGTTTGAATTGTATGGTGGTTATAAACCTTCAGTAAAGCACTTAAAATCTTTTGGCTCAACAGCATACGTAGGGGTACCCAAACAACTTAGAAACAAACTTGACCGAAAAGCGAAAAAAGGAATTATGATAGGTTATGCCCTTAGTACAAAAGGTTACAGGATATGGCTCCCAGATGAAAATAAAACAATAGAAACAATTAATGTTAAAATTGAAGAACCGATAAATATTAGGGAGCACAGTGGAGCAGTGATGGGCCGCGAAAATGAAAGTTGGTTACGTTCAGATGAGGGGTCAGATTCAGAAAGTGTGAATAATGCTGATTCAGATGCTTTTAATATATATCAGACTTACCCTGATCATTCTGAATCTTCGTCCGACAAGGAAATTAAATCAAGTCGAGATATAATTAAACGAGTCCCGCTAAGAGAGGCTGTATGGTTTAGAACTCTTGTACCCCGTAAAACTAGTGACAGAATCGACGTTTATTATTGTGAATTTGGAAAAACTGAATGTTTAAAATGTCATAAAGATGTTAAAAAATATTGTAAGAAAAATTGTATAATTTATGAACCAAACCTTTTTAATTTCAGTCCTAGAGAAAAATATGTAGGTAAAATTAATGAAAAATGTTATTCTAGAGCAGAACAAACTTTAAATTCTGATGAAATTAATTCCGATAGTGAACTTGATTCAGATAATGAACTTAATTTTACTGAACCTGATTTAACTAAGAAAAACGATTGAGTAGACGTAGATCAAATCCCAACGAGTTTTAAACGGGTCTTAAAATCTGCGGTTGCAGGCTATGAAAGAAGAAATGGATGTTATTCGGGAACGTAATGTATGGCACCTTACAAAATCACATCCAAATACTAATATTTTAGGATGTAGATGGGTCTTCACTAACTGTGTTTATATTTTTAACAAGAAAGTAATTTTATTATTGTACTAGCTGGCTTCGCCCGCTAGCGGGTCAGTATTTTCAAATGAATCACTAAAAATAATGAATCACAAACAGAAACTTTTAGTGTTAAGAAAAGAAATTTAAAAAAAAAAAAATCATTTCTGATTGGGTAAAAAGTCGGGCCGGGTCCCCACGCGCTGCACGCGCGTATTCCTTCCCTGACCCTGCGTGCCCCCTAAAAAAAATCATTTCTGATCGGGTAAAAACTCGCACCGGGTCCCCACTGCCTTCGGCAGCGCAGTACCGTGTGTGCTGCGCGCGCACAGGGGCCTGGGCCCATAACCACTATTGGAAAATAAAGTTCATTTTGAACATTGCAGTGGTCTGAGTGTGTGGAAGACTTCAAAAATAACACAGATTTAAAAAACGAACTTATTTTAATTAATCATAATTAAAGTTACATTAAAATAAAACTATCTTCATATCCAGCAAACTCTGCTGTAAAAAGAAACATAACTAAACAACAAAAAAAACAAAGTGCCAACCAGGTGACAGGCAAGAGAGAGACTTGCCCAAAACACTCTACATTTATAGTCTTTACCTGTAAACAGAAGGGATACACGCGCTGCGCGCGCGTATTCCTTCCCTGACCCTTCGTGCCCCCTAGAAAAAAAAAATCATTTCTGATCGGGTAAATACTCGCACCGGGTCCCCACTGCCTTCGGCAGCGCAGTCCCGTGCGCGCTGCGCGCGCGTATTCCTTCCCTGAGCCTTCGTGCCCCCTAAAAAAAAATCATTTCTGATCGGGAAAAAACTCGCACCGGGTCCCCACTGCCTTCGGCAGCAGAGTTGCGTGCGCGCTGTGTGCGCACAAGTTAAGGGATACGCGCGCGGTGCACGCCTATTTCTTCTCCACCCTTTCAGGCCCTCTTAATTAACCTACGTATACCAATTTTGAACGATCTAACTCATTTGGCTGAGATGCAAAAGAAAACATAATCAGGACACCTCAAAACGTGTAAATCTGGTGAAAACTTTCGATAATTTAAAAGAACTTAAAAATATCTTTCGAATGATGCATTAAAAATAATTGAATCATAATTAGAAATTGAAATATTGAAAATATTACAGCGCCATCTGGCGGTACAAATATCTGTATTCCACTGTTTGATTCCAATTCAAAAAAGCTTTCTAATGATGTCTTACTTATGAAATTATTTTAATTAGTAGCTGAGATACAAAAGAAAACTAATTCAGGATACCTCAAAACGTGTAAATCTGGTGAAAACTTTCGATAATTTAAAAGAACTTTAAAATATCTTTCGAATGATGTATTAAAAATAATTTAATCATAATTAGAAATTGAAATTTGAAAATATTACAGCGCCATCTGTCGGTAGAAATTTCTGTATTCCACTGTTCCATTCCAATTCAAAAACGCTTTCTAATGATGTATTACTTATGAAATTATTATAATTAGTATCTGAGATACAAAAGAAAACGAATTCGGGACACCTCAAAACGTGTAAATCTGGTGAAAACTTTCGATAATATAAAAGAACTTTAAAATATCTTTCGAATGATGCATTAAAAAAAATTTAATCATAATTAGAAATTGAAATATTGAAATTTGAAAATAATACAGCACCATAAGAGAAAACTGATTCAGGACACCTCAAAACGTGTAAATCTCGTGAAAAGTTTCGATAATTTAAAAGAACTTTAAAATATCTTTCGAGTGATGCATTAAAAATAATTTAATTATAATTAGAAATTGAAATATTGAAATTTGAAAAAACTACAGCGCCATCTGGCCGTAGAAATTTCTGTATTCCACTGTTCAATTCCAAATCAAAAAAGCTTTCTAATGATGTATTACTTATGAAATTATTATAATTAGTATCTGAGATACAAAAGAAAACGAATTCGGGACACCTCAAAACGTGTAAATCTGGTGAAAACTTTCGATAATATAAAAGAACTTTAAAATATCTTTCGAATGATGTATTAAAAATAGTTTAATCATAATTAGAAATTGAAATATTGAAATTTGAAAATATTACAGCGCCATAAAAGAAAATTGAATCAGGACACCTCAAAACGTGTAAATCTGGTGAAAATTTTCGATAATTTAAAAGAACTTTAAGATATCTTTCGAATGATGTATTAAAAATAATTTAATCATAATTAGAAATTGAAATATTGAAATATGAAAATATTACAGCGCCATGAAAGAACACTGATTCAGGAGACCTCAAAACGTGTAAATCTGTTGAAAACTTTGAATTATGTAAAATAACTTTAAAATATCTTTCGTATGATGTATAAAAAATAAATTAATCGTAATTAGAAATTGAAATACGTGTATGAGAATATTGCAAACATGTCCGGCGTGTAAAGATAAAATTTAATTTGCAATTAAAATGTAAATCTTTTGTTTATTGACGAAAATCGGTGAAATTTGAAATGCAAGTTTGTTTTGTTGTGTAAATATTATATACTAAATAAAATGTGTAAAATCTGAAAAATTGAAGAAAATAGAAATTTGCAATTTTTAATCGCAGTACGAAACACCTGACTTCATTAAATACCACATGTGTTTCCGTTGAAGACTGCTGTAGACGAAAAATCTGCAAAGCTAAGATTCTTGTGATTTGTTGCCAATATTTTTTTATAGTTTAGTTAATTTTAAAAAGTCTAATTGTCCGATCGATAAGCCGTTTAAACCATCGGTTTAAAAAAAAAATGCCCTTTCCAATGGTATCTTGTTTGTAACGATACGACTGATCACCTTTTCCGTAAAAATGTCGCTTTTTAAGCATTTAATCATGAATTCTGGGTCATTTTTCGTTAGACAATGGTCGACATTTTAATTAATATCTCCACTAATTAGGGTCGCATCGTTTCGCAAATTACATATCGTACATCTGCGATAAATTCTCTGTCCGACGGTACCTGTTCGAAGTCCATGCGACCGTTAGCGGCGGAGCCTTTTCCGTTTCAAGCCGTTTCTCACAGACACACACACACTCACACACACACAGACAAAAACACACACGCGTACAGATTTTAATAATATAAGGAGATGTCGATGACATTGTATTGTTTGCAAAATTTAAAAATCATATAGATGAAGTAGTGGACTTATTGAGTAAAAATTTTGATTTAAAAATCTTAGGAAAACCCCGTAAACTATTGGGTGTAGAGTTCGAGGAAAATAATGGAAATTTAACTATTCATCAACATTCATATATTAGTGAAATATGTAACAGATTTAAAAATTTCAATTTTCCTATATCATCTCTTCCCATTAGTAAAGGGATAATTTACTCAAAATCTCAGTGTCCTCAAACTAACGCTGAAACAATAGACATGTCAAAATATCCTTATAGAAGCATTTTAGGTTGCTTATCGTTTCTCTCTAATAGAACTAGACCTGACATATCGTACGCGGTTAATATTTTTGCCCAATTCCAAAGTAATCCTGGCATAATGCATTGGAATGGCCTGTTAAAACTCTTAGGTTATGTTTGTTATGCCAGAAATTTAAAGTTAAAACTTGAGTGCAGGAAACCACATATTACTGTTTATTCAGACGCTGACTTTGCGGCCAACAGAGACGATAGGACTTCAATGGGGGGACAGCTGATTTTACTCGATAATTTACCTGTAGCTTGGAGAACGTTTAAGGAAAAATGTATCAGTTTAAGTACTATGGAATCTGAATTCGTAGCCATGAACTACAAAAGAACTATTATGGTTCGATAGAATTTTAGAAGAATGCTTTAATAAAAAACTAATACAGGGTACTAAAGAAAAATCTTTACTTTTAGTCGATAACATGGCTGCTATAGATTTCTTGAAGTCTCCCATTGAAAACTATCGTACCAAACACATTGACGTAAAATTATTTTTTATAAGAATTTGATTTATAAGAACATATTTAATATTAAACATGTTAAAAGTGCAAATAATTGGTCAGATATTTTCACGAAACCGTTAACAAAATACGGGTTATCTCTTTTCATAAGTAGCCTATTTTCATCTACTGAGTAACATGTATATTAAAGGAGTAAATTTTGAAGAGAAAAGAATTAAGGAAATAAGTTTCTATTTTTTTTTAAGTTATTTATTTCTAAAGAGAACAGAATGTTTTTCTCTTTAATATGAAAATGCAAATGTATTTCTCAAAGTGTTTATTATATTGCAAAATGTATATACCGTATATTTCCGAATATAAGCCGATCCGTATATAAGCCGAGAGTACATTTTTCCCTGCAGAAATTTGCCCAAAATTGCAAACCCGTGTATAAGCCGAATTGAAAAAATACTCTTTTTAAAGTTTGAGTATATCGCCAAAATGGAGAGAATATTGCCAATCTATACAACCTTCAGGATAATCTGTCCAATGAAATTGCGCGAAATGCGTGCTTATCCAATAGAATTCCTTACCTTGCTTAGCCAGAACGTAAAACGTTCGCAGATTGTTCGCCAACGGCGATAGTTTTAACTCTGGCAACCCTATCAGAAGGGAGGCAAACACAGACGCGAACGCAAGTACCGTCCCGGCAGCCGAAAACGATGGCTACCGTAATACCGGGCCGGGAGACCTAACCCTAACGTCGATGAAGCAATGCCGCCGCTGGATGTTTACATAAATAAGATAATCGATTGCATCGATTTTTTTTAATGACGTATCTAAATTATTTTGTATATTTCTACTTTTCAGTATTTTTATCAGTGCTTCAAGGCAATCTTCAACAAAATAAAAATACTTCTATAAAAAAAACGAAGCTTTGCCGCTTTTGCTAGTGTAAGCCTAGAAACATTTTAAATAGAGATGATTTAAATTTAATTGTATAAACTAAAAATATGATCGTGAGTCCTGTTTTTTTCAAGTTTCTCTTATACTATTTCTGAATCAGACAGAGAATTTACTCCGTTCGTGCACTCTGCCGATGACTTCAGTTACCGGCGGGTCAAAAAGAAATGTAAACAAACGTGACTACATCGAGCGTTTCGTGAAATAAATTTAAAATTGCTAATTTAAGAGTTTTATATGTGATAATTATTTAAAAATAAGGTTTAATTTAACTATTTTATTTTATATATACTTTTTAAGCTTAAAATATATGTATTCAATCATTGTTTCTGAAGTACGTTTTTTGCTAGAAATGTAGATCCGTATATAAGCCGACCATTATAATACAGCTTCCGAAAAAATTCCAAAAATTCTCGGCTTATACACGGAAATATACGGTACTTGTTTTATATCATATATTAATTAATTTATGTACATGTCAATGCTTAATTATTTATATTATATCTTCATAGCAAGAAAAATTTTCTGTATAACGTCGAAATGAAGCATTGCAAAAATTGGACTATATTGCTTTGCTCTTGAAATATACTAAAGAAAGACGATTAGTAGCAAGTCGTTGTTGAATCTGTCAACTTACGTTTTTTTTTTATATACAAGTTTTTTTGTTACTCAAATAATATGATGTGAACTTGTAAATTCAGGGCAGATGCATATAAATATATATCTTTTTCATGGTCTCGGTTGAGTGTCAAGAGGGGGGGCTTATTGTTAGGTTTAGAAATTTAAAATATTAGTATGTTCTTGACACTCAATATTTTATTCAGTTTCACTCCCTCTTTAGTTTAACTATCTTTCCTTTTTTATTAAAACCGATGGTCATTAAAATCTAAGTAATTTATTTTCTATTTACTTTTATAATTTTAAGTTAATAAATATTTAAACTCATAGTTTATTTAAAATTTATTTTAGCATAAAATATTAATACGTTAGCCAAAGCTATCCATATGCAAATGACATAAGTCTACATCATCTGCTTGAATTGAATAAGTAGCGTAGCAGAAAAGCAATTGTGTGGCTTTTTCAGTGTTAGTGCCGAGATGAATCCCGGTAATAAAGAAGCTGGCGTTAAACGCAGTTTGTATATTTCAGTTTAAATTTTTCCTTGATGACCTCAATAATATTAAAGCTTGTGTAGAAAGTTGTTGTTTTTCAGATGAGGTTTAAGTAAATATTTTTAGACCAATTCGAGGATGATAGTTATTTTAAAACTGCAAACTTTTAAGCTTCTTTCAGTAATAGTATAGGCTTCAGTAACTACTCTGTACTAATGTATTTGCCCTGAAGAATATTAAACGAATCGTCTAAATGTATTATAATTTTTATTTTCATTTGCCATATTTTTATTTCACTAGATAAATCAATCTAGTTTTTAAATAAATGATTTTATTTAAAAGAAAAACTTGTCATATTTCTTTTTACCTGCTCAATACAGTTTCCACTGGACTCTATTATTTCAACTCTGCTTAACTTTGAAGCTTTAAGATAATCATGTCAGGTTTATAAAACTGACAAATAGCTTAATTTTCCCTTAAAAATGCAGTAAAACGCTCCTAGAGGCAGGTAATAGATTTGGTGCCAAATTTGTCAACTTTTCCCTCCTTGGTGATTTTTTTGGCGACCTTTGCAAGAAAATCCTTATTAGGGATATACCAAACATGAAAGCTGTAAGTTGATTGGTTGATCACTTGGAACAGTATATAAGGAACACCAATGGAACAGTATATAAGGAGCACTTTCTTGCCAAGGCAAGTTAGTTCAGTTCAGTCTGAGATCAGAGTCGGTCAGTTTCGCTAATGCTTGCATTGCTTTGAGCCTCTTTGGAAGAGACTTGCTTTATGTGTTATTGCTATACAGTTTATACTGTGGATTTGCTATTGACAGCTGTTGTTTAAGCTGTGTTTACTGGCTGAATTGAAGCTGATATTTGGTTTATAGACCTGTATTTTTCTGGAACTTTCAGTGAATAAATTATTGAATTTTTGTACGTTTCGCCTTTCATTCTCAGACAACCCCAAGTACGCAACAATAGTTATGATTATTATAATTGGCGACATTTGTAACTCCTTTGAAATTGATATTAACTGGCTCTTCATTATAAGTTTTAGCCAATTGTGATTTTACTGGTCATAATGTAATAGCTATGTTTTTTGATTCCTTTTTTTTTTTTTACCTATATAACAATGGGGATTTCCTTGATTACTGGTGAAGAGGATTTTCTAAATACTGGCAGTTTCAAGGGAGGAATATGGTCTTTATCATTTCTAGTGAGTTGAAAAATATTAGGGTTGGGTTTAATAGGAATGCTAATATTGTGTTTAGTTGCAACATTTTTAATTTTAACAGAGGTGCCCCGTTCATAATGTATAGAAGTGATGAATTTTGGTGGGGCTTTCCGATAACTTAGAATTTTATTAAGTTTTCTAATATGTTTTTTATAAAGCCTATTAATTAATTTGTCCAGATAACCTGCTTTTTTAGTATATTGCTTAGTGATATTTAGTTCTTTTTTCAGTTCCTCTGGTTCACTACAAATTAAAACAGCGCGATTAATATATGATTGAACTGTGTTGATTTTATACCAGAAAGGGGTTTTGCTGTTGAAGTGGATAATTTCCTTGCTACTGGCTGGTTTACGATATATGGTAGTGCTAATTTTATTGTTAAAATGTGTGATTTTTAATACACGATAATTAATTAATTTGGTTTATTGCTACTGGTTGGTTTACAATATACGGTAGTGCTAATTTTATTGTTAAAATGCATGATTTTTACATCAAGATAATTAATTTGCACCAACCAGTAGCAATGAGATTATTCACTTCAAAAACAAATTAATTTTCTTGATGTAAAAATCATGTATTTTATCAATAAAATTAGCACTATCGTATATTGTAAACCAACCAGTTGCAATGAAATTATCCACTTCAAACCAAATTAATTATCTTGATATAAAAATTATGCATTTTAATAATAAAATTAGCACTACCATATATCATAAACCAACCAGTAGTAATGAAATTATCCACTTCAAACCAAATTAATTATCTTGTTGCAACATTTTTAAAATTGAAAGTGTTGAAACTAACCACAATATTAGCATTCCTATTAAACTCAATCCTACCAGAATCAAAGAACATAGCCATGATATTATGACCGGTAAAATCACAACTGCCTTAATTAAAACTTATAATGAAGAGGCAATCAATATCAATTTCAAAATAGTTACAGAAATTGTCAATTATAATAATTATAACTATGCTGTATATCATGAGGCTGTCGAAATTAGCAGTAATTCAGATTTGTGTAATGACAAGGATGCGACGGGATTTGATAAAATGTGGTGTCATCTTTTGAAGGAAGCTGCCAGCAACACAGAGCATCAGCGTCATCAGTATCAAGTAACTTCAGCACCTGTGAAGCTGTTGACAAGAGTGAGGCGCCTCACTGAAAATATTCGGCCAAGTTCATTAGGTCTATTTTTTTTTTTTAACTATTTATAAGTTTAAAGCTTTATGCTTCTATGTTATTTTAAAGTAGGTGAATTTAAGTTTAAAATTATATATTAGGATACATAAACATTTAGTTTAATATTTTTATTTTGTTTACATTTTCTGTTTCAAATTAAATAAACAAAAATACATTAATTAAGGCAATAAATTAAATAAGTTAAACAAAATAAAAAAATTAAAAATTAAAAAAAATTAACTTAAAAAACAAACACTCATTTCTTGCTGCATTTGCATACGTAAAAGTTCCAGTAAAAGAAAATAATTCAAAAAGAAAAACATTTCTAAAACATGTCTGTTATTTCCTTCCCCCCCCCCCTTTTTTTTCTGTGCTTTTAGTTTCTAACCAAAAGTTTATCTTTTATTTTGTGCAATACAATTATGAGTTCATGTTTACTGATTGATTTTCAAGGCCATATTTGATATCTATCAAATATTTGATATCTATATATTTGATATCTATTTGGCCATATTTGATATCTATTTGATATACCCACCTTATATGCTGATAATCAGGCTGCCATACGTTTTACAAAGTCCAGGATTGAGAATTTCCATACACGTCATGTTAATATTAAACTGTTTTTTATAAGGGATTGGTTTGATGAGGGCAAATTTCATATTGAGTATATTTCCTCTAAATTAAATCTTGCCGACCCGTTTACGAAGCCGTTGACAAAAAATGATTTGTTAAAATTTATAAAAGTGATCTTTATATAAATCTTTTGTGTTGGAATTAATTCCTTCGCTTTGCAGATGTTTTTCATAATTTTTATGTTATGTTATCATGGTGTGAATGTGTGTGTGAAATCGTGAGGCGCCTTGCGTATTTGTTCATTTGTATATATATTCATTTTTCCATAATTTTTCATATGCTGTATATGTATCCATTATATTTATTCTTGTACATAAAATTAAATTGCATAATATAACTGTATATAATTGCTATTAGAAATTAATATTGTATATAATGTATATTTTCATATCACCTTTTCTTTAGTATGTCTGCGGGGTGGAGAGTTGTACTTCATCACTTGAAAAATCTGAATTTTTGTCAATGGTTATCTTCGTAGTAACTAGTTTATTGTATCACTTGTGATACTTTCTTTATGGACTGTGGGAGTCTCATGATGGTATTTTGTTAACTAAATTTTTTTAATATGCTGCGGTGGGGGGCATTGATATCTATCAATTGTCCTCACACATAAAAAAAATTGTTAATTTTATAAATATAAATGCTTATTTTTCATTTTATAACTGTTAACTTACCTTTTCTTTAAATTTAAAAGTTTTCTTTACTTAAATTTCGGTCAGCCATCTTTGCCTGCATCACGCTTTAATGATCGATGTTTTGTTTACATCGTTGCCGTTGCCAATCTTGTTCTGCATAATTTTTCCTATTTTTACTGTTGCCACTTCTACTAAAATAGTTATAGTAAATTATATTTTCGGCTGTGGCCGTTGAGTGGCAATAGTAATGTATTGTTTATATGTAGATTTTGACTTTTCAGTCAGTATAAAAAGATCGCGGCATGTGTGTTAAAAGGCAGTTGTCAGCAGTTGTCAGCGATGGCCAGCTAGTCTTCAATTAGAAATGAAGTAGTAGTTTTATGAATAGTTGAGCAGCTTTAAGCTGTTGTTGGCTAAGCACTGGAGTATGTGCTTCTAGTGTTATTACAGCTAAGCTAATTATGCTCTTTTGGCTATTGCATTTTTAGAAACGATGGCTGCCGTTGTTAATTTACATATGTTAAAAATTGTTAAGTTTTTGTTTGAATTTGTTCCTTCTTAAAGGATAATGTTTTTTCGTCATTCGCGGGTGATGAGAATTCTTGAAATAAAAATTGATAATCGACGTTTTTGAAATGAGGCTGTTAAATTTATTTTTGATTAATGTTATATAGTGTTTAGCTGCTTTTTAAGCAGCAATTGTTAAGTTTGAAAAGATCTAAAGTTAGTAAAAGTGAAATTAAAATCTTCTTCTAAATTAAATCATACAATTAACAGTGTGTAAGCATAATCCTTATCGTTGCTACTCTGTGCTAATACATCTCGTTTTACTTTCGCTGGTCAACCCGGCGATCGCGGAAGTATGGTTATCATCATCCTATTTTCCCGCTGGTCAACCTGGCGATCGCGGATGTTTTCTTATTAAAACGAAATGTGATTGTTCTTCAAGTGCATGATTATAGATTGTGCTTATTGCTATGACTGGTTCACCACCTGAAAAAGGTAATCTTGTTTTTGTCATATTTTTGAAAGTTTAATATATATTTATACTTTGTTGAATAAAATTGCTTTTTTGTTAAAATTTTCGTATTTGATGTGTCATAAGAGTTGAACACTGGTCAGGTTACTTTTATTGAAACCCTTAAAACTTAAAGATTAATGTTTCCACTGTATGTGACTGCTTAATAAAAAAATTAATTAAAACAGAGACCTTTAGATGTCATTTGGTTATGGGCAAGTTTTTTTGAGGGTGTCATTTTTTAAACATGACCAGTTGATTTTTTTACTGTGTAATTGATAATTTGTAACCATTTAAAAATGGCTTATAATATTATGCCTCACATTACTAGGTTAAATTCAACTAACTATGCTGGTTGGAAGTGTGACGTTAAATTTTTGCTTATGGAGAAAAACGTGTACGACATCGTTATTGCTGTCGAGAAAGAACCTAAAGTCAGTGAATCCGTGACTGAGGAGGCAGTGCATGACTTTAAAAGAAGGCAGAATGCTGCCATGTCAATTTTATATCTAAATATTGATAGTGAATTTAGAAGTCTAATAAGTGAATGTACTGGCCCCTCAGAAGCGTGGAAAATTTAAAAAGTTAACTTCCAGCCAGATAGTAGAAGTCATCATATGAAACTATTTTCTGAAATTATGACGTGTTTTTTAGAACCTGGTGAATCTATTGGTGTTTTCGCAGCTAGAATATCTAAAATTGCTGATCAGTTAAAATCCATTAATAAACCTATCGCAGATGAATATATATGTTTCCAAGTTTTGAGATACTTACCTGATAAATTCGATCAGGTTGTTCAACAAATTCTTCGTTGGCCTGATAAGGACTTTACTTTTAAGAAAATTATTATTGAGCTTTGTGCCGAGGAAACGCGTCTTCAACTTAGAAACTTTGATAAAAGTAGAACGGAATGTTCTATTGAGGCCCAAAATGTAAAATTTAAACGTAGGCCTGTTTTTACTTGTTGGAGGTGTGGAAAAAAAGGCCATGTAATTAAAGATTGTGAAGTTAAATTAAATAATGATCTAGCTGCAAAAGAAAAGGAAAAACCACTCAGAGGTAATTTTTCTAAGAGGGGTGGCTCCGGTCAACAGTCAAAACGTGATAAAACTCCTAATGTTCAAAATTTTATTGCAGAAGCAAATTTAAGTAGTTTTGATAGAGAGGGAAGCTGGGCTTATGATACAGCGGCCTCTCATCATTTCTGCAAAGATAAATCGTTTTTCTGTAATTTTTCTGAAATTTCTGGTGATGAGTTACACGTGGCTGTTGATGGTGTCACTTTTCCCATTACTGGCAAAGGTGAAGTAGAGCTGAGTTTTAATGGGACTGTTATTAAACTCTGGAATGTTTTGTACTCGCCGAACTTGAGGAAAAATCTTTTGAGTGGTTCTAGATTCGACCAGGGTGGTGCAAAATTTATTGGTGAGGCTGGCAAAATAAACGTGGTCGACAAGTATGGTGATTTCCTTTTCTCTGCTAAACTCCATGACGGGATTTATTATACATTTCCTAAAGTACTTAAAAACAAGCACAGTGTTAAATTGAATGGGGGGCAGAATTCTAATGATAATGCTGAAATTTCAGCTTTTCCTGTAATAAAACCTGTTAATATAAAAGATTTTGATACCTGGCATCTTCGCTTTGATCATCTAAGCCCTGATCTAATTTTTAATACTATCCGTAATTCTGCTGTTAAAGGTCTGCCCAATTTAAAATCAGTTGATAATTTTTTTTGTGATCCCTGTCATGTGAGTAAGCAAAATCTTATTTCTTTCAAACCTTTAAGTCATTCTTCTTCCAAAAAACCTTTAGATCGACTTTTTATGGATACTTGGGGTCCAATTAAAATTCCTGGAAAAAAAGGTGAACGTTTTTTCTTATCTATAATAGATGATTTCTCTGGTAGATCATCCGTTTACCACCTCCAGGAAAAATCTATGTATTTTGAGGTCTTTAAGAGACATGTTTTGAGGGCCGAAAGGTTTTTGGGAACCAAGTTGAAGTCGATCAGAACTGACAATGGTAAGGAGTTTGATAATGATTCTTTTAAGGTTTTTTGTAGAGAAAATGGAATAAATCATGAATTGACCAACTTTTACACACCAGAAGAAAATGGAGTTTGTGAGAGGTTCAACCAGACTATCATGAACTGTGTCCGGGCAATGTTAAAATCCAGTGGTTTATCTGATGATTTTTGGCCTGAAGCATGTTTACATTTTAATTATACATGGAACAGGGTTTGTCACGGTGGGAACTCTAAAACTCCATTTGAACTCTATTCAGGAAATAGGCCTTCTGTTCGACATCTAAGACCATTCGGTACTTTGACATATGTGGGTGTCCCAAAGGTCAGACGTAAGCACAAGTTAGACTCCAAGTCAAAACGTGGTATCCTTGTGGGCTATGCATTACGTACTCGTGGTTACAGGGTCTGGTTGGAAGACGAGAAGAAAGTTGTGGAAACTATAAATGTATCTTTTGTTGAAAGCGGTGATGTTTTATGCAGTGGAGCGGTGATGGGCGACTCTTTTTTGAGTTGGTGCTTGTCCCAGAGGAACAACCACGGCCCGTTGACTGGTATCTTCTTCCTGGTCCGGAGCCTGGTACCTCTGGGGTCTTGCCCAGCGAGACTGAAGTTGTCGTCCCAGCTGTCTCTCCTGTTACTCCTGCTCCTCAAGTTACTCCCCATACTACTTCTCCTAACTGGATGACCAATCCCATATGGTACTGGAAGGTTGTACCTCGTCCTAAGGGGAAAAAGGTCGATATTTACTATTATCCTGATGGAGAGGGTAAAAAGTGTTGTCTAAGGTCACCTAATGATGTCGAAAATTTTTGTTATTCAAATAGTATTGATTTTAACCCTGCTGATTTTGTTTTTTCTAAGTTTAATAATTTTTCTGGTGTTGTTAATCCTAGTGTTATACCTTCCGCGTCCAGCACGACTAGTTGACTAGATGTGGTGGTCCCGAGAACGTATAAACAGGCTTTAAAATCCGCACAGTCTGATGAGTGGCATGGGGCTATGTTGGAGGAATTGGAATGTATGGCCACGAGAGGTGTCTGGCATCTTGTGAAACTCCCTGAGAACAAAACTGCGTTAGGAAACCGCTGGGTTTACACAGTAAAGCGTGACGAGTCGGGCAACATTGTCAGATACAAGGCTAGATTAGTTGCGCAAGGTTTCAACCAGGTCCAGGATGAATCCTATGATGAGGCCTTCTTGCCTGTGATAAATTTTTCTGTTGTTAGATTCTTTTTCTCCCTTTTAGTCTCATGTTACGATTGGTTTAATGTACAGTGTGATGTTAAGTGTGTCTATCTGTATGCTCCCTTAAAGGATGAGATTTACATGAGGCAACCAGTTGGATTTGCTGAAAAAGGTAGAGAGGACTGGGTTCTTAAACTGGATAGAGCACTGTACGGATTACATCAATCAGGCAGGTTGTGGTTTTATGAATTAAATAAAGTGTTGTTGGAACTTGGTTTTAATAAATTTGAAAATTGTAACTGTGCATATTCGTATTATGATTTTTCTGTTTTACTGGTTTATGTTGATGACATCGTTGTTTTTGCCAGGACTGAATCTCAAGCTAATGATATTTTAAGTTCATTGAAATCTAAGTTTGATTTGAAAATTTTGGGTATCACACGCAAGTTGTTAGGTGTGGAGTTTGAGTATACAGATACATTTTTTTTGATTCATCAAAATCAATATATTGATGAAGTTAGTAAAAGATTTCAAAATCACCGAGTACCTATCTCCTACTTGCCTATCGTTAAAGGTATCCAGTTTTCAAAGAGTGATTGTCCTGTTATTCAAGCAGACATCGATGAAGCTTCTCATATACCTTATAGAAATCTTTTGGGTTGTATTTCTTTTATTTCAAATCGCACAAGACCTGATATCGCATATGCTACTAACATTTTCTCACAGTTCCAACAAAATCCAGGTATTAAACATTGGCAGGGCTTACTTAAACTCCTAGGATATATAAAATACACCAGTCAATATAAGCTCCATCTTAAATGCACACAAGTTAAATTAATTTCTTATTCTGATGCTGATTTTGCTGCTAATAGGGACGATTATGTTTCTATGGGTGGCCAGTTAATTCTTTTGGATAGTGCTGCTGTTTCTTGGCATACTAATAAACAAAAGGGAATTACCATTTCTACAATGGAGTCAGAATTTGTTTCTATGTGTGATTGTGTTCGTGAGCAAGATTGGTTTTACAATATTTTATGTGAGTGTTCTGGTTTAAATCTAATAGAAAATAATTTTGATATACCCACCTTATATGCTGATAATCAGGCTGCCATACGTTTTACAAAGTCCAGGATTGAGAATTTCCATACACGTCATGTTAATATTAAACTGTTTTTTATAAGGGATTGGTTTGATGAGGGCAAATTTCATATTGAGTATATTTCCTCTAAATTAAATCTTGCTGACCCGTTTACAAAGCCATTGACAAAAAATGATTTGTTAAAATTTATAAAAGTGATCTTTATATAAATCTTTTGTGTTTGAATTAATTCCTTCGCTTTGCAGATGTTTTTCATAATTTTTATGTTATGTTATCATGGTGTGAATGTGTGTGTGAAATCGTGAGGCGCCTTGCGTATTTGTTCATTTGTATATATATTCATTTTTCCATAATTTTTCATATGCTGTATATGTATCCATTATATTTATTCTTGTACATAAAATTGAATTGCATAATATAACTGTATATAATTGCTATTAGAAATTAATATTGTATATAATGTATATTTTCATATCACCTTTTCTTTAGTATGTCTGCGGGGTGGAGAGTTGTACTTCATCACTTGAAAATCTGAATTTTTGTCAATGGTTATCTTCGTAGTAACTAGTTTATTGTATCACTTGTGATACTTTCTTTATGGACTGTGGGAGTCTCATGATGGTATTTTGTTAACTAAATTTTTTTTATATGCTGCGGTGGGGGGCATTGATATCTATCAATTGTCCTCACACATAAAAAAAATTGTTAATTTTATAAATATAAATGCTTATTTTTCATTTTATAACTGTTAACTTACCTTTTCTTTAAATTTAAAAGTTTTCTTTACTTAAATTTCGGTCAGTCATCTTTGCCTGCATCACGCTTTAATGATCGATGTTTTGTTTACATTGTTGCCGTTGCCAATCTTGTTCTGCATAATTTTTCCTATTTTTACTGTTGCCACTTCTACTAAAATAGTTATAGTAAATTATATTTTCGGCTGTGGCCGTTGAGTGGCAATAGTAATGTATTGTTTATATGTAGATTTTGACTTTTCAGTCAGTATAAAAAGATTGCGGCATGTGTGTTAAAAGGCAGTTGTCAGCAATGGCCAGCTAGTCTTCAATTAGAAATGAAGTAGTAGTTTTATGAATAGTTGAGCAGCTTTAAGCTGTTGTTGGCTAAGCACTGGAGTATGTGCTTCTAGTGTTATTACAGCTAAGCTAATTATGCTCTTTTGGCTATTGCATTTTTAGAAACGATGGCTGCCGTTGTTAATTTACATATGTTAAAAATTGTTAAGTTTTTGTTTGAATTTGTTCCTTCTTAAAGGATAAAGTTTTTTCGTCATTCGCGGGTGATGAGAATTCTTGAAATAAAAATTGATAATCGACGTTTTTGAAATGAGGCTGTTAAATTTATTTTTGATTAATGTTATATAGTGTTTAGCTGCTTTTTAAGCAGCAATTGTTAAGTTTGAAAAGATCTAAAGTTAGTAAAAGTGAAATTAAAATCTTCTTCTAAATTAAATCATATAATTAACAGTGTGTAAGCATAATCCTCATCGTTGCTACTCTGTGCTAATACATCTCGTTTTACTTTCGCTGGTCAACCTGGCGATCGCGGAAATATGGTTATCATCATCCTATTTTCCCGCTGATCAACCTGGCGATCACAGATGTTTTGTTATTAAAACGAAATGTGATTGTTCTTCAAGTGCATGATTATATATTGTGCTTATTGCTATGTCTGGTTCACCACCTGAAAAAGGTAATCTTGTTTTTGTCATATTTTTGAAAGTTTAATATATATTTATACTTTGTTGAATAAAATTGTTTTTTTTGTTAAACTTTTCGTATCTGATGTGTCATAACAGTTGAACACTGGTCAGGTTACTTTTATTGAAACCCTTAAAACTTAAAGATTAATGTTTCCACTGTATGTGACTGCTTAATAAAAAAATTAATTAAAACATAGACCTTAAGTCTATGTCAATATTTAACATTAATCAATTTATATATTGACATTTTATTCAGTAAGTAACATATACAGTACAAAGCCGAAAATCTGGAATCGTCAGGACCGCGGCGATTCCGGATTTTCGAATTTTTGGTCATTCCTAACAAATATAATATTTTGGTTTAAGTATTTAAGTAATATGCAAATTCAAGTAAAAAATAATATATTACGATTTTTAAATGTATTCTGTAATAATTTTTCTATCAACTTCAGCAATAAATAAAAAAAATTAAAAGTTAAACTTGAAAAACAAAAGAGATTTATTGAAATATTTCCATACAAAAAATAATACAAGGTACAATAGAGAAAAATAATAAAAACACACCACTTTTAAAACAATTCATGATTTTTTTTTTTTTTTTAGTACTTTAGGTTTTCAACTAAAAGTTTAAGCATAATTGAAATAGAATATAGAATTTAGTTCTTAATTAGATAAATGTTTAAGAATTATTACTATTATTATAATCTTTTCCCTCCTCTTTCAGACTTTGCAAATGTCGGTTTTGAAGATTACTAAGAAATAAAATACTTTTTTGTTTTTTTATTTAGATATATTTATAAAAAAAAAAAAAAAAAAAAAAAGATGTTGATGATGATGATTAACGCCACCGAAATCGTCCGGATTTTTGGAGTCCGGATTTTCGGCTTCGTACTGTATATATGTTTTTCATACACATTCTGATCTGAAAAAAACTTTTAATCTTTTAATCACAAAAATACAGAATGCATAAATACTAAATGTATGAATTATATATACAGTAGAGAGTCAAAAATCCGCACAGCTCGGGACCAGAGGTTGTGCGGATTTTGGGATTTTGCAGATTTCGGGGCAAATAAAAAATGATTTTCACTTTGAATGATAAAAACAGAATATTATTCAAACTAAACACATACTAGTTAATAATAACAGTGAATATTAAATTACTAGGTACATAAGAATAATAATGAACATTAACAAAAATATATAATGAAAACAATAAACAAAAAAAAATATTTGTCAAATTTAGATAAAATCTGTTCATATGTAGCTAGTTTTAAACTAAACTTGAACCTGCATGATTTATTTATTTTTTTATTTATTGTAAATAGTAGTAACACAAATTTATTTTTTTACGAATTTTATTGAGTTCTTCCTTACAAATTATGCCTTCATGAGAAAGCATTTACCTGATTGATATCATCATATCACAATAATCATTATTTTCTTTTGATGAATTTAATATACTGTCAATAATTGCATTAGCAACAACTTGGCTCTTGCAGTCTTTCATATTATTATTATTTTGTTTTTCTTTTTTGTAATAATAAAATGCAAACAAATTCTGTATTCAAGATCTTTTTCAAAAATTATGATTTGCAGTTTTGTGATTTATTAATAGTGAATTTCATTGTTTGTATTTGACAAGCTGTGCGGATTTCACTGGATTTCTGGCTCTCTACTATATATATATGTACCATTTGTCGATTTAATTTTCAATTAAAATAATCTAAATATACGTGCTTTAATACCATAGAAACCATTTTATTTACTTACATGTGTGAATGGGGACACAGTGAGGGAATGATATTTTGCATTTCAAAAACTTTTTTTAATTATATTTAAATTCCAGTAACCAAAGAATTACAGTTTATATGCATAACTAATTAATATTGATAGTTCTGACAGCTTTTTGTTTTTGTGATTTTAAAAATATGTCCTCAAGATTACTGGGACATGAAATGACCACTTTTCAGATAATTACTCAAATATATTTAGACCTACAGATTATTTTAGCTGAATTAAAAGTATCGTTACTCTCCCAGCAATGTTTTTCAATATAAGTAGCCTTTTAATACACCAAAAAATAGTAGAGGATACATATTTTCTAATTTTAAAAAGTTTTTTATAAAACTATTCTTCCCATTCATTTTTTCCTCTTAATTTTTTTCTTTGTTTAAAACCAAACTAAATTTCCTGGAAGCATTTCATTTCCCTTTAGCCATCTAAGCATCAACAATATTTTTCTATATCTCTAATATTCTGAAAGTATTCACATATTTAATTACTTGAATAACATTTATATTTATCTTACATACAATATAAATATGGTACATAGAAGATTTAATTTATAATTAGACAGGAAAAAAAATATTCTAAAACTTAAATAGTTAAAGTTATGAAATAATTTATTTTTTATATAAAACTAACAGTTTTTAAGCATTATGCAACATCAAATATTCAAGAATAAAACGTACCATATGTTAAAGGATTACTAATTTTTCCAGTAGTATCTAACACAGTTGCAGCTGGAGCTTTAAATGTGCCAGATCCATACCTTTTAATAGCAGCTTCACAGGTAAGGGGTAAGCCAGAAGGTACCTGCATTGAATTTGTTAGTTTTTAATTAGTAAAACACACATATATACATATATGTATATATTAACATTGGGACAATTTATTCCATAAAGAATTATCATTTATTTATTTTTTAAAGACTCTTTCTACAAATAAAAGAATATACAATAAGAATTTATTTATTTGATTCAGTACTAATCACATTCCGTAACAAGCTAGTTCACGATGCTTGAAAATTCGGACCATAAAGTCCTTCTCGGTTGTGTTTGCTTTTCAGTGACACCAGAACTAGGGACAAGAAGGGGCAGTTGCCCCACACTCAAAAATCTGGGTCAAGGGGAAGGGGAAAAACCTGGTTTTTGTCCTCCTCCCCTTGTTCAGATTAAACTTACTAGAAAAAATCAAGTTAAAAAAAAAAAAAAAAAAAAAGATTTAAGATAAATTCATTAAAATTTGTGATATACATGTTTTGTATGCTTGCTTAAAAATATTTGAATCATTAGCATACTTGCCAACCTTAAAAAATGAGAAATAGGAAGATTCATGTTCAAAATTAGGGAGATTTCACTAAAATTAGGAAGATTTTTTTATACGAAGTACATTTCCATAATTTTACATATATATTCTTAATTTTTGCAACAGTTAATATCATAAGATTTTTTAAATTTCTATTTTAAAATGGGAAAAAAAAAAAAAAAAAAAAAAAAAAAAACACCACCAAAGCTGTAACAGTGAAAAGGAATTGAATTTACAAAGACAAAACGGGAAACTTAACTATGCATAAAATTAGAAATTAGCTAAAAAAAATTTTGCTAACTCTTTCAATTGTATTTCTAGAATATGCCAAAACAAGTTTAAAATGAATATTGTCATTTATGTTGTGGATAGAGAAAGATTGGGAAACAAAAAGCTTCTGCAGAACATTTGATTGTCAATCGCTACTTGCAGATAACAAAAGGGGAGGGGTGGGGGCAAAAATAATTAGAGACGCAAGAAATATTTAACATTTCTATTTCTTTATAGGTTCTAGAATCTCATAAAGCAACTTTAAAATGAATACTGGCATTCATGTTGTGGATGAAAAAAGATTGACAATCGGGAGGCTTTCGTAGAGCATTTGATCATTGCTCATTAATGAGGTTTTTTTTTTTTATAAACGAACGATATCCACAATTTTTTTAAACACGGCAGAAATTAATTCGTGGAATTCCATGAAATCTGAAAATAAATAAATAAAAAATCTTGAATTTCCGCGAATACATGCCTGATATGTTTTTTGTAATAAACATTGTTTAATTTTGTCTCTATTACGAGTCATTATGTAATTTCCTCTCTTTTATGATAAATCGGTAATTTTTAACTTCCGATCGAAAATTCGGAAGTCTTCCGCCGAAATCGGGAGAGTTGGCAAGTATGCATTAGCCAGAAGGAAGGTACATTGTCTTTACATTTTCTATTATGAAGAAAATCCTTACGGTCAGAGAAATGAGAAATCTCCACTTCTATTCCAGAGAATTATCCCCAATTAATATTAAAAATACAATCTGTTCTTACATAGAAAGATAGTAAAGTTATTCTAGAATCTTGATCATTCTAACATTAATTCTTATAATACATTTACAGGGGAGACATATGCAGACAAAACTGAAAGAAGAAATGTTAAGTAAACATCCATCCAATGGATATGAACTATTGCGCACAGCCACAGATGAAACAGGAATGTCTGCCAGACCCCTTTAAAAAGACCTTCAACTACGGCATGTCTTCTTTGGACTATATCAAATCATCTAAACAATTAACCTGTTTAGCCGGTGAGGAGTAGATCCACAACTAAGTTAATTAGCAGAGAGATTATGCTCAGATTTTCACACAACAGCAAAATGACATTTAAATTAAAATGTCTTGAAAAACAAAAGCTAGAAAAATAAATATGCTTTTTATCCAGATTATTGAAACAAGTGTAGAGATTTTGTAAAATGATAACCACAGAAATTTTTAACTTTAAATTCTTATTTGAAAAAAAAGTTCTTTAAGTTTTTGCTTGGAAAAAATTCACTGATAAACAATTCAAACTCCAATGGTGGAACTTCAATGGTGATTAAGGAAATCAACTTTGGTAAAAAAAAACTAAAGAAAACTTGCTATTTATTGTATCCTCCTTGGTTACTTATTTCTATTTCTCCCGAGTTTTGTACTTTCCAAAAAGGAATCTGGCAACATCGATAAAAACATTATTCTATTCTGTTCTATTTACATCGATTCAACTATTTCCATGAACAATATTATCGACTATCAAAATACATAAAAATGTTCTTTAAAATTTGTAGATATGTATATAAAGTAATGTATGGTGCTAAATGTTAATTAAATGTTTATATCATTATCTTCATCAATACGCGGCTACTCGCCACCACAGTCACAACAGTTTTGGCGACGAGGTAAAGTTCTTTCATTTTCAATTCAACTTAATAAATTTTATATACAATATAAAATTATTTATTGAAAAAATTAAAAATTTACATTTTAAATACATAATGGATCAAGAACAATTTCAAAAATTGCTTGATACTATAAATTGGGGCCAACAACTGCTTATTGAACAGTTGAAGAGACAAATCTGAAATGGCTAATGATAGCAGTAATACTAACTCAACAAAGATTCCAGATGTTAACATTTCCCATATTCCTCATTTTGAATGTTTTGATAATAAAGAAAATTTTAAATATTATCGTCAACGTTTCGAAAATTATTTAATGATGAAAGATATTTTTCATGATAAATATAAAAGCACACAAATTTTGTTAAATTCTATAGGAGCATCAAATTACAATATCTTGGCGGCTGTTACTGCGCCAAAGGCTCCCAATGAATTAGAATATAATGAACTACTTAAAGTGTTAGAAAATCATTCAGAACCAAAGAAAAATACTTTAGTTTCCCAACATTACTTTTTGTCAACTTATCAAAAACAGGACAATTCTATTTCCGAATATGTGGGAGAATTACGGCATAATATTTCCGAATGCAAGTTTACTGTTGACTGTGAATGCAATAAAAAGGTATGTGTTGCTGATATTTTCCTTAGAGCACAATTTATTCATGACATTAGAGATAACTGGATCAAAGAGCAACTCTTGGAATAAAAATGAAAAATTTTCAACGATATTGTTGGTAAAGCTATTGCACTTGAAGCTTCAAAAATTGACAGTCGCAAGTTATCAAAAACTTTAAATACCAGTACATCTATCTCAGAGGATATCAATAAAGTTCTCAAAAGAAATAGGCAATCGAAATACGTGAAAACATCCTTTAACACTCAAAACATAAAGAAAAATCAGGCGGTTTCACATCAGCGATTGAAATCCAAACAAAATCAAATTGATTTCGAAAATCTCGGCATAAATAATTTGCGCCTACGCTGTGCGAAAAACAACCATTTATCAAAGGACTGTTGCATTAATCCAAATAATTTGAAGTGTAAGTCGTGTAAATCAACTGGACATGTACAAAGACTGTATTAAAATATTACTTAATGCTATAAGATCAAATAGTCCAAGAATACTACTTAATCAAATGGAAACATATGAAAATAATAACATAAACACGATTGTTGATATTTACGACAATCATATCTCAGGTTCTGCCCCTGATGCTAAGAAATATTTTACTACAGTAAAAATCGAAAATCGCTATCAAAAATTTGATGTCGACACAGGAGCAGGATACACTCTCATACAGAAAGTCAAAAAGCAGGGCCCGAAATTTCAACTCAGATTACACTCGCCAAAAAAATTTTTTACTCGCCATAAATTAGGGTTGTCATTTTTTTTTTTTTTTTTTTTCTTTACGCATTTTGGGTTTTTTATTTTTCCCAACTATTTGAAATGCTTTTACAAACATGCCTAAAATTATATATATTAAAAGTGTGTCGTATATCATCATGTCTCATAGTCATCTATAATTAACAAACATTAGAATGTATTGTATTTGAGATTTGAAAAAGATTTAAATATCTAACAACATAAATGCAAAGATTCATTAAAAAAAAAAAAAAAAAGAAAAGAAAAGAAGAAAAAAAAAGAAAAAAAACTCTTGTCAAACAATACCATGTGAAAATCTTTTTATTTTGAAACATTAAGCTTCCTTATTTACCTATTTATTTATTTAACTTTTTACATCAGAAATGTCTTTTTTGTCCGTTTTATTTTTGTAATCAGACAAAACATCGACGTGTACAGCTTGTTCATAATTGTCATTTGAAATAACCATTTTAGAATAACTTTTTCGATAAAATAGTTGCTTACAAATTATTACAAGTGCAAATCCTTGGCGTTTCAGTGAAAAACTGGAAAATGTGACCTGTATTTTGGTAATTATTCAACAAAATAAAAATAAGCAGTATCTTTAAAAGGGCTCGGGCTCATTTTCCTGAGCCAATATCGCATAGGCAAATTTTCGCATTTCTCTTCTCTCGGATAGTGGATGACGGGCAAAGAGGCTCTCTGCTCTGCTCATCTATTCTCACTCTGCTTAGAGAGCTCAGAGTGGGAGAAACGAAACTGCCGAAGAGATTAAAAACTTTTATGCATGCACTCAGCATTTTCCTTTCGCAGGCTGGGGAGATCGTCGGACAGCGCACACACAGACTCAGCACTCAGAGAAAAGGGAGAGATTAAATATGAGGTTATAAGATCCCAAGATTTTGCCAGATTTAAATCTATAAAAAGAATGTTTTCTGTCACCGTATCGTGTAAGAATTCTATCTATAACTTGACCAAATTTTTACTCGCCACTGTGAAAATTCCACTCGCCAATGGCGAGCTGGCGAGCGGAAATTTCGCACCCTGTCAAAAAGGTTAGGTCTCAAGGAACAGTTTGAACCAACAAATATTGTATTTAGATCATATACAGAAAATGTGCTTGTGCCCTTAGGGAAAGTGCGAGTGAAGGTTAAATATAAAGTGTGTATATCTAATGGAGATTTATATGTCGTTCCAGATGGGTATGATCCTCTTCTAGGCAGAGTATGGGTTAGGCATTTAAAAATGTGGAGGTGTGGATGCAAACCATCTCAAATAGCAAAGTGGCAGTATTAAGACTCAATAAAAACAGAGCTATCTTTAAAATAAAACATTAGTTTATTAAAGAAAAACATAAAATGTGTACTTTCACAACTCCATAGATACAATCCACATAATGTTAAAATTTCCATCATGGCTTCTGATTAACGTACAAGATACTTAATTTTAATTCAATTTCCATTAAACATAACTTTAGTAAATAGTTTTCATATATTATGAAATTCTGCAACATAGTTCAAAAGAAGAAATTTAACAAGAAGAAAATATAATTTGTCTCACGCTTTAGCATCTCATCTTCATTAGCAGGAACTTCGTTATCCAGAATCTTTTAGACCTATAAACTTTCATTTCTAAGGAAAAACTTACCACCAAATACAAAAAACCAACGTTTATGGCATTACCACGCTATTTAAATCTACCAAAACATTGCATATTAGCATAGTGGTGTTGCCATAGCGTATTACTGAACTTGTTGCAAAACTTCATGCAAATTTAACTGTTTAAATTAATTATATATTCAAAATAAATTAAAAATAAAGTACTTATGAAAAAAATCTTTGTTTAAGCATTATTAAATTAATTATATATATAAATTCTGAGCTCAGAAAAGAAAAGAAATAACTATTTATAAGAAAATTAAAGAGTAGCGATCGCAAAATAAATTGCTGAATCGCATCTTGCGATTGCTAAACTAGATTGGCAACTCGGAGGGAAATGGAGGGAAGGAAATTCAAGATGGCGATGTAAACAAACGATAAAACTTTAGCACAAGTAAGAAAATAAGGATTTTTTTTTTTCAAAATGGGCCCAGTGAATGCCCTTCCTCTGTGCTTAAATGAGTTAAATAATTTAAAAGTATTAAAACAGAGCTGTGAAACCTCATATTTTGAATTTAAAGAGAAAATTTGAGTAATTATGACAATGGCTTCACAAGATACTATTATTTTGAATAGAGATAATTATAGAAGTTGGGTACTTTTTATTACCCGAATTTTGGAGACTAAGGGTCTCTTCTCATGGGTAAATGAAGGTGAATGGCCTGATACAGAAAAAGCTACACCTATTGATAAATTTAAAATTAATCAGTCTAAGCAGAGAGCTGCTGGTATTCTAAAAACTTGTGTTTCACCAGATGTAGAGTTAATTATTGGTCGCCTGAATAACCCAGCCGAAATCTGGAAAGTTCTTAAAAGTAATTTAGAGGTGTCAGGTAGAGCATATAAACAAACATGTTTTAATGAGTATAGGAATATAAAATTGCAACCTGAAGAAGATATACCAACATTTTTGGCTCGATTTGAGGAGTCGTATAAAAGGTTGCAAGATTCGGGTGAAGAGCTAAGTGAAAATCTTAGGTGTTATCAACTCCTAGGCAGCTTACCTGAAGATTATGACTATTTGGCAAGAGAATTTAATAACCCTCCTGATGATAAATTTAAATTTGAGTATATAAAAGGTGAAATTTTAAGTGAAGTATCTCGCAGAGAGAATAGAGATAGGCAAAAAGATGAAAGTTTTTCAGTTATTAAAATTACTGATAATTCTAGTTCATTTAATACTCCTATAGTTCACTGTAAATCTTGTGGTAAGAAGGGGCATTTAAGCAAGTTTTGTAAAGATAGAGTTAATATTGAAACAAAAATAAATACAGAAACTAGTAACATTTATATTACAGAATTGGATAATGATTTTTATGCTAGTGAAACAGTTTACCCAAGTTGGGAATGGGTATTAGATTCTGCTTTGACTTCTCATGTCAAAACAAAAAACTTTTTCACATCACTGAAAAATGCTCCACCTGGATCTATAGTAAGAATGGGGACAACCCCTCATCTCGTAAAAGGAATAGGTAACGTGTCTTTCAAGATTAGAGAAGGGAGTAAAATTACAACAATAAATTTAAAAGATGTTCTGTATGTTCCAGATATTCATAAGAATTTAATATCTATGAGTAAAATGGATAAGGCAGGATTTCATGCCAAGTTAGATCAAGATTTTAAGATTTTTTCCCCAACATGGAGTTATTTTTATACACAGCCCAATTAAGGAACAAATTTTATGTTCTTCGTTCAATTCATGATCAGTCTAGTGGAATAACCCCAAATGCTGCAGATGTGCGAGAAAGTGAGGGAAGGTTTGGCCAGGTAGCTAAATCAAAGTCTCTAGTAAGTTCACAAAAGGAGAAATTGTATAAAACTCAGTCAGAAGTTAATAACAGTATAAATAAAACCTCAGTATGTAAATTTCAAAATTTTAGTTTGTCAAAAACTTCTCCACATAAATTAAATCAAAAAGTTAAAAGTAATAAATTTACTGTCAATTCTAATGAAGCTTTTGTGACAGAGCGTAATGATATAATGTTATGGCATGAACGTCTTGGTCATAGTAATATAAATGTAATTAAACAAATGGTTAAAGAGAGGTTAATTGAAGGTTGTAATCGTTTGCAAGGTAAAGAGACTAAAGTTGAAGTATGTATTGTAGCTAAAAATACAAGAGCCCCTTACCCACGAATAAAGAATATTAGATCAAAAGAAATTCTCGAATTAATTCATAGTGATGTTTGGGGCCCTGCGCCTATTACATCTAGAAATGGTCACCGTTATCTCCTTACATTTATCGATGATTATAGTCGTCGAGCATTTTGTTATCCATTGAAATCGAAAGATGAAGTGCCTGATAAATTAAGAAATTTCATTGTATTTATTGAGAGACAAACTAATAAAAAGGTAAAGGTAATCCGAACAGACAACGGTCTTGAATATTGTAATTATAAAGTACATGATTTATGCTCAAAACATGGAATTAAACATGAAAAGACAACAGTTTATAGCCTGCAGATGAACGGCGTAGCTGAGAGATACAATAGAGTTTTGTTTGAAGGAGTAAGAAATTTTTCATACGCAGCTAATCTTCCTACAAATCTTTGGGTTGAAGCTGCAATGGCTATAAATTACATTCGAAACAGAATACTCCATACTGGCATCAATGCAGTACCTTTTGAACGTTGGTATAAAGTTAAACCTAGTGTTCGACATTTTAGACGTTATGGATGTATAGCTTACCTTCATCAGCCTAAAGAGAAAAGAAATAAATTCCAGCCTACAGCTAAAAAGGGTATTTTTGTAGGATACGGCCTAGGGTCAAGTGGGTATCGAATTTGGCTTCCACAAGAAAACAAAGTAATAGAATCGAAGCATGTACAGTTTGATGAATCTCAACTTGGCAACCCTATGGAGAAAAAGAGGACACATGGACCATTCTTTGACTTTATAGATGATAGTACCATTTCTCCGCATAGTATTGAAGAACATAAACCAAAAGGAGAAATTCCAGAATCAGAAAGTGAAGAACCATCATCCTCCAAAAAGTTGACCCCAGCAGAATTAGAAGATAAGGTTTCCCATGAAGAGAAAATTCGAACAGTAGATGATATTAGTTCAGAAGATGACTTACAAGATGAGAAATTTGAGGGCGATTCTAATACTTTCTATCGCTACCTGAAAAAACGGGTGAAAGGAGCGACTGCTGGCAAGAGTGATGTATATATCCTAACTCCTTGTGGAATTAGAATAAGAAGTGGACCTCAACTGAGGAAGTACTGCAAAGAGAATAAATTTAGATATGATGATACACTTGCAAATTTTTCCCTTTCAAATACATATCAAGGACCAATAGTAATGGAAAAAGATAAAGACTCTATTGTTGAAGAAGCCTTGTTAAGTGAAATAATTATCCCGAAATCATCTCGACAAGCAAAACAGCTACCTGAATCCCATGAGTGGAAGAGAGCTATGGATAATGAAATCCAAACCATGCTTGATAGAAATGTATGGACACTAGTACCCAAAGAAGAAAATCAAAAGACCTTAGGAACTAAATGGGTTTACACTATTAAAAGAGATGCAGAGGGGAATATATCTAGCTATAAAGCACGTTTAGTAATACTGGGAAATAATCAACGTGAAGGATTAGACTATGATGAAATTTTTAGTCCAGTAGTAAATTTTACCTTAATTCGATTTTTTATAGTATTATTTGTAAGCATCTTGCATTGGTCTCATTGCTTATTAGATGTAAAATGTGCCTACTTATATGGTGACATTGATAGAAACATTTTCATTAAACAACCAGAAGATTACGTAGTACCAGGTAAAGAAAATTGTGTCTTAAGGCTAAATAAAGCTGTATATGGATTACATCAGGCAGGTCGTTGTTGGTACAGTCAGCCAAAAAAAAAAACGCCCCCCCCCCCCACCTAATTTCGTCGTAAATTATCGTAGAAACATTTGACTGGTACCGATCGATTTGTAATAATGTCTAGTTTATAACGGTATAGTTACATTTTGCCTAGGGGGTCGTCTACATATTCAAACTGGCATTAACTTCCTTTTTTTCAATGGCAACCCCTATTTTTGACTTCATATTCAGATTTCTGAGATCAAGGCAGTTCGGAAAACATACCTATTTATGTACTTTATAAGTATATCAATTCTAAATAGAGTTACACGTGAAAACGTATTAGGGGTCCGTCTATACATTTAGAAAAAATAAATCATGATCTACCACACAATATACATTATTTATTAAGTTTCACACCGGAAAAAATTTTCAGAAATGTTAATTATAAAATAAAAAATGACTAATTTTCAGAACTCTCTGAGTTAGTTTATGAATTAAAAGATTTTAATTGGTTTCTATTGATTAAACATCAACTATTTCACTTCATACGAAGAAAATTAAATACCTTGAATATATATTAAAATATCTATCAAAAGAAAAAAAAGAAAAAAAGGTAAATGGTTTTAAATTTGTTTGAAAATTCAAAATTATTTTAACTCAAGCTGCCGTATAATTGTCTGAAACGGTGGCACTCAACCTGGTTCCCACGGCCGTTTCACAGTGACAATGGGAGTTTGTTCTGATACTGCAGTACTTTCATTTTCTTTAATTTAATTGACTTTTTAAAAATATTAAAACAATTTTTTTTTATTTTTATTTATTTATTTTTTTAATAAATTTATTTTTTCATGACATTATTAAAAACTTTTACATAAATCTCCACGATATTCTTTTACTTTTATATTTTATAATGTGTAACAAATTAATATGCAAAATAATAAATCCTACTACTTAATGGGATGTTCTAAAATTTTACTGTTAACACAGATACCGAAGTGGACGGTGGGTGTAGAAAGGCTGACTACCCTTAATCTAAATCTTCAGTTGAAAAGGTCAAAATGTTACATTACTCTATTAAAAAAAGAAAAAAAAAGGGGGGGGGGAGAAAGAAAGAAAATAATAATAATAATAAAATAAAATAAAATAAATAAATAAAAAATCTGAACAATAAACTATGGGAACAGAAGCAGGGAAGCCATCGTCTCCGTGAACAATAAAAATTACGATGGCGTGTCTCCGGACCATCGTAGGGGTGCGTCCCAGACCGTCGCCAATTACCCATAGCGCATTTCTAGTGCGACATTAAACCCAACCTACCTACCTACCAATATATTGTGGTGTGAACTGGCGTATAAGTGACCGATTACGCATGTATTTCAGTGTGGAATGGCTTTCTTAGTAGGAAAAATCTGTTTGGATTTTCACAAATATATATGATTTTAAGTTTATTTAAAATTTGCTTTGGAAGAAGATGATGACTCCTCATTTAAATGCTAATGCTGAAGGTCACATGTGGATAGCGGTAAAAAGTAAAAATCTATGTTAAAGTAAGATAAATTTCTCTTAAAAAAAAAAAAAAAAAAAAAAAAAAGGAATAACAGTGGGCTAAAAATACCCCGGAATAAATTAAAATGTTGTTTATTCTGGTTTTAGTCAGGTGATATCACTTGTGCTAAATAGCTGGATCCGCCCTCTCTAAAGCTCAGGTTCAGCTCATCATTAAAATATTGTTTTTAATATCTGCCGCACCAAAATGTTCAAAACACAAATGCCAATTTTCATATATTTTGAAATCTTCCCGTTTCAACTTTAAAAAGCATTTAGATTAATTTATTTTATTTGGAATTTTTAAATTTAGACGATTAAAGTCTTTTAAATGAAATCTCAGGATTCTGTAAGATCAATATCTATATATTTGAAAGTAATAAGAGTATTCCTTTGTTTTAAATTTTTATTCCATAATAACTGTGACTTTGATTTCGTGATTAAGAAATTGAAAATAAATACTATTGAGCTATGTTCCAATAATAGATCTTATAAACTTAAAAAAAAAAAAAAAAAAAAAAAGCAATTTTTCACTATTTGATTCTGAAATAGAAATTTGATATTTTAATATGTTACATTGTGGGATAAATTTTAAATAACACAAAGCTTACAAACAGTACAGTAATTTTAGCAGCGAAAAACTAGAAAAAGATATTTAATACTTATGAAGAAAGACTTAACATATTAGGATCGGATATATTCCTCTCTTGTACCGTAAGCCACGCCTTTTCACAAATTTTCTAAAACTTTATAATATAAAACAAAATAATTTTGCATATTTATAATTAAATCATTTAAGTTTTGTCTTCAATAATCGATGTAGCAAATACCATTGTGATTTATGCATACCAGCGTCACGCATAGAGTCAAATAGGAATATGCAAATTAGTCTTTTTTTTTTAAATAGTGTTTCAGCAAATCAGAGGCGGGTTCTTTTCTTTTGAAATTCTTTCACAATCCCTCGCCTACATTGTGATAACTTTACAAAAATATGCCAATTAGTATAATAAACATCGAAATATTGCTTAGGAAACAATAAAAATAACATAAAGGTAAATTAAAATAGTTTTCCGTCAAATAATATACAAACATTTACCTATAGAGGATACAGATTATAACAAGTGACGGCCCCCTAACAGGATAAAAAAGTGAAATATCACTGTAACTCAAAAAATAATGTTAGGAACGAGCTGTAAATTTGGAAACCCATGTTTTTAATGATGCCCGTTCTATTCGTGCAAAAATTAACATAGGTCATAATTCATAATTTTTTCAAATATGAATTTATTAATAATTTTCATAATTCAAAAAAAGTTTTTTTAGCAAAAATTTGCATGGAATATGTTTGGGTCACTTCATTCTAAAGAATAAAAAAAACAGAATTTAAATATCATAATTATTTCGGAAGATATGATTTAATGTTTGTCACATTCATTTAACATTAGCATCCCCAAACTTTGACAGCTTATAACTCTATGAAAAATTGAGCGAAATATATAAACTATACCATTTTCCGTGATGATTTGATCCAAAGAATTCAAATAAATTATAAAAAACGGGGGTTACCATTGAAAAAAATGAAGTTGATGTCAGTTTTAATATGTAGACGACCCCCTAAGTAAAATCTAACTATAACATTATAAACTAGATGTTATTACAAACTGATCGGTACCTGTCACATGTTTCTACTATAATTTATGGCGAAATTAGGTGGGGGGGGGGGGGGCGTTTTTTTTTTGGCTGACTGTACAATGATCTACACACTACTTTAGTGAAAAATGGTTTTATAGAAGTTTCTGGAGTCTCTTGTGTATATACATATAAAAATGAAGCATTAGTTCTTGTCTATGTGGATGATTTACCCATATTTGCTAAAAATAAAGAAATGTTAGAAGAAGTAGTTAAATTAATTGAAAATATTTATGAAGTGAAGAATTTAGGAGAAATTAAAACTTTACTTGGTATTCAATTTCAATCAGACGCAGCAGGAAAAATGATGAAAATAAACTGTAAACAATACATTGAAAAGTGTTTAAAGAATTTTAATGCGGATTCTCTTTCCAGAGTAAATTTACCAGCACCACCTGGTTTCGTCCCCGTACCGAGAATGGAAGGAGAGGAAATTCCAGAAAATTTGCCATATAGGAATTTGCTTGGATGTCTTCAATATATTTCCCACAGATGCAGACCAGATATAGCATGGACTGTAGCAGCCCTGTCCCAGTTTGCAGAACATCCATCCATGGAGCATTATCGCACACTTTTCAGAGTTCTTCTTTACCTGTCCACCACAAAATCTCTTGGCCTTAAACTTCGACAGTCTGAAACTCAATTATACTTGGTTTCCTATGTTGATGCATCTTGGGCAAGCGAAAGTGCCAGTAGAAAATCTTGGTCCGGTTTTATCATCTTTTTGAATGATATGCCTGTGCAGTGGCGAGTTACCAAACAAACCTGTGTAGCCCTTTCTCCCATGGAAGCAGAATACATCGCCGCCAGTGAAGCTGCAAAGGAACTTAAATTTATCAACACCACTCTTACTGAGGTGCTGAAAGCCGTATCTAGTGTCAATATTTCTATTCCTAAACTATGAAATTCTGCAACATAGTTCAAAAGAAGAAATTTAACAAGAAGAAAATATAATTTGTCTCACGCTTTAGCATCTCATCTTCATTAGCAGGAACTTCGTTATCGAGAATCTTTTAGACCTATAAACTTTCATTTCTAAGGAAAAACTTACCACCAAATACAAAAAAACAACGTTTATGGCATTACCACGGCTATTTAAATCTACCAAAACATTGCATATTAGCATAGTGGTGTTGCCATAGCGTATTACTGAACTTGTTGCAAAACTTCATGCAAATTTAAATGTTTAAATTAATTATATATTCAAAATAAATTAAAAATAAAGTACTTAAGAAAAGAAATAACTATTTATAAGAAAATTAAAGAGTAGCGATCGCAAAATAAATTGCTGAATCGCATCTTGCGATTGCTAAACTAGATTGGCAACTCGGAGGGAAGGAAATTCAAGATGGCGATGTAAACAATCGATAAAACTTTAGCACAAGTAAGAAAATAAGGATTTTTTTTTTTTTCAATGGTAATCAGGTGGGAAATAACTTTTAATGTACTCTACAAAAAATCAATCTACATGAAATCGATACAGAAAACAACCCCCAAAATAGAATAGGAAATAAAATCGATGCAATCAAAGATGTCTCTGAGATTATGATTCTTTTTCCGGAAGTGCTCGAACAAAAGGTTGGTTGTGTACCGAATTTCTTAATCCAACTGAAGTTATGTGATGGAGCAAAGCCTAGTTACACTCCTGAACGAAATGTACCCTATGCTTTACGAGAAAAAGTTGAAAAAGAACTTGATGATTTCGAAGTTGCTGGAATAATATCTAAATCAATTACAAGTGATTGGGGATCACCATTGGTTGTAATTCCTAAAGCGGATGGAATAGTTCAACTCTGTGTTGACTATAAAGTTGGAGTTAACGATCTACTGATGAATACAAATTATCCAATAAAGAAAATCGATGAAGTATTAAACAGTCTTAGGAATTCGAAGTATTTCTGCAAGTTAGATTTTAAAGCATATCTTCACTTAAAAACTGATGATGAGAGTAGCATTATCCAAACTATTTCGACACATCGAGGGACATACAGGATGAATAGGTTAAGCTTTGGAATTAAAACAGCACCTGCTGAATTTAACCGGGTAATTGATCAAATCCTGAAGGGTTTACCAAAAACCATCCATTATTTCGATGATATTGTCAATCCATGGTAAAACCAAAGAAGAATGCTCAAAGAACCTCCTTGCATGTCTAGAAAGATTACGTGACTACGAATTACACATGAATAGCAAGAAATGTGAATTTTTTCAAACAAAAATTGAATATTTAGGTCATGTAATAGAAAACAATAAAATATCACAATCACCTACAAAAGTGGAAGCTATAACACGCATGCCACGACCAAAGAATGTTCAAGAACTGCACCAATTTTTAGGTATGGTAACTTACTATTCTCGATTCATACCAAACGTTTCAACCATTACTTACCCTTTATGCAAGCTTCTGCAGAAACATCAGAAATTTTGCTGGAATAAAGAAAGTGAGCATGCTTTCATTAAGCTTAAAGAAGATATATCCAGTGACAGAGTGTTAGTACCTTTTAATCCTGAATTACCTGTTATACTGGCAACAGATGCTAGTCCAGTCAGAGTTGCTGCTATCTTATCACATACCAACGATGATGTAGAAAAGCCAATCGCTTTCGCTTCCCGTTCCTTAACAGAAGCTGAAAGAAATTACTCTCAACTTGACCGAGAAGCTTTAGCAATCGTATTTGGATTTACTCACTTTTTCGATTATCTTTATGGTAGCCATTTCGTCCTAATCACTGATAACCAGCCCTTATCCAGGATATTTCCTAGATTAGCAAGTCTTCCAAAAATGACATCAGCTGGACTGTTGAGCTATGCTTCTTATTTAGCTGGATTTGATTACACCGTCAAATTTAGGAAAGGATTGGAAAATCAAAATGTAGATTGTTAATCTAGATCTGTGAACCAGAATTACACATCGGCAGACACATATATAAACAACAAAGTTCATCAAATATGGGCGGGCATCTAACATTTTTGAAATATCAACTGAAACTCTAACTTCAGATGCTATCATACGAGAAACAGAAAAACGATCAGGAGTTGTCACAGATCAAACAAAAACTTCAATCAAGCTCCGTCAACAGTGATTACATTTTAGATAATGGAATTTTATTTAAGAGTAATCGCATTGTAATACTGAGAAAACTACAGCCTGGTCCTAAAAGAATTACATTCCACGCATATTGGAATAACAAAAATGAAAGAGTTAGCTTGACGCTATTGTATATGGAAGAATATAGACAAGAACATAGAAAACTTAGTAAAATCTTGCCCGGATTGTTCTTCAGTGAGACATAATCCTGCGAAGGCACCCCTTCACCACTGGGATTTACCAATTAATAATTGGGATAGAATTCATATCGATTATGCAGGTCCTTTTCAGGGATTTTATTACCTACTCGTGGTGGATACAAAATCACGTTGGGTAGAAATCAAAGTCTCACAGAAAGCTCAAATGCTGAAATTACCATGAAATTATTTAACGAAATTTTTGCAATGCATGGATATCCATTGGTTATGGTTTCTGATAACTCTTCAATTTTCATGAATGAAACATTTAAAAATTTCTGTCGTATGAATGGAATAAAGCAAAAATTTATCGCACCAGGATACCCAGCGACCAATGGCCTTGCGGAACGTAACGTGCAAACACTGAAAGATCAACTAAAATTAATGGCTACAGAAAATCTTCCCATCCACTTAAAACTTCAAAAGATTCTTTTTCGATATTGAGCAACGCCTTTAGCAAATGGGACGTCAACAGCAGAAATGTATCTAAATCGCCAAATTCGTATTAAACTTTACGCACAGTTTCTATACCACGAAAAGAAATCTGAACAGAAGATTAGACCTCACACTCGAAAAATCTATGTGGGGGAGAGAGTGAGAGCAAAATTCTTTATAAACAATAAAACCATATGGAAACTAGGAGTTATAACTAGAAAGATTGGACATATTCACTATACAGTTAAATTAGATGAAGGCAGGGAAATTAAGAGACACATTAATCAACTACAGAAATCAGATGTTCAAAAGGAAAATATAGCATTGCCATCAATTCCACACCAGAAATTCTCCCATAACACAAATCATGACCCTGCATATTACAGTAAAATCTCCCGTAACCGGCACTCAATTAACCGGCAATCTCAAAATAACGGCACTTTCTCTTGTCTAGTCTAATACAATTGCAGCTGGAGCTTTAAATGTGCTAGATTCATACCTTTTAATAGCAGCTTCACAGGTAAGGGGTAAGCCAGAAGGTACCTGCATTGAATTTGTTAGTTTTTAATTAGTAAAACACACATATATACATATATGTATATATTAACATTGGGACAATTTATTCCATAAAGTAATATCATTTAATTATTTTTTAAAGACTCTTTCTACAAATAAAAGAATATAAAATAAGAATTTATCTATTTGATTCAGTACTAGTTGCATTCCGTAACAAGCTAGTTCACGATGCTTGAAAATTCAGACCATAAAGTCCTTCTCGGTTGTGCTTGCTTTTCAGTGACACCAGAGCTAGGGACAAGAAGGGGCAGTTGCCCCACACTCAAAAATCTGGGTCAAGGGGGAGGGGAAAGACCTGGTTTTTGTCCACCTCCAATTGTTCAGATTAAACTTACTAGAAAAAATAAAGTTAAAAAAAAAAAAAAAATGATTTAAGATAAATTCATTAAAATTTGTGATATTCATGTTTTGTATGCTTGCTTAAAATATTTGAATCATTAGCCAGAAGGAAGGTACATTGTTTTTACATTTTCTATTATGAAGAAAATCCTTACGGTCAGAGAAATGAGAAATCTCCACTTCTATTCCAGAGAATTATCCCCAATTAATATTAAAAATACAATCTGTTCTTACATAGAAAGATAGTAAAGTTATTCTAGAATCTTGATCATTCTAACATTAATTCTTATAATACATTTACAGGGGAGACATATGCAGACAAAACTGAAAGAAGAAATGTTAAGTAAACATCCATCCTATGGATATGAACTCTTGCGCACAGCCACAGATGAAACGGGAATGTCTGCCAGACCCCTTTAAAAAACCTTCAACTACGGCATGTCTTCTTTGGACTATATCAAATCATCTAAACAATTAACCAGTTTAGATGGTGAGGAGTAGACCCACAACTAAGTTAATTAGCAGAGAGGTTATGCTCCAAATAGTCCAAGAATACTACTTAATCAAATGGAAACATAGGAAAATAATAACATACGACAACCATATCTCAGGTTCTGCCGCTAATGCTAAGAAATATTTTACTACAGTAAAAATCGAAAATCGCTATCAAAAATTTGATGTCGACACAGGAGCAGGATACACTCTCATACCAGAAAGTCAATTTAAAAGGTTAGGCCTCAAGGAACAGTTTGAACCAACAAATATTGTTTTTAGATCATATACAGAAAATGTGCTTGTGCCCTTAGGGAAAGTGCGAGTGAAGGTTAAATATAAAGGGTGCATATCTAATGAAGATTTATATGTCGTTCCAGATGGGTATGATCCTCTTCTAGGCAGAGTATGGGTTAGGCATTTAAAAATCAATCTACATGAAATCAATACAGAAAACAACCCCCAAAATAGAATAGGAAATAAAATCGCTGCAATCAAAGATGTCTCTGAGATTATAAATCTTTTTCCGGATGTGTTCGAACAAAAGGTTGGTTGTGTACCGAATTTCTTAATCCAACTGAAGTTACGTGGTGGAGCAAAGCCTAGTTAAACTCCTGAACGAAATGTACCTTATGTTTTACGAGAAAAAGTTGAAAAAGAACTTAATGATCTCGAAGTTGCTGGAATAATTTATAAATTAATTACAAGTGATTGGGGATCACCGCTAGTTGTAATTCCTAAAGCGGATGGAATAGTTCAACTCTGTGTTGACTATAAAGTTGGAGTTAACGATCTACTGATGAACGTAAATTATCCAATAAAGAAAATCGATGAAGTATTAAACAGTCTTAGGAATTCAAAGTATTTCTGCAAGTTAGACTTGTTTAAAGCATATCTTCACTTAAAAACTGATGATGAGAGCAGCATTATCCAAACTATTTTGACACATCGAGGGACATAGAGGATGAATAGGTTAAGCTTTGGAATTAAAACAGCACCTGCTGAATTTAACCGGGTAATTGATCAAATCCTGAAGGGTTTACCAAAAACAGTCCATTATTTCGATAATATTGTCGTTCATGGTAAAACAAAAGAAGAATGCTCAGAGAACCTCCTTGCATGTCTAGAAAGATTACATGACTACGATTTACACATGAATAGAAAGAAATGTGAATTTTTTCCAACAAAAATTGAATATTTAGGTCATGTAATAGAAAACAAAATATCATGATCACCTATAAAAGCTGAAGCTATAACACACATGCCACGACCAAAGAATGTTCAAGAACTGCACCAATTTTTAGGTATGGTAACTTACTATTCTCGATTCATACCAAACGTTTCGTCCATTACTTACCCTTTACGCAAGCTTCTGCAGAAACATCAGAAATTTTGCTGGAATAAAGAAAGTGAGCATGCTTTCATTAAGCTTAAGGGGAAATATTCATTTGCTTTTAACTCGAATGTCCCAACAGCGCCCTCTGGATTCAGTCGTAAATATTCTGCTGTGGGCGGGGATGGCAGAGTGACAAATTGTAGTTTCCCCCACGGGGTGTCATGTCAGGGAAAGAAAAATACAAAAAATATCTCAGGGGACTGACCAAATGAAAGATAAGATTGCAGATGTGTAGAAATTCACGTATTCACGAAAGTCTGTGAGTTCAGTTTTACGAGCAAAATACACAATTTCCTACATTTAATAAACACATACCGTATATTTCCGAATATAAGCCGAGAGTACATTTTTCCCTGCAGAAATTTGCCCAAAATTGCAAACCCGTGTATAAGCCGAATTGAAAAAATACTCTTTTTAAAGTTCGAGTATATCGCCAAAATGGAGAAAATATTTTAATCTATACAACCTTCAGGATAATCTGTCCAATGAAATTGCGCGAAATGCGTGCTTATCCAATAGAATTCCTTACCTTGCTTAGTCATAACGTAAAACGCTCGCAGCATGTTCGGCAACGACGATAGTTTTAACTCTGGCAACCCTATCAGAAGGGAGGCAAACACAGACGTGAATGCAAGTCCTAGTCCCGGCAGCTGAAAACGATGGTTACCGTAATACCGGGTCGGGAGACCTAATCCTAACGTCGATGAAGCAATGCCGCCGCTGGATGTTTACTTAAATAAGCCGTGTAAAGTCCGATTGCATCGATTTTTTTTAATGACGTATCTAAATTATTTTGTATATTTCTACTTTTCAGTATTTTTATCAGTGCTTCAAGGCAATCTTCAACAAAATAAAAATACTTCTATAAAAAAAAATGAAGCTTTGCCACTTTTGCTAGTGTAAGCCTAGAAACATTTTAAACAGAGATGATTTAAATTTAATTGTATAAATTAAAAATATGATCGGGAGTCCTGTTTTTTTCAAGTTTCTCTTATACTATTTCTGAATCAGACAGAGAATTTACTTTGTTCGTGCACTCTGCCGATGACTTCAGTTACTGGCAGGTCAAAAAGAAATGTAAACAAACGTGACTACATCGAGCGTTTCGTGAAATAAATTTAAAATTGCTAATTTAAGAGTTTTATATGTGATAATTATTTAAAAATAAGGTTTAATATCACTATTTTCCTTTATATATACTTTTAAAGCTTAAAATATATGCATTCAATCATTGTTTCTGAAGTACGTTTTTTGCTAGAAATGTAGATCCATATATAAGCCGACCCTTGTAATTCAGCTTCCGAAAAATTTCCGAAAATTCTCGGCTTATACACGGAAATATACAGTAGTTCAAACACGAATACTTTTGGGAAATATCGCTTCCAAAGTTAATTATAAAATAACAATAAAAAGAGAAAAGAGATTGATTCACTTTTAATTGATTTCACTTTTTAAAGTTCTTCTCCTGACTTTTTAAAATTCATTTATTTATGTATTATTATTATTATTACTATTGCGGTTTTATTAATATGGTTAAATTAATCCGGTCCATTTAAAATTATACTTCAATTTGAAAACATAGCGTGTAATAAATAATTTGTTTGACGTTCAAAGATATAATGAGAAATGTATTTCTCATAATAATAAATAAATAAATAAAAATCCTTAACAAATTTTTGAAAAAAGTGTTAAGGATTTTTTTTTTTTTTTTTTTTGTAGATTTTTACCCACTAAAACCAGAAGGGGAGAGTAAGGAGGGATGGGACAGTTTTAACAAAAATATTTTTTACAAATTTACTTTTACTCGTACAACATTGTAAGTTTCAGAGAAACAAATTGAAACATTTTAACACCTTTTAAAAATATAAATTTGATGGTAATTATTAAAATATTAATTTTATAAGCCAATTAACATAGTCATAAAAATGTTCCGCCCCTCCCTTATATGAGGGACGGATGGGGCATGTTTATAAAGTTAAAATAAGTACATAATATACAGACATACTATAAAAAATGAGGAAAACAGTGGGTCACTATATATGTAAGGTTAATTAATTACTAGTAACAACTATTTTATCCACCATTAGAGTATAATGTACCACGTAAATAAAAATTTTCAAATGCTCAATTAGTTCATCTTTTTTTTTACTTCTAGCAGTATTGTTTTTAGTTCAAATATTCATCAAAAGCAAATATAACCAAGAAATTCTAACTGTAATTGGTGAATGTAATTTCTTTTGTATATTTTACCGTATATTTTACCATGTCCAGGAAAACTGCCCAGGAATGAAAATTAATTCTCATAGATATATGGTAAATAAAGTATTTTTAAAATATAAAAGGGTAAACAAAACTCGTGTGAGTGCGACACCAATTATTTTTCATGATTTTGAATTTGTTTTGTGCATTTTCTCTTTCTATTATTCAATCATGTGCCTCTTGATATTCTCTGTTTAAGGATTATCAGAATCTTCATTCTTTTTCATTTTCTTACGTGTCCAATCCCTCCCTGAACTGCTCTGTTCCATCCCCCCCCCCCTTTTTCATTATTTAAAAAAAAAAAAAAAAAAAAAATTATTAGACACAAGCTACTTTTAGATTTAATTTACCTATTTATTTATAAAAGTTATAATATTAGGTATATAAAATAGGAAAAGTAATTATGCTAACATCAGTGAATGACGTTGAAAACTTGCCTTGAAAATTAAACAATTATTTACTTTAGGTTCTATAAAATAGTTTTTTCGTTACATAAACTTACAGAATTCTCCAACTAAAATGATACATAGCAACAATTATTGGGGCTGTAGTTACTTCAACTGGTGGAAGTGTGAGAAATTAAAAATTATATTTATTTTAAGATTAATTTTAGGTGTCCCATCTTTCAAAATGTCCCATCCCTCCCGACTCTCCCCTACAACAGAAAAAAAAAAAAAAAAAAAAAAAAAATTGCATTGCACCTACGTTCTCTCCCCCCCCCCCTCTTTCTTTTTTTTTTTTTTTTTTTTTTTTAATTTTTATATTCCACAGAAAAAATTTCCAGTTTTGATGGATTTATATGTTCAGAGAGATCCAAGAACACGATTTGAACATTTTTTGAAAATGTCTGTTTATATCGGTAAGTTAAAAAAATTTTGTGACGACTGTACCTCAAGATGTAATGCACCGAATTGTATATAAATTTATATGTAGATGCACTTTGATATAAATTAGTGCCTATCAACTTTTAGTGTGAGTATCTCAACAGGAGAGGCTTATATACAGCGATTTCTGCAATTTAAGAGAAGGCTATATCTCAGATTCTGTAGTGTATAATCAAATAAAACTTGATATGTGAAAAGGACATTATCATGATTCAATTTTATTCATTTGGGGCAGTAGGTGGCGCTGCTATACTACAATTTTATCGGAGAACGGAAAGTCTATATCTTAACTTTTATGACATATAATTATGCGAAACTTGATGTATGAGGTAACCATTATAAAAACGCATTTTTTAAGATGCTATTTATAGAGAATAAAACTGTCTTTTTTTGTGTATTTAGTGTTAGTTTTCTCTAAGATGAAAATCGTCTGTATTCATCATGGTGGATAATTTTAATAAATTATATTTTTAGTTATTTACACTGCTCGGCATGAAAATTTCCTCTGACAACATTTCAGAATAGTCTTATGTAAAATGTCCTCCTGAATCCGAATATGATGCCCATTTTGCCCTACAACCCACCGTTTTTTAGGAATGGCCCCTATTATTATCATTTTTCGGTGATTTCGTGACTATAAATTTGATTTTTAGAAGGGGAGAGGATTATTTTAAAAGTTAAATATCTTCTGAGCGGCTACAGAGTAGGAACACTGCAAATAAAAGGGTCTTAAAGTAAGACATAAAATCAAGTGAAACGGCATTTAAGATACGTAAATGTCTTAAAATGAACCTTAGACGTTATAGATATTTTAATTTAAGACATAAATATGTCTGAAATATCAATTCAGACACAAAAATGTCTGAAACACGTAAATACGCGAATTTTCAGACACTTTAGAAATTCAGACACTTGCATTACTTAGAAATTTTTTCATACGGAATCTACTTTAAGAAAAATGCTTATCCTACTTATTTCCACATTCAATAAATATATTATTTTATATAATAAGCAGTTAAACTACTTAAATTATGGTAGCTCTATGAAATTACATTTTTATGGAATAATACTCTAGAGATGTGGATGATATTTGCATGCTATTATCTTTAACACAATTCATAAACAACATATTTAGACACAAATCTACGGAAGACACAAATCTACGGTACCGCACCCGCAAAGATACGTATATCGTCCTTCTTCAGATTTTAATGTTCATTCACTTGCGCGCATCGTGCGCTCATAAGTAATATTATGTTTTCAGGTTTTCACTCTGTTTTAGTCATATGTCTCGTGTGAGGAGAGGAGGGCGTTAGGTTGCTCTGAGCTTTTTACAGACGATGCAATGTACGACGAAAATGGTCTGGAAATCGGGTTCAGCATAGTACAAATAGCGAGACTAGCTGGACCTGGTGGCTGCCGCCCCTCAGTCTTCGCCGCCCGGGGCAAATGCCCCCCCCCCCCCCCCTAGATCCGGGCCTGACTGTGTCTGATTTTTCTTATGATTAAGTTCAAATGGCTGAATCCATTTTCACACTAACTGTACTTAAGGGAAGAATCATAATGAAATTTATTACTTTCCTTAACCCATATCATACCAAGCATTTAAAAAATAATTTCTTTAAAAAATCTTAAATATATGTTTCTTTAAGTCTATATATATACACAGTAAATCAAAAAATTTACCAACCTTTCATTAGCTTAATCGGTACAGGCTGTCCTAAAAATAGGACAATGGTTTAGGACAGTCAGAAATATAAGGAAACCAGACCATATATATATATATATATTTTATATAATTGTTTTACCAGTACAAAAGTGTAGAATATTATCATAATAAATTTATATGTCTGTTATTTTTTAAGTACCGTAATTTTCTGCGGAAGATCTGCAGATTATCTGTTTAAAAACTTTTAAAATTTTAAATGCGGATAATCTACCACTGCATATTATCTACAGATATTTTTTTTAGCTGAGGTATTTCAAGAATTCAATTTCCATCACGCGTCATGATGATTGTAAACAGTAAACGCACGGATAGTGTGTTTACTGTTCTGTGTTTACTAGCGATTGAGCCACCCGTGGATTGAGCAGACGCCCGGATCGTGTGTTTGCTCAACCGCTCTCGGAGTCGATGTTGATTGGTGCGTGCATGATATACATGTTAGTAGGAAGGACTACGGGTTTTCCAGCTACATTTCTCTAAGGAATTTAGCAACACGTTTTTATCGTTTCGTTAAAATAGTGCATATGCGTCTCTTGTGTTTTAGTTATCACGTTCACGTGCTCCATTAAAAGAAAAGAATTATTTATGGAAAAAAAGTGTCTAAACGTAAACGAGTTAGCTACACGGTGGAGTTCAAGTTAAATGTGATTAAGAAGGCAGAGGAGGTGGGTAATCATGAAGCTGGAAGATTTTTTAGCATCGATGAATCAAATATTCGTCTATGGCGAAAAAATAAGAAGAAATTTGAAGAAAGTGATCATTTAAGACAAACATTTTGTCGAGGAATTGAATTTTGGCCTGAATTAGAAAATGAATTATATAAATGGATTTTACAAGAAAGAGAGAAAGGGACAGCAATATCGACTGTAAGTGTGTGTCAAAAAGCAAAGATTATTGCTTTGGAAATGGGGCTAAAAAATTTCACTGCTTGTCCCACTTGGTGTTATCGCTTTATGCGTCGGAAAAATTTATCAATCCGACAACGTACCACAGTAGGGCAAAAATTGCCTGATGACTGGAAGCTTAAACAACAAAAATTCTTGGAATTTACTAAAAACGTTATTATCCAGAACAAATTTTCTGAGAATGAAATTTTTAACATGGATGAGGTGCCAGTCAGTTTTGATCTTCCCTCAAGTCGTACTATTGATGAAATTGGAAAATCAACAATACCATATTACATTTTGTATTTTTAATGACATTTAGAGATTTAAACAACATGAAATTAATATAATTTTTTAAGGTTTTGATTATTTTAAAGATGTTTATGATAATTACTTTTATTTTTTATGCATGTGGAGTGTCATGCTAAATAAAAAGCATACCGTATATTTCCGAATATAAGCCGATCCGTATATAAGCCGAGAGTACATTTTTCCCTGCAGAAATTTGCCCAAAATTGCAAACCTGTGTATAAGCCGAATTGAAAAAATACTCTTTTTAAAGTTCGAGTATATCGCCAAAATGGAGAAAATATTGCCAATCTATACAACCTTCAGGATAATCTGTCCAATGAAATTGCGCGAAATGCGTGCTTATCCAATAGAATTCCTTACCTTGCTTAGCCATAACGTAAAACGTTCGCAATGTGTTCGACAATGGCGATAGTTTTAACTCTGGCAACCCTATCAGAAGGGAGGCAAACACAGACGTGAACGCAAGTCCCGGCCAAAGCTTTGTCCCGGCAGCTGAAAACGATGGTTACCGTAATACCGGGCCGGGAGACCTAACCCTAACGTCGATGAAGCAATGCCGCCGCTGGATGTTTACATAAATAAGCAGTGTAAAGACTGATTGCATAGATTTTTTTTTAACGACGTATCTAAATTATTTTGTTATTTCTACTTTTCAGTATTTTTATCAGTGCTTCAAGGCAATCTTCAACAAAATAAAAATACTTCTATAAAAAAAACGAAGCTTTGCCGCTTTTGCTAGTGTAAGCCTAGAAACATTTTAAACAGAGATGATTTAAATTTAATTGTATAAATTAAAAATATGATCGGGAGTCCTGTTTTTTTTTTCAAGTTTCTCTTATACTATTTCTGAATCAGACAGAGAATTTACTCCGTTTGTGCACTCTGCTGATGACTTCAGTTACCGGCAGGTCAAAAAGAAATGTAAGCACACGTGACTACATAGAGCGTTTCGTGAAATAAATTTAAAATTGCTAATTTAAGTGTTTTATATGTGATAATTATTTAAAAATAAGGTTTAATATCAATATTTTCCTTTATATATACTTTTTAAGCTTAAAATATATGTATTCAATCATTGTTTCTGAAGTACGTTTTTTGCTAGAAATGTAGATCCGTATATAAGCCGACCCGTATAATTCAGCTTCCGAAAAATTTCCAAAAATTTGACATAGACTAAAGGTCTATGTTTTAATTAATCTTTTTATTAAGCAGTCACATACAGTGGAAACATTAATCTTTAAGTTTTAAGGGTTTCAATAAAAGTAACATGACCAGTGTTTAACTATTATAACACATCAAATACGAAAATTTTAACAAAAAACAATTTTATTCAACAAAGTATAGATATATATTAAACTTTCAAAAATATGACAAAAACAAGATTACCTTTTCAGGTGGTGAACCAGACATAGCAATAAGCACAATCTATAATCATGCACTTGAAGAACAATCACATTTCGTTTTAATGACAAATCATCCGCGATCGCCAGGTTGATCAGCGGATGATTATAACCATACTTCCGCGATCGCCGGGTTGACCAGCGAAAGTAAAATAGATGTATTAGCACAAAGTAGCAACGATGAGGATTATGCTTACACACTGTTAAGTATACAATTTAATTTAGATAGAAGAAGATTTTAATTTAACTTTTACTAACTTTTAGATCGTTTTAAACTTAACAAATGCTGTTTAAAAAACAGCTAAACACTATATAACATCAACTAAAAATAAATTTAACGGCCTCATTTCAAAAAACGTCGATTATCAATTTTTATCTCAAGAATTCTCATCACCCGCGAATGACGAAAAAACTTTATCCTTTAAGAAGGAACAAATTCAAAAACAGAAACTTAACAACTTTTAACATATGTAAAATAAAAACGGCAGCCATCGTTTCTAAAAATGCAATAGCCAAAAGAGCATAATTTAGCTTAGCTGTAATAACGCTAAAAGCACATACTCCAGTGCTCAGCCAACAACAGCTTAAAGCTGCTCACAAAACTACTACTTCATTTCCAATTGAAGACTAGCTAGTCATTGCTGACAACTGCTGATAACTGCCCCTTAACACACCTGCCGCGATATTTTTATACTGACTGAAAAGTCAAAATCTACATATAAACAATACATTACTATTGCCACTCAACGTCCACAGCCGAAAATACAATTTACTATAACTATTTTAGTAGAAGTGGCAACAGTAAAAATAAGAAAAATTATGGAGAACAAAATTAGCAACGGCAACGATGTAAACAAAACATCGATCGTTAAAGCGTGATGCAGGCAAAGATGGCTGACCGAAATTTAAGTAAAGAAAACTTTTAAATTTAAAGAAAAGGTAAGTTAACAGTTATATAATGAAAAATAAGTATAAAATTAACAATTTTTTTTTATGTGTGAGGACAATATATAGATATCAAAATTCTCGGCTTATACATGGAAATATACGGTAATTATTTACAGAAAAAATATAACTTTACAAATATTTATTATTGTATTATATGCGGATTATACGGAAGTGCATATTATCTGCCGATTTTGATTTGCCTGACTTGGAAAAAAGTACCTGCGGAGTATGCGACACCGCGGATTTTACGCAGGAAAATACGGTAATAATGTGTTGAAAATGCAACGAATATATCTTCAAAAATTGTCATGTTAAAAATTTAAAAAATATATTAAACGTTAATTTAAACTAACGATAAAGACACATATATAATTATTGAACTTTTAAATAATAATATATTGCCTTTAATTTGAATTAAAATATGCAAAAGAATTTATATAAATACCACTTATGCATGGTGTTCTATTTTCAGAATGATGGTATAATATGGGTTAAATTAGGAAAGGAAGAAGATGAAGCTGATTCAGCCAGTACACACTGCCAAGTACACATACATGGGATATTTAATTTTTCTTTTGCCTAAAGTTTGTAATATTCAAAATGTTCAATAAATGCCTCTTTGTCAATATATATATTATGAGGTAATGCATTGATTAAATCAGTGAAATGTTCATCAATTTTCATGTTTTCTGCTTCATTTAACCCGTTAGTAGTCGCTATAGACAGCGCCACCTATTACAAATTGCACACTTTTTATTTAACTGTCACCAATAATTTTTAGAAGTGTTGTGAACAACGTTTCTTCGATTTTATTCGCATTTTATGTACATCAAATGCCACTTCTAAAAATTTTTGGTGGCTATTGAATAAAAAAATCTGTCAGCACTGAAGGATGGGTGGCAAATCGACCAACTAGCGACTACTAACGGGTTAAGTTTACAATATTACATTGATCAAGTACATGCCACTTACCAAGGACTTTGTAATTTTTTTACATTAGAATATCTTATTTCTAAAGCATCAATTAGGCTGTGTAATATCTGTGTGTGGCATTCTTTAAATTGACTCAATTTAGCATCATTTCTTGTTACTTTTATTTTTTTATAATTAACTTCAGCATCTTCGATTCTTAATTCAATCCCACACTATTGCAAAGTTGCTCCATAATCAGATATAATTTTTCAGAGTTTCTGTTTTGTAGTTTCTAAAGAGTATGTAATGTCCCTTATGGTAACAAACCTTTGTTGGATGTACTTCTGCCGTTCGAGCAAGTATATTTATAACTAGCCGCCTTCAGCAACCAGCTGGTTCGCGATCCCTGAAAAATCTGACTTTACGAAACTCCCGCTCAGTGGCGCCTTTTTCCCGTTTAAGGTCTAATAACAGTTTATTGATATATAGTGAAAACAGCTTATTGAAATCACAGTAAATTTCTGTGAGGTAGCGCCTTCGCTGCCCTCTTCCCTTTTCAATATCTGAAACAGCCTGTTCACTCACCATGTTAAGATCTTTCAAATTTATGACTTTAGTTAAGTCCTGCTCGGTGGCGCCTTTCAAATGATGTATTACTTATGAAATTATTTTAATTAGTAGCTGAGATACAAAAGAAAACCTAATCAGGACACCTTAAAACGTGTAAATCAGGTGAAATCTTGAATTCGACTTTCGATAATATAAAAATGAAATTATACTAATTAGAAGCTGAAATATAAAGATAATACAAACAGTTTTTCAAAAGATTTGTGTCTGACTTATTTGTGGTTTTCTCCAAAACTTGCTTAATTCCGGCTATATACCGTTAAAAATTATTAGTACAAAATGTGAGCGAAAATCTGAATTTGAAACTCTGTAAAATATAAAAGAATAAAAATTTTCTAGGTTTTCCGTAGTTTTCTCCGAAAGTTTCGTACAAAATTTGAACGGCTTATATCATTTTAATATCCTGCAATAAAAATACTTTAAAATATCTTTAGAATGATGTATTATGTATTACAATAATGAATATCTTTGATATATTTTGAACTCAAAATGGCTAATCTATCAAGGGCGATTAACGATTTCTATTGAAATCTGTCTAAAATTTAAGAATTCCAAAACTGCTTTTTTAAAACCGAATTCATAAAAAAAAGGAAAAAAAAAATCAATATTATTCTGTTAAAAGTAACTTTTGGTGTCATTAACAGATGAAATAAAAATGAATTTAAATAAATATAATACGTCTATTTATTTTATTTTTAAAGCTATACTTTAGATATTTTTAACTGCATACAGGTGAGCCATAATGAAGGGCAATTTCGAAGTTCTGCTTTTGATCGATTTTAAATTGAAAAAATTCAAAAACTGCTTTTTTTTATTTCCAGTACTCTGTCACTTGCTCGAAAAACGAAAAGCAATTTTCCCGACCGGAAGAATATTTAGCCAGCATGTCTAGCACCTGGCACTGAAGAATCTTTGATAAATGAAATAACTGCCTGTTGCCAACAAAATTTCATACTTTAGTTAATTTTAAAAAATCTAATTGCTGTAGAGATAAGCCATTTGCACTCTTAGATTCGGAAAAAAATCCCCTTTCATTTGGTACCAAATTCGTAATGATCGGACTAATATTTCTAATTTATTTTCCATTGTTTCTGCTTTTAACTCCGTTAAAATATATATTTTTATGCAATAGCGGTGAATTCTGAGTAATTGAGATCGCTTTTTGATTAGACATGGGTCTACATTTTAATTAATATCTCCGCAACTAATTAAAATATTTGAATTCTGTTTTCACTATGCATTCGGGCAGGCTTCGGAGCACCCTATGTCAAATTTTGTACTTCTGCGTTCAATAGGGCTGAACGTATAGCTTAGACAGACAGACAGACAGACAGACATCTTCCTTTATTATTATAGATGTGTTCAATAAGACAAAGAAACCTAATAACAGGGTACAGAAAATGTTCAAACCTCTGAAATTTCTCCCAAAATACTGCAAAAACCTAATATCAGAGGATTTTTTTTTTTTTTTAGGTTTGACATTTTCTGGGGGAGGGGGGGGGGGTTAGAAAGGGAAACTCTTTCTTAAGTCCAAATATTGAGAGAGATTTTTATAAGCTACTATATTACAAGTTTTAATGGCACCAAAAGTTGACAAACTAATTTATGTCAAGATGCATCTACATATAAATTTATGTGTAATTCTATGCAGTAGCTCTTAAGATATAGTCTTTCCTGAAATTGCAGAAATCGATATATAACAGTGCCACCTGTTGTACAATTCACACCAAAAGTCAATAGGTACTAATTTATATCGTGCATCTGCATATAAATTTATATGAAATTTCATGCTATAGTTCCTGAGATATAGCGTTTCCTGAAATTGCCGAAATTGCTGTATAGCAGCACCACCTATTGAGTGATTGGCAGCAAAATTGATAGACACTAATTTATGTCAGTTTGTATCTGCATATTAATTTATATACAATTATGTGCAGTAATTCCCGAGGTGTAGTAGCCATAGAATATTTGTTACATACACATACAGACAGGTGGACAGACATTTCCTGGAAATGGTCAAATTTTGTTCTGGACCTCTTAAAACATGTAAATCCTTTGAAAACACCGGAAGTCAAAAATTTTAAGGAATCCAATACTTTCTTCTATTAAATACAGAAGAAAATAAAAAAAAATTAATAACAATTAGTAATATGAAATGATTGGGCTTTAATATACATCCATAACAGAATAGAAATTAATTGCTAAAATTAAAATAATTATGTGGAAACTAAACAAGACATAAAGAAGCAACTCATTCAAAAATTTATGTTTAATCATAGCTAACTGCTGAAATACTTGTTCTTTCTTTCCGTTTTAAATTGTGTGTATGATTTGGTGAGTGAGGGGGTAGCACACTGCTGAATGCATAATTGGAACTGATAACTGAACTTTTGTACTACTATATTGTTTAACTGAGACTAAAAACACTGCAAAATGATGGTTTTCTTCTTTTTCTTCCCTCCCTTTCACTACTGGCTAAAGTAATCAAACACATCAATTCATACAGCCTCCCGTCATTTAAGTGTTTGTTTATTTATGTGGTTTGGGTATGATTTTTGTAGCATTCTAGTTAGACTGAAAAGGAAAAAAATAAAAAATGTTGGAGATTTGATATTTTTTCTAGCTTGAATTAACTACCAAACATTTACCATCAAAGTTCAAATACTTACGACTTTTTTTTTTTTGGAGGGGGGGGGGGGTATGTAATAGACATTTAAGATAATATAAATATTAAGATTACATGTTGTAACAGCTGTTAGTTTGTTGTTTAATATTAAAAAGTTTTCTTTTTCCGCAGATATTATTATTCTAAGAAAATAAATGTTCAAAATATCCACAGACAGCCAAAAATTTCTCCCAAACTTCATTCGCGTGTTCGGACATATTCTCAGGGTTCCCAGTATTCCTATATTTTTACGATCACTTTATTATACTGTCACCACAATTTTCAAAAAGAAAGTTTTCATGATAAAATAGAATCAAAAGCTACAAGAAAATTTTCTTTTTGAAAATTGTGGTGAGAGTATAATAAAATGTTCATAAAAATATAGAAATGCTGGGACCCTTGTATTCTGCACCCCTACCTAATAAAACACTCTGACTTCAAAAATTGCTTCTTCCATTTAAAAAATGTGCTTGCATTAATGTTCTTTCGTGTAGCTTTTGGCTTATTTTCTTCTATTATTTCACTAGAGTTGTTTTTTTCATCGTCTAAATAACTCTTTAAATGTTTATTTTCATTACAACTTAAAGAAGTAAAATATGATTTTATACTACGCTTACTCATTTTTCAATCATTTAAATTATACTTCGTAAAAAACTAAACCATGAAGTATAACTATAAACATAATTTAAAACATACAACCTTTAATTCTTCATGTTGAGTGCCAGACTAGTTTCGCATGGGGCACCCCAGCTTTTTCACCTGCAAAACAGTGCTTGAAGTTTGACGTTCCCTCTTGGCTTCACCACCTGTAAAAACTCAGCGCCACTGACAATCAAGTAGTGCCCCATTGTTGAGATTACAATTATATAAAAAATAAATATTAAATTTGAACATGCAAGAAAAATAGCAAATTATCAAAACCACAACTACGCCACAATCAGGGGCAACGATGGAGCACTACTCGATCATCAGTGGTGCCGAGTTTTTAAAGGCGGTGAAGCCAAGAGGGAATGTGAGTTTCGTCATACTTCAAGCACTGTTTTGCCAGTAAAAAAGCTGGGGTGCCCCATGCAAAACTAGTCTGGCACACAACATAAAGAATTAAAGGTTGTATGTTTTAAATTATGTTTACATTTACATTATGATGATAACACATGCAAAGATATTCAGTGTGATCAAAAGTCTGTGTGCATTCAGAAGAAAGACCGTGAATGGAAAGAGGGTGGTGACACTTATGCATTATGCCCGCAATCCCAGTGCTGATAATGCATTTTTCTTTTTCTCCCTATAGAAAGGTGATTGATTTGTGACTGCGAGACGATCGGAGAAAAGTTGAAATACTAAAAACGAAAACTTTCGAGATGTCACATGCAGGGTTGTTGATTTATTATTATTTTTTTTTTTTTTAATTTAAATCAAGATTTATTTGATTCTAATGCTTTTATATCAATCATTTTACTTAAATTATAAAAATATAAATAATATTCTATTCCTATAGAAAAAATCCAAGTAAGCACTTATTACCAACATTTTTATTCAACATAGTATCTTTATAATGAGAAGTAATTTTATAACAATCATATATGTGGTAGTATAAGGCACTCAACTTGAGACTTTGACTTTGTAGCCCCAATAATGTATTGAAATAAAGTAAAATGTTACCTACGGTATTGAACACATGAAATAATTTTGGAAAAGGATAATTTAATACGAAAAATGAAATATAACTGAAGCAATGTATTAAGAGAAAGGAATTTTTACTCATAGTTTCTAATCAAAATAAAAAAAATGAGGAATTAAGAAAAAAAAAAAAAAAAAGACTATATACTAAAAAATTCTTACTTAGGTTTAACAAATATTATTTGAATCAAGAAAGTTTTTTCACACTTTACCCATTAACAAAATTCATATTTTCATTAATATCTTAATACTTTTTTAAAATATCATATGAACCAATGTTAAATGACATAAACTGGTATACGAGCTAAATAAACAAGGAAATATTTTCTTTTCGAAATAACAATTGCAAAGTGGGGAAAGGCGAACTAGAATATATATATATACTAGCCGCCTTCGGCGACCTGCTGGTTCGCGATCCCTGAAAAATCAAACTTTACGAAACTCCCGCTCGATGGCACCTGCGGCGCCTTTTTCCCGTTTCAGGTCTAATAACAGCTTATTGATATATCGTGAAAATAGCTTATTGAAATTGCAGTAAATTCCCGTGAGATAGTGCCTTCGGTGCACTCTTCCCTTTCGTATATATCTGAAACAGCCTCTTCGCTCACCATGTTATGATCTTTCAAATTTCTGACTTTAGCTAAGCCCCGCTCGGTGGCGCCTGTGGCACCTTATCCCTGTTTTAGAACTTACAACCCCTTCCTCACTCATTAGAATTTGAAATATTGAAATTTTAAAATATTACAGTGCCATAATATATTGTTCAATTCCAAATCAACAAAGCTTTCAAATGGTGTATTACTTATGAAATTATTTTAATTAGCAGCTAAAAAATTAGCAGCAAAAGAAAACCTAATCAGGACACCTTAAAACGTGTAAATCAGGTGAAATCTCGAATTCGACTTTCGATAATATAAAAATGAAATAATACTAATTAGAAGCTGAAATACAAAGCTAATACAAACATTTTTTTAAAAGATTTGTGTCTGACTTATCTGTGGTTTTCTCCAAAACTTGCTTAATTCCGGGCTATATACCGTTAAAAATTATTAGTATGAAATGTGAGCGAAAATCTGAATTTGAAACTCTGTAAAATATAAAAGAATAAAAATTTTCTAGGTTTTCCGTAGTTTTCTCCGAAAGTTTCGTACAAAATTTGAACGGCTTATATCATTTTAATAGCCTGCAATAAAAATACTTTAAAATATCTTTAGAATGATGTATTATGTATTACAATAATGAATATCTTTGATATATTTTGAACTCAAAATGGCTAATCTATCAAGGGCGATTAACGATTTCTATTGAAATCTGTCTAAAATTTAAGAATTCCAAAACTGCTTTTTTAAAACCGAATTCATAAAAAAAAGGAAAAAAAAAATCAATATTATTCTGTTAAAAGTAACTTTTGGTGTCATTAACATAACAGATGAAATAAAAATGAATTTAAATAAATATAATATGTCTATTTATTTTATTTTTAAAGCTATACTTTAGATTTTTGAACTGCATACAGGTGAGCCATAATGACCTGCAATTTCGAAGTTCTGCTTTTGGTTGATTTTAAATTGAAAAAATTCAAAAACTGCTTTTTTTTTATTTCCAGTACTCTGTCACGTGCTCAAAAAACGAAAAGCAATTTTCCCGACCGGAAGAATATTTAGCCAGCATGTCTAGCACCTGGCACTGAAGAATCTTTGATAAATGAAATAACTGCCTGTTGCCAACAAAATTTCATACTTTAGTTAATTTTAAAAAATCTAATTGCTGTAGAGATAAGCCATTTGCACTCTTAGATTCGGAAAAAAATCCCCTTTCATTTGGTACCAAATTCGTAATGATCGGACTAATATTTCTAATTTATTTTCCATTGTTTCTGCTTTTAACTCCGTTAAAATATATATTTTTATGCAATAGCGGTGAATTCTGAGTAATTGAGATCGCTTTTTGATTAGACATGGGTCTACATTTTAATTAATATCTCCGCAACTAATTAAAATATTTGAATTCTGTTTTCACTATGCATTCGGGCAGGCTTCGGAGCACCTGTATGTCAAATTTTGTACTTCTGCATTCAATAGGGGCTGAACGTATAGATGCTCAGACAGAGAGACAGAGAGCATCTTCCTTTATTTTATATATATATATATATATAATATTAATCAATGAATTATACATTAATTAAATATTTACAATTCATACACCAGTCATAAGGCTATGCTTGTATAAATAATTAACCCATTAACGCCCAGCATCCTCATTTGAGGACAGCTAATAAAATGGCATGTATATTTTTGGGGGTTTCTTGGAATGATTTCTGCTTTTTAGTGACAGTTTATAGTAACACTCTGAATGATCCCAGAGAGTTTTATGTATTTACTATTAATTATTATTTCATAATTTGGATAGTTATTTTATGGTTTTTCATTCGTCGCACACATATTTGCTTTTTGCGCAGATATACTAACTTAAATCAAGTTGAATAATAATATATATTATAATATTTTACTTTTGAGGTCTTTGTCAGCATATAACAGGAAATTAATCAGTTATCTCAAAGTTTTTTATCTGGAAGATTTTTCACTAGAACACTAAATGTCTTTTAAATGAAGATAGGTTTTTAATTTAAAACTATTAGATGAGTTTTTTAAATTTAAAATATTTCACTCACAGTTGTCCATATTACTTTAAAATTGAAATATTCATCAAAATATATTTTTCAAAATTAATTTGAGCGTTAACCGGTTAAAATATAATGGATTATTAAAATATACACTGCATAAAAAAAGTAAAAGGACAGTCAGTTTTTGTAAATTATTTTCTGTATTTTTATACTGGCTATTAAATTTTTATACAGATCTTGTTTAACAAACTTTTCTTTTATTTCACGTAAAAATGAAATCTCTACTACTAAGGTTAATTAGTGGATTGTAAAAAAACTAGCATCTATGATTTCGAGAATGTAAAAAAAGTAGGACACTTTTTGTAATTTGGTGAATTGTGTACAAGTAAAAAAGTAATTATTGAATTTTCTTTGACTGTTTTTGTTGAAGAAAATGTATTTTGTTAAAAACTGCATCGTTATTTTCTTTTCAGACTGCCTAGAAGAATACTCTTTAAAATTATTTCCAAAAGGGGCAAATTGTCGCATATAAAATTAATGTTATAGGTGTTAGACAGATTGTTTGTACACTGCACATTAGCCCCAATACACTTTCTAACTTTATCAGAAAGCCAGACCGAAATAGGAAAAGAAAGAAGACTGGTAGGCCTAAAAAGTTATCACTTTGCAATGAAAGAAAATTTGCTCATATGCTTATAAAGAGTAGTGCTGGTATTGCAAAGGCCTCAAATCAAGCACGACTTACTCATGTGTCAGGACAAACAATTTACAGTTACACAAATCCAAAATTTTCAAATAGCAAGATCCAAATTTTTAAATAGCAGAAGCATCAACGAAAGTGGAAATAAAATACAGATTGATTATCGTTTATCATGGGTTAAAAAACACGCATCACGGACCTCAGATGGGACTTTTATAATATTTTCAGATGAGAAGAAGTTTAATATATAGGATTTAGGTGGTTAACAATAATCCTGGCACTGTCTGAAGAATGCAGAAGAATTTTATACAGCTCTACAAAAGAGGGGGGGAGGTGATGATCTAATAAGCAAATGGATATGGAAAAAGAACAAGTCTGATCTTTTTCAGTGATATGCAGAAACATACATGCTATATAGAAGTGCAACTTCTTTTTTATGGCTCTGAATTAGGAGGAGAATAATAGATGTTTCAACAAGATGAAGCTGCCATTCACATCACAATAGAGTTAAAAATTGGTTCACTGCAAATAATGTGCAGCATACTTGCCAACCAATTTTAATAAAAAAAGGGAAGATTTTTTTTTAAATAAATTAATAGAAACGATGTACACTAACACATAATAAATATAATAAAACCTATCTTTACTTCGTGGCCGTTCTGAGATCTTTCAGCGCCGGGCACCCGGGCCTCTTCGGAGAAAGTTAGCTCTGTGATGGAGATTTGGGTTTCTGGATGCTTGTTGGGAAGTCAACAAAGAAGCATCCAGAAACCCAAATCTCCATCACAGAGCTAACGTTCTCCGAAGAGGCCCGGGTGCCCGGCGCTGAAAGATCTCAGAACGGCCACGAAGTAAAGATAGGTTTTATTATATTTATTATGGGAAGATTTTTGTTGAAAAACCAGAAGATTTCATAAAAAAAAGGGAAGATTTTTTTTTTTTTACTTGTTTATTACGTCAAATAGAAAAAAAATATACAGTTTTACAATTTTAATATTTAGAAGCAATCTATAAAAACGTTTTACTATAGATTGATTATGCTAAATATATAAAAGTTTTAAATGAAGTTACTCCTCTTCAACAAATAAATATCTACAAAACAGAATCTGTAAGAAATTTATTTAACAATAGACAAAAAACTTAGTTAAGTTAAAGTATACTAACTAAAGTATAAATTTTTTAAATAAATAGAATATGATTTCTGTGTGTGTACATTAATCATACATATAAAAAAAAAAAAAAAAAAGTAGCAGTAGCTAATTATCAGTTTCAAACATGCTAATTATCAGTTTCAACCAACTAAGTATTAATTTTCTTAAATTGATTTCGAAAAAATTTTCCTACCTGAAAAAATTATTATTATTTTTTTTTCCACCATGTTTACGTACATTTGGTATAAATATGACATACAAATATTCAATTTAATTGAGGAAAAATAAACAGATTCAATAAATTCAGCAGTACAGATCTAAAAATAATTACATATGTGAAAAATATTGAGCATTTCCATTGCTTTATTGTTTCTAGAATTGATCATTGATCACAATCCGGGGAAAGGGGGGAGGGATACATAAATAATTACAGAGTAAGAAATATTAAACTCTTTCAACTCTACTTCTAGAATCTAATGAAAGAAGTTTAAAATTAATATTATCATTTATGTTGCAGATGGATAAAGATTAGGAAACAAAAGACTTTTGCAGAACATTTGATTGCTGATCACTAGTTGGAAATAAATGAAAGGGGGGGGGGGGTAAAAATAATTACATCAGCAAGAAATATTTAACAATTCTATTTCTTTACATGTTGTAGAATCTCATAAAGCAAGTTTGAAATGAATATTGACATTGATGTTATGGATGAAAAAAGATTGGGAGTCAGGAGTTTTCGTAGAACATTTGGGTTTTCTTTTTAAAACGAACGATATCCGCGTTTTTTTTTTTTAAACGGAAGATTTTGATATCTATCAATTGTCCTCGCACATAAAAAAATTGTTAATTTTATGAATATAAATGCTTATATTTCATATATATAGTTGTTAACTTACCTTTAATTTGAATTTAAAAGTTTTCTCTATTTAAACTCGGTCAGCCATCTTTTACTTGCATCGCGCCATTACTAACGATATTTTGTTTACATTGTTGTTATTGCCAAACTTGCTCTGCTTAATTTTCTTAATTTTTACTGTTGCCACTGTTATTGAAATGATTATAGTAAATTGTATTTTTGGCTATGACCGTTGAGTGGCAATGGTAATGCATTATTTATATGTAGATTTCTGACTTGGCAGTCAGTATAAAAAGATCGCGATGCGAGTGTTAAAGGGCAGTTATCGGCAGTTGTCAGCAATGGGCAGCTAGTATTCAATTAGAAATGAAGTGGCTGTTTGTGAATAATTGAGCAGCTCTAAGCTGTTGATGGCTAAGTACTGATGTTTGTACAGCTGAGCTAGTTATGTTTTTTTGGCTATTGCTTTTAAAGAAATGATGGCTGCCATTGTTATTGTTATTTTTACAAATGTTAACTGTTTAAGTTTGTTGTTACGTTTGTACCCTGTTAAAAGGGATAAAGTTTGAAGTTTTTCGTTATTTGCGAAAACTAAAAAAATTTTAAATTGATAATCGATGTTTTTTGAAATGAGGTTGTTAAATTTGATAGTTTCATTGATGTTGATTTTGTTTAGCGGTTTTTTAAACCGCATTTGTTAAGTTTTTGAAATTAAAATTTTTTACTTAATCAAGTTATAAAGTTGCTAGCATCCAATAGTGAATTAAATTAAATTATATGTGACTTTGATCAGATTATGGAATTAATGATATGCAAATTGTGATCTTCAACCTTCAGTAATATAATCAATGTGGTAGTGATCTTCAGTTTTAAATGATATAATCATGGTGCGTTTCCCGCTGGTCAACGAGGCGACCGCGGCGTTTTTTTTTCTTCATCTGTGAAATATATGTGTTCTTTTGAAGATGATGATGTGTCATGATTTTGTCATAGTGAAGTTTAGTCTGCTACATATTGTGCATCACTTGTGAAATGAGGTAACTTTAAATATGTTATTCTTTGAAAATCTGTTGAATATACTTTATTTATTAATATATATTTTTTTTTGTGTTTCACTGAATAAAATTTTTTTTGTTGTTAAAACTTGTGTATTTGATGTGTTATAACAGTTGAACACTGGTCGGGTTATTTTTATTGAAACCCTTAAAAACTTAAAGATTAACGTTTCCACTGTATGTGAAACTGCTTAGTAAAATTAATTGAAAGATAGACCTTTAGTCTATATTAGATTTCATCATCTGTCCAGAAGACCGGAAAATACGTTAAAAAACCGGAAGTCTTCCGGGAAAACCGGAAAAGTTGGCAAGTATGGTGCAGGTTCTACTTAAGTCAGTTAAAAGCCCTGATCTAAACATGGTAGAAAACACCTGGTCAATGCTTGCTTGTCAAGTATATCCTAGTGGAAAAATGTTTAAATTCCTTACTGAGCTTCAAGTAGCTTTGAACAGCTCATAAGCTAATTTTTTCCAAACAGGAATCCAATCTTTGTACAATTCACTACCAAACAGAATATTCGAAGTCATAAAAGCTAATGGGAAGAGTATTCCTTACTAATACTGCTTTTATTTTATATTTTGTATTACTGTCCTTCTACTTTTTTTACAGAGTTAAAAGATGTAGAAACTAATTTTGTTGTCATTAATAATTAATTTTTGGAAATCATGATAATTATACTGATATTTTCTTGTTAAATGATCTACAAAATGTTAAACATAAAAATTTTTTCCTTAAAAATAAAAGATACCCTTTATTTTTAAAAACATCTAGTGTCCTACTTTTTTTACACAGTGTATAATAAAATGTATAAATAATTAAGAAAGTTAAGATATAATTTTTTTGTTGTGCTTATTATATTAATGTTGCTTAGTAGAGATGAATCTAAAGTCAAGAAATGAGAAATATTAGCTCGTCTAATGAAATATTTTGTTATATTTTACAAATTGTATTTTTAAATTTACATAAAAAATAATAAAAACATCTTATTTTTTTTAAGTTAGATAATCAATTACATCAGGGTTTAACCTAGCAAAAAAGTTTCTTTAGCATTTTAGCTAAAACATATAAGCAGTATTTTAGCTTTTTCGAAAATTAATTTTTTGAATAGTATTAATTTCTTTTTCTTAACTTGGTTATCCCCACTTTTGTTTTCTGTTTGTTTTGTTCACTGACGATTTTTAACAAAGCATATACTGCGATTTAAGAAAAATGAATCAGCAAAATTTTGTTTCGATTTCAACAAACGCAATACTAGGACTGAGAATACATTTATGAAGCAAATTCTTAATTATGTTTTTAAATATTTTTGCATCTAAATTCAACTGTTAAAAGTCGAAATTAAATCCAAATATACTAAATAGATAATGATTGCCAATATTTTCAGTGATTTTGTAATTTCTGTCCATGAATATTTGTATAAAAACTAGAGGTAGTTATATAAAGATATTTTATGAAGTAATCTAGTTTTAGCTTTTTAGCGAAATTCTTATTGACCTAGTTTAGAAAAATACAATATATTTTAGCAAAATGCTAAAAAAAACTAATGGCAGTTTAAACCCTGAATTACATTCCATTAAAGCCAATAACTTTGATATTTAAAATAAGTAATTTAAATCAGTGATTTTAAAAAAATCAATTGATTGAAATCACTACAACCCTGATCACATGCCTCATTAAATATAATGAAATAACAGTAAGTTAGGCGTCAAAAATGACGACTGTGTGTAAAATCATGGTCGTCAGAAAGAAATTTATAGTTGCAAAATACGACTAACGACCGCAAATTTTGAGCCCTGCTCCCAATATAGAGGAAAGTGGGTAAAAAGATAAAAGGGCAAAGTGGGAACAGATGTCGATATCAAGAAGACTAGCAGGATACCAGGATTATTGAAACATTACTTTGATGAAGATATGGCTTTGGTGTTTTCATACTTATGTGGTTTTTTGAAAACGAAAGCAGAAAAATAAACTTTATTGTATTTATGACTGAAGATTCATTTATTAAAAAAGAATAATTCATTAACTTTAAACATGATAACTAATTAACTTGAATTGAATTTAGACAAGTGTCATAAATAAAAAGCAAAAAAAAAACTTGCTATTGCATTTCATTTAGCAATCGCCTCCCGGTATGGAGGACTGGAGACGGCAAAGCCACTGATAAGGATTGCTACCTGCTATTCATACACAGTATGTAACAGAATTCTAGTGTTCTTCCGTCAACTGGCAGGCACATGCCAAAGGCATGATTGCGTGGTTTGGTCTCCTATATATATAATTAACTACCTTGATGTTAAAACAACCCATAAATGTAATTGTATTAGAACTACCGTTTATAGAAAACCAACTACCAGCACTGAAATTATCCGCAGCAAAAGTAAAACCCCTTATCAATATAAAGTTAGTGTCATGAAAGCATATATTAAAATTCCAGATATCCAGGAAACTTAGTTAATAAATTGTACAAGAAAAGAATTCAAGCCCTTAATAACATTAGTCCCCACCTTTTTCCCCCTTCCTTTAGTTTACATATTTAATTCCATATGATTGCGGTATTGCCATAAAAATTAAAAATTTAGGTAATATACATAATATCAAGATCCCTATTGAACCAAACCCAAACAACACCTTCGATACAACTATCTATAGAAAACCAACCGCTAACTCTGAAATTATCAATAATCACTGCCATACCCCCCTCCTATACAAATACGCTGCTATCCGGTCATATATTAACCGCACAATCCTTATTTGCTCCAATAAAACCCTCCTTAATGATGAACTAAAATATATTAAAAACATCGCGCATAACGCAAAATACCCAAAAAATCTTATCAATAAACTGTATAAAAAACGTATTAAAGATCTCAATAAAATTAATAACGCCCAAAAATTAAAACCTAAATTTACAACGTCTATCCCCTTTTGCAACGGCGTAAGTATAAAAATTAAAAACGAAGCAAAAACACAATATAAACATCCCCATAAAACCTAATTTAAATATTTTTCAGCATATCAGGAATGAAAAAGATAAAATTGACAATAAATCCACACCCGGCATTTATAAAATTGATTTCAATTATACTAACGAAAATAGCGCTTGTTATATCGGAGTCACAAAAAGGAAAATCTATGAACATGAAAAAGAACATAAATCAGATTAAAAACATAATAGACAATCCACCTCGCATCTGTTCACTACAACAACCAACCCTATCAATATTAACACAATTTCTACTAAAAAACTAGCTCCATATAATAATCACAGTTATGCCTTAAAACGCGAAGCCCTTGAAATCCTTACTAACCCCTACGCAGTTAACGAGAGAGAACAAGCAATAATCTCGAAAGACTGGCATCCAATAATAAATATACCCAAAACGAAGCCAAGTGAAATGATGAACCAGCAACCATCAGTAACAAACAAAGATGAAGATGAAGAGAGTCACATCTCACCTGAGGATGAGTGCAGTTGCACTCGAAATGCGTATAGTGAAGAAAAGATCTAAGGACATTATTTAAGGTAAATGTTAAATTTATTAAAAAAAATTTATTAAACAAACCCAAACATTTATCAAATCATAAGAAATGAAAAAGACCCAATTTTACCATTAGAAAATTCCAGTGTATATAAAATCTCAATTAATAATAATCAAAATGAAAAATGCTACATTGGTATAACCAAAAGGAAAATAAAAATGCATATTAAGGAGCATCAGGCTGATATCAGAAATGGTAAAGCCACAAATGCCTTAGCAAAAACATACTTTAACCATGATATAACTGTTGATTTCAATAACATCAAAAAGATCAACTTTAATAACAACACTTATGCATTAAATAGGGAAACAATTAAATTTTTTTTTAAATTTTGATTCGATATATGGCAACAAGCCAACAATGGGTTTGAGCTGATCATAGCCTCATCTAGTCAATCGCTGAGCTGAAGGGAGTCAGATCAAAGAACGAAGCCAGCCAGTGAAGATGGGGGGAGCAACCCCCAAAAGGACTTTGGTGAAACAACAGAAGCTTAGTAAGGTTATTTATTTTTATAGTGTTTAACTTCTGGTTAATTAATGCTTTATAAAACATTTTACTTATAATAAACTATACACCTTATTCTAAACCACCGAAAACTTACTGTCTAGTAGATTTAAAATCTGTTTGCAGGGAAAGGTTAGAGACAACATGTAAATGCAGGTCGGGCTGGTGCGACTTTAATTGGCTTTTTGACATAAATTTTATTTAAGTCATTTGAATTCTAATGACACAGTTTTAAAGCTTTAATTGCAGTTTTTTAAAATAATTTTTTACTTATTAGAACTTTCCAGGAGGGGCCAAGTGCCTCCCTTGTCCCTATTTGTCAACGTCCATGCAAAAGACATAGCCACATAATTTTTATCCACTGCCAAAAATATACAAAATCAAACCATTGAAAAGCACAACATAATAATAAAACATAGTTTTCAAAACACAGGTTATTGAAAAAAAAAATGAATAAAAAATAATGATAATAATAATTAAAAAAAAATCACTATGAACACCAATTTCAAACCAAAACTATTGCCAAAACTATGGAATGGAGTGAATTTTTAACGCTACACTTAGTGATGTGGATTGGGTAAATACCTAGTGGGTAGGTAAATATTTTTTGGGTATTTACCCATGTATTTACAAGAGGCCTGGGTATTTTGGAAAAAAAATATATATATACTTTATTGCATACAATAATTTGACTGACTAATGCACATGAAGAATATTAATTACTGCTTTAATTATTTTTTCTGGATTTTGTTTATTTTTTATTTTTTTAATTTCATAAAGGGACTTTTACTTATTAAATGTTAATATATTTGATCAATTTTAAGTGGGAAAAAAAAGGGAAAGAAAAAGAACCTGCTTTGAACTTTAGGCGACTGCTTTGACTGTTAGGCAACTCTCTACTTATTGTCGCTGGAAACTAAAGCCAATATTGGGGGGCTTGTATGGGGAATTTTGCCCTATTATAAATCAATAGCCAATACATATTTTTAAATTCTGTTTTGATATTCGGGAAATTCAGAACTGATAAACTGATTATTATAACCTAAAAATTTATTTTTAAAAATGTTTAATATTTTATTTTGAACCTGTAAAATTCAAAATATCACTTAGTCAAAATTAGCAACATGCTTGTAATATACAGTACCCGCTGCTTATTAAAATCACATTTGTCCTGAGCCAAAGTGATTTTATTAAGCAGCTGTTTTTTATATCCGGTGAAAGATCCTGCAGCTGCACCCAAGAAAGAGGTATTACTTTCCTGAATATGGAAAGAAATTTCAAAAGGTAACAAATAATGTAATTAATAAACAATATTAACTAAATTTTGATAGATAATTAATTGATTGTTCATTCAAAATAAATAAATACATCCCAAGTTTCGATGCTCTTTCCTTTGAAGAAAATCATTATTATTTTCCCAAAAGTTCATGCATTTTCTAGAGCTGTACCGAGTACTCGTTATATACTCGGTACTCGGCCAGTTTGCCGAGTACTCGGTACTCGGCCAAATATGGACTAAGTATTCGGCCAATACCGAGTAGTTGTAAGAATTTCATTATTTTTATGTATTATTGAAAGAAATGTATTCATAAGAGTTGTTTTTTAATAACTAAACTAAAAAAACATGAAAATATAAACATAGTCATTAAACTTTTGCTGCAAACTGCTTTCTGCAGTTAAAACGGGCAAGTAGATTGCCACTAAACTCGATATAGAGACTATTCATGATTTGAGCTTATCCATTTCAGTTACAAGAATTCAAGTATAACCATCTTGTATGTGTGTAATATGCAATTTTTTTTTTTTTTTTTTTTTTTACAAAAACTTTGTACATAAAATTGTATCTATAAAACAGACAAAAATAAAATATTTTAGAAAAAAGAACCCCTTATATAATACAGGGTTCATACTCATCAGGGAAAACCTGGAAAACAGGGAATACTCAGGGAATTTGGAATTTGTTTAAAAAAGTCAAGGAAAACTCAGGGAAAATAAAGATTTTCATTAAAAGTGAGGGAAAATCTGTTATAAAACCTGGAAAAACAAATATTTTCTTTCTCTCAAGTTATATTTTTCTTGCTTTGCTTCCTATCAAAATTCAATTAAGTATTGTGAAAATACGCATGTAAACAATGATTTCTACCTGAATGTCGACAGAAATATGACACCATACAGTGGAAGTAGCTGTGTATTTTGTCCTGTCTAGAGGAGCGTTTCTTCTAATATGTCGCTAATATTATCATGAAAATTGTCTGGGAATTCAAGTAAAACTCAGGGAATCTTTTTCCCATATATGAGTATGAACCCTGTAATACTATTATAGTAGATAAAACTTTAGTTACATATTTGTGCAAATAAAAGTAAGACACTTTTAAAACTGTAAAAAAAAGATTGATTTTTAATTTTAAAAATAATAATTATGAAAAAGGTAAATACACTAAAATGTTATTAAAAATATATTATCAAATTTGTTGTTCTGCAAATTATGGCCCGAAACCACCTACCTTTTTACTCTTCTAGAATTTGAAGATTAATGAAGTCTATCATGTTTGAAATGTTGATAAAATATTTATTTTAATGTTCTCATTTCATATGTAAATTTCATGCATCTTAAATTAAGCCTGAGTGTATAAAGAACTTTTATATTCTCTAAGAATTATCTGAGAATGATTCGCATCTGAGAAAGACTATATAATAAAGAATGAAGTTATCAGTTATTATGGTTTTAATAATCCACTAAGCTGGAAGTATCAAATATAATAATGAACCTAATTGTGTATATACACTACAAAAGTTCTGAAACGTTTCATGTAAACATGCTGTTTGCCATTTAACTTAATTTTGTGTTTAAAAAGCCTTTTCAAATTTCAAGATGTGCAAAATTCTTCATATATACGTCAATTTCAATTATTCTTTCTTACAACTACTCGGTACTCGGCCGAGTAGTAAAAGACCGAGTACTCGGTACTCGGCCAAAGTGCTACTCGGTGCAGCACTAGCATTTTTTATTTATTTATTTAAAATCTTTCCGTTTAAATCCCTTGTTTCTTAGTTATTTCAAAATAAGAATTAGAAATTATCTTTTAATAATTAAAAAATTAAAAAGAAAAAATCACTTGCGAACCGAACCAAATCAAATTTGTAACTTATTTAGGCATTGAGAGTGCAGAAAATTGAAAAAAGAGGAAACACGCGTGTTCATAAAATTATTTTCAAATGAAAAATAACGCGCACGGGGAAAAGTATACAAATGTGTTCATAAAATTTATTTCAAATGAAAAATAATACTCGCAGGAAAAAACTATACAAAACATTTTAAAAGTGACAAATTAAACTAAAAGAATAACACACAAACACAATAAAACATGTGTTTAGAAAAGAAAAAAAAAAAAAAAAAAATTAGCCAGCAATCAACATTTAATAACATTGACTGGTGGTGGAAAATGGGAGGGGGGGGGGGGGGTAAAAAGTATTTCATGAGTGAGAAATATTAAACACAATTCTACTTCTTTATGGGTTCTAGAATATCATAAAGTAAGTTCAAAATTAATATTCACATTTTTGTTGTGGATGGATAAATGTTCAAAATTAAAAGACTTCCCGCAGAATGTTTGACTGGCAATGGTTAAGAGATGAAAAAGGGAGGGAGGGGAGGACAAAAAAATTACATGAGTGAGAAATATTGAATAATTCTGTTCTTTTATATGTTATAGAATCCGATAAAGCATGCTTAAAATGAATATTGACATTTATATTTTGGATGGAAAAAGATTGAGAATCTAAAGTTTTTCGTGGAGCGTTTGAACACTGACCATTATTGGAGTTTGATTTTAACAAACAAAAAAACTGCAAAATAAACAAAAATCACAAAAAAGCAGAAAATCGCGGATCCGCGGAAAATTCTTATGCCTGCTTATTACCGCAAGAAAATGTTCCTTGAATTTGTCACTGAGACAAGTGATGGGGTATGTTTAATTTGCAACTATGCTGCAAGTGTAAAATTTTTTACAAAAAGTGATAACAGTGAGATTACTGTTTTTTTATTTTCCTTTTTAGTTAAAAAAAAAAAAAAAAAATCACAGAATAAATAAATAATTAAATTTTTTTTTTTTTTTTTTTTTTTTTTTTTTTTTTTTGTGCATATGAATTTAATTTTTTGCTGATGAAGAGTTTTTTTTTTTTTTTTAGTCTATTAACCGACGATGCTGATTTTATTAAGCGGCGGTTTAAGAAGTTTGTATTGATTTGATTATGGTTCTGGTAATCTGATCAGATTAACCAGCTGATATTATTAACCAATGAATTTATTAAGTAGTGGTTACTGTATTTTATTTCTGATCTTATTACAGAACTTAAAAAGTCTATAGTTATATATATTTCAAGTTTAAACCCCGCTCTCTATCTCTCAATCTCTCTCTCTTTCTTTTTTTTTTTTTTTTTAAATGTCATTTTAGGATCATTTTAATATGGTTGCAAAAAACCCTGCAATAATTCTCAGGACTTTTTAAAATAGTATCACTATTCTTCTTGCAATTGTATCTAGCTATCATTTTTTTTTTTTTTTTTTTTTTTTTTTTTTTTCCTTTCCATTATCAGTTTCCTTTTCATTTAAAACCAAACTCAACAGTTTCTTTCAGTTTAAATTAATTAACACTGCTATTAAAAATCTCAAAATACTTTATAACTAAAAAAGTGCTAATATTTAAATCAAATATTTTATACAAAATGCATAATGTCGCATTGAATTTGTTTTTCTGGTTAATTTTTTTAGTTTTATGAAATTAAAAAATTTATATAAGTCTCAAATGTTTCTAATTTTTCTTTACACACTCTGTCCTTCTCTTGCTTTCTCTCTCTTTTTATAAATGCCATATTATACACAAATACAGCCATTTTATTCGAATAAAGTTCATTGAAAAATAAATACCCTGATATTTTACATCACTAGCTACACTATAGCTTCATGCTGTCAACTTGCAAAGGTCTGGGATTCACCCTTAGTAGTGATCCATGCTAAAAAGTATGAAAATTTACAATACAACAATCAGTTAAATTAAATTTTAAAATGCCCACTTTTTTCATTCTTTGGGTCCATTTGACCGAGTGCCTGGTCATTATCAGGGAACACTTGTCGTGTTTTGTTTCTGCCTCTTCTTTTCTTCCAGCATGGAGCACCAAACATCGATTTTTGCACAAAACATTTTATAACTCAAAATCTTTTACAGATAAATAATTTCTTTTTTTTTTTTATATAGACCTCGATTAGATGAATCAGATTTTAAAAGATTGAAAGATTTAAAAAAAAAATGAATCCATTGTAAATTTTTAAATTTTCTGCATGCCTGCAGTTTTTGATGACATTCTCAATTCGTGTTTGCGTTCGAACAACAGTGGATTCATTTTCATTGTGAAAATGAATAAGGACATTACATAAGGTAAAATAGTTTGTTTTAAATGTAACTATCGTCCTATAAAGAAAGTATGTAATAGTATTATATGCCGATACCGAGCTTAAAAACTTCAAATGAAGTGGTTTTGTGTGACGTTTATGAACTCTTCAACGACCGTCAAAGTGGGAAATCAACTAGCGATCTTATCATGTTGAAACTGCCGAAAACATAATGATTTCTAAACTCTTTAATGACCTTTTAACATTTTAACGTGTGTATATTTTAACTTTTTTATTCTTTCCCTTTTTATATCTTTAGTCTTTTAGCGTGTTTTATAAAACATTACGTAGTTATCTTGCTTCTAACTCTTTTAGCTTTATTAGTTTTTAACTTATTTAGGAATTGTTCAACAACTTGACTTTAATAGTGCATATCGGATTTATTTAGGTTTTTCCACGTGTCACTTAAAGACTTTGTATTTGCTCTTATAAATGTTAAAATAATTTTTTTCTCCTGCGAGAACTTCACCAAACACAATATTATTCACCTTAACCTAACGGTTCTTCGCTTTTTGGTTACAAATGTCTCAATCTAGACTCTTCGTTCAATTACGGAAAACGGCTAAAAAATTAACACGCGAAACCAGCCACCAATCCTTCTTAAAAGATTGCCTCCACTATAAAATCACCCCTAAATTCCTAAAAATAAAAAATCATTATATCAACAAAAATTATAGGCACCTTGCTAAACAATTCGAAATAACCATCACAGAGAAAATAATAAAACAAAAATCCATCGATATTTACAGGATAAAATGTAACTATAATAAATTGGAATCTGAACTAAAAGCTACCACCTCAAACGAAGACTTTAACCAAAAAATAGAAAAGATTAAATACTATAATGAAATCGAACAGGAAATTCTAAACAAACGGCATAATAAAAAACTACAACATTGGTTATAAAATAAAAAAACAAAAATCTTAAACCATTCCACCCCCACACCGTACCCATACCTTAATCTTTCTAACTACAATCCCAATACTCATGAAGACTCCCTCTTAAAATTAGGCTCCAAATATATAGTAAATGAAGCAAATAACATAAAAGACACCATCGCACACATCAAAACAGCTATCGAAATCATGCCCCCTGAAAAACAGCAAAATATCCGAAATATTGCAATAAAATTTATGTCAGAACCTAACAACAAATTCACCAACTCCGCCGATATAAAATGTCTAAAAAATTTAAAAAATAATCGCGACATTACAATTCTAAAATCAGATAAAACAAACCTCATCACAATATTAAACTGCGAAAATTATAACGAACTTATGCAAGATACGATAGACAAATTAAACGCTGAAAAACTTAATATCTCACCATTAAATAAACTCAACGGAAAAATTAAAGACCTACTAAAAACCGGACACTGGCTCAACAACACTTCTCCATCAAATAACAACTTCGCCCCTATTATCCCCCGGTTATTCACAAAGTACAAAGACCATAAAAATCCACCCTCTATACGTCCCATAGTTAATAAATCTGAAGGTCCCACATATTTTTTAGAAAGATATATGAAAAATATTTATCAAACTCTTCTCCCCCCTCCGATATTTCTATAAACTCTAATGAACTATTCATACAAAAACTCCGCGATGTTAACATAAACTCCGATGATATAATGATAAGCTTCGATGTTAAAGAATTATACCCGTCTATACATATTACTGAAATTGCAAATATAATTAATGAAAAAATCATAGAAACCTACGGGAATAACAAAATTGGCGAAACCTTAATCCGGACTAGCAATTTACTCCTTAATGAATCATATTTTCAGTTTAATAATAATATCTATCGACAAAAACAAGGCGTTCCCATGGCAGGGCCGGTTCTAACGTTTTTGCCGCCGTAGGCAAACCTCAAATGTGCCGCCCACCCCCTCCTCCCCCAAGCTTTAAAAACTTTCAAATAAAAAAAAAAATACTTTTATATTAAAAAAAAAAAAAAAAAAAAAAATCACATAAATGGTAAAATAGAATTGAGCTAAGTAAATAATGCTTATATAATATTTACTACTATTTCTTTTTTCTTTCTCTTTTTTTTAAGTTAAAAACACAAAATCTTTGGAAGTAATACTAGTACAGTACACACAATATTTTCTAAATAGCGAAGAATAAAGAATGCTAGTACAGTATACAAAATTTAAACCTGAATAAAATAATCTCTTTCGAAACTTTTTTTGTGCAAATCTCGCATAACTCCTTATCTAATTTGTTACTCAATTCATATTCAATGTCCAACATTGCTAAACCATTGAGTCGATTTTGACTAGATATGGTTTTAAAATATTTTTATTACTTTCTCTTACGCATGAGGTAGAGAAAGTATTGTTTTGGGGTCAAATTTTCGAACGTGAGTTTTTGTTACATTTACATGTTTGGAGGTTCCCTGAATACGAAAATCATGTTTTTAGCAAATGGGCTGTGTGTATGTCTGTGTGTGTGTCTGTCATCAGCATATCTCAAAAACAAATTATGGCAGAAAGTTCAAACTTGGTATTCTAAATGTGTATCATATAAGGATGCTACACTAAACTTTTCGTTAAGATCAAGCAAATGGTTCGTGTACAGCGACACTCAAAAGCATTCAAATATATTACATCTATGGGGGAAATTGCAGGTAAGTAGAGTTTAACATCTATAGACTGCACTAAACCAAATGAAACGAATATATATTTTTTTATATTAGAGATAGTCAACAGGGTAAAAAAAAAAAAAAATTGTGTATGTAGGAGCCTCGCCTCTCCCCTGGGGAGAAGTCCCCCCTCGAGGAGAGTAAATTTTCATGATGGGTACCTTTCAAAAGAGTTCACCAATACCTTCAAAACGAATGGTTGAACCATCAATCTGCGATAATTTGAAACAAAGTTATCGATTTTTTTTCTTTACTTTTAACAAAAAAAAAACTTAATTTTTTTTTTTTTTTTTTTTTTTTTTTTTAATATATATATAATATTGAGAATAAAATGGACTTTTTTTGGATATTTAGTGCTATACTACTTCTCTAATATGGAAATCATCTGCATTATCAGAAAAGATAATTTTTTTAAATAACAATTTTAATAAATTATTTTTAAAAACAGAATTATTTTTTAATAACCGAATTAAATTCTATATAAATGTAGGTGCATTAAAGAAACGGGGGGTTGAGGGGGGCGGTAGCCCCCCCTCACACAGAACTAATTATCATATAAAACTCTTCCGAAGCCTAATTTGAATTGTTTAACACAGGTTTACATAACAGTACTCGTTATCTTACCTCTTAATCTGCAACCTGTATTTATAGTATTAAATTTCAGGATAAGAGAAAGTCGTGTGAGTAACACACCAGATTATTTTATCATTTTTACTTTCTCTTACCCGTAAGGTAGAGAAAGTATTGTTTTAGGGTCAAATTTTCGAATGTGAGTTTTTGTTATATTTACACGTTTTAAGGCCCCCTGAATCCGAAAATCATGTTTTTAGCGGTTGGTCTGTGTGTCTATGTGTGTGTCTGTCATCAGCATATCTCAAAAACAAATTATGGCAGAAAGTTCAAACTTGGTATTCTAAATGTGTATCATATAAGGATGCTACACTAAACTTTTCGTTAAGATCAAGCAAATGGTTCGTGTACAGCGACACTCAAAAGTATTCAAATATATTACATCTATGGGGGAAATTGCAGGTAAGTAGAGTTTAACATCTACAGACTGCACTAAACCAAATGAAACGAATATATATTTTTTTATATTAGAGATAGTCAACAGGGTAAAAAAAAAAAAAAAAAATGTGTACGTAGGAGCCTCGCCTCTCCCCTGGGGGGAAGTCCCCCCTCGAGGGGAGTAAATTTTCATGATGGGTATCTTTCAAAAGAGTTCACCAATACCTTCAAAACGAATGGTTGAACCATCAATCTGCGATAATTTGAAACAAAGTTATCGATTTTTTTTCTTTACTTTTAACAAAAAAAAACTTTAAAAATTTTTTTTTTTTTTTTTTTTATATATATATATATAATATTGAGAATAAAATGGACTTTTTTTGGATATTTGGTGCTATACTACTTCTCTAATATGGAAATCATCTGCGTTATCATAAAAGATAATTTTTTTAAATAACAATTTTAATAAATTATTTTTAAAAACAGAATTATTTTTTAATAACCGAATTAAATTCTATATAAATGTAGGTGCATTAAAGAAACGGGGGGTTGAGGGGGGCGGTAGCCCCCCCTCACACATAACTAATTATCATATAAAACTCTTCCGAAGCCTAATTTGAATTGTTTAACACAGGTTTACATAACAGTACTCGTTATCTTACCTCTTAATCTGCAACCTGTATTTATAGTATTAAATTTCAGGATAAGAGAAAGTCGTGTGAGTAACACACCAGATTATTTTATCATTTTTACTTTCTCTTACCCGTAAGGTAGAGAAAGTATTGTTTTAGGGTCAAATTTTCGAATGTGAGTTTTTGTTATATTTACACGTTTTAAGGCCCCCTGAATCCGAAAATCATGTTTTTAGCGGTTGGTCTGTGTGTCTATGTGTGTGTCTGTCATCAGCATACCTCAAGAACAAATTGTAACAGAAAGTCCAAACTTGGTATTTTAAATATGTATGACATAAGGATGCTACACTAAGCTTTTTGTTGAGATGACGCATATAGTTCGTGTACAGAGATACCCAAGAGAATTCAAATACAATACGTCTATTGGGGAAATTGCAGGGGAGTAGAGTTTAACATCTATAAACTGCACTAAACCAAAATAAAATGAATATATATATTTTTATATGCATAAAAACATGTCTCATGTAGAATATGGTAAGGATATCCTTCGTTGATCATTTACAGGGCTACACAAAAGAACTTGATTATAGTGCGACAATAGCTGAAAATTGATGGAACTGTATTTCAGGTTGTGCCATGTATCACTACTATAGGATTATATTTAGGTGCACCATGTGGTCTGTACATAATCTTCAAATGATATACAGGGCTGTAAATATTATGCGATAACATTCTTTTTATTGTTAGAGGAAGTTCTTTACTGTAATATTTTACCATTTCCACCAAAGCTGCTCAGAAATTGAAATGAATTCCTCACAGACATGATACATAATGTATGTTTTTAAGCTAAATATTCAACTCTTGTTTTTTGTATATTTACATGTTTTAAGGCTTCCTGATTGTTGAAATAAATTTTTTTAACATTTGATTTTTGTCTGTGTTTCTTAGAGTAACTTACACATAAATAATTTCAGGAGATCCAAAAGTTGTATCTTCAAGTTAATATAAGTTTGTTGCTGGAAAAGTTTCAAGGAATGTTTTATGCATGAAAATTTTCTGTATAAGTTTAAGCGAACTTTTAATTTTAATAACAGATTTCAATTCCATATAAATGTAGGTGCAGTAATGAAACGGGGGGTTGAAGGGGCAGTAGCCCCCCTCACAAAGAACTAATTGTCACATAAAACTTTTCCGAAGCCAAATTTGAATTGTTTTAAGACAAGTTTACATAACACTACTACTTGTTGTCTTACCTCTTAATGTCCAACCTGCATTTATGGTATTAAATTGCAGGGTAAGAGAAAGTTGTGTGAGTAACACACCAGATTATTAATTGAGAAAAATATCTTTCTCCGTTAGCAAAATTTATGTTCAGGGTTAACAAAATTTTTAAAGTAGTGCTTAAATTCATTCCAATGTTAAGGAAGGTAATGAATTTAAAGACGTCAAAATTGGACATTCTTTTTTTTCAAAAGTGAAGAAAATTACCACCAATTTTACCAGCCAATTTTAAAATGTTGAGATTTAAACAACTTAACAGAGGAATCGCCATCTGTTAAGTCGTTTCCCAGATCTTTACAGTGTATCAGTCTCAGTAATTCATTTTTGCATGTATCTTTAAGTTTGTGAAGATGCAAGTAAAATTTGTGTAAATGTTTTCTTTACGTCACACTACCTCTTTGCACAAATTTTCACTTAGTTGGATACTATGATACTATGTTTTGGATAGCATGATGCAAAAGATAAATCAATTTATTGAAATAATTTTAATTTATAATGCAAACTTAATTTTTATATCATTCCTTTTAAAACTGTTATTTTGAATCTGAAATGTGAATGAAAAAGCATCAGTGAGTGTATTTTATGTATCTGTCTGATCTTGAAGCTAAAAATATTACGTTTGCATTATAAATATAAATAAAAGTAAAAAGTAAATGATCAAATAAGAAAATCTATGTATATTTTGATTAATTGCAAAGCGTCACTTAAAATTTGACATAATTATTTTTAAGACTCATATTTCAAATTCTTATAGCCATAAAGTAGCGGCGTTACAAACTTTTAACGCATTAAGGATTTTTTGTACTGATATCATTACTTTTTAGGGGTTATTGATCAAAAAATTAAAACAAGTCCTTCTGGCTCCTAGGAAGGGTAAACTGATTTATCTTTTATTACAAAGTTGCCACCATTTTTTTTACAAAATGGCAGCTACAATTTATTAATAGACATGGTGGATTTATTAATGAAGGCTTGTATATATGAAGTTTTAAGCAAATCGGTTTAAAGAACCTTTCTAATGTAAATTTGAAATTTTCAGTGGGCTGGCACAGGGAAACAAGAGAGTAGATTAAAATGGCAAATGAACATAACAAATACATTTCTGAGATAAATACACAATAAAAATTTAGTTTGAATGAAATCAGTATTTAAAACGTTATCATGCTGACAAACTTTCAAGTAGCCTGCCACTTGGAAACAAAATGGAGAAGCTTCGCACTAGAAAAAAATATTGAGTGGGATTCTCAAACTCTTAAAAATAATAATAATAATAAGTGGGAAATTTCAATTTTAAGTTAGAATTACGTAATTTACATTTTGCAAGTTTCTTTTCAGAGAATTACAAATGCAAATTAAACAATTAAAAAAAAATCAAGTTAATGCTAAAAATGGAAATTTATTTATTTTCTTTTCACTTTTGAGGCTAAGTATAGATACTACTCCAATATTCACAATTTATATTTTCATCAAAAGTGCAGGTAAAAATTATTTCATAAAAATATTTGGGGGAAAAAAATAGACAAAATATAAATTAAGCTCTACATTTCTATAATTTTAAAAATAAGATAAAATCATTTGGAGAAAAAATTTATGGAAAATACACATTATATATATATATATATATATATATATATATATATATATATATATATCTCTTTTTAAAAATTAAAAATCTCTTTTTAAAATACAGTTAAAGTTTATTCATATATTTACTTTTCAGACTTTAAAATGATACATATTTAAAATATTAACATAATCAAAATATTTTTTTTATTATTATTCAAAGCAATAATGGCTAGGGGATGAAAGAGGGGATAAATACACTGTATATTTAAAAAAAAACATGAAAATAAAATTAAAATTCATGAAAAATGTGTCAAATAGCAATTATTGAAAAACACGTCAAAATAAATAACATCTTTACTTTGAAACCCATAATAATTCATTTAAAAAATATAATTCTCTCTTTCTTTCATTCTTTTTTTTTTTTTATTAATTAATTTCTGCATGAAAAATTCCATTTCATAAATATATTTACAACTACAATAAGCAAAAAACCCTCCTTTAATTTTAAATAATTATTTCTACATGTTTCTAAGCAATTGAAAGTGTCTGTTTTTTTTTTTTTTTTTTTTTAAAGAAAAATGAATTAAATATAGGAATGCATATGGTTTTAATATAAGCTACAAGATGGCGTCACTAGACGGCCATTATATTTTTTAAATAAATTAGTATGGGTTTCAGAGTAAAGATGTTATTTATTTATTTTGACGTGTTTTTAAAATATGCATCATTTTAAAGTCTGAAATGAAAAGTAAATATATGAATAAACTCTAACTATATTTTAAAAAGAAATATTTAATTTTTAAAAAGAAATATATATATATTTGCGAAAGTGTATGTTTTAATTTAAGTTAAAAACAAAAGATGGCACAAAAACTGTTTTTTTCCATTCCCGGTGCGGAAGGATACATGAATAGAAATCACAAATCATTGAGCTACTATAAAATTGATGTTTATGAATGATTCCAAATTTTTCGCTTTAAAAAATTGTAAATTCATCATTATTATGATAAAATGGAATATCAAAAATTACAAAATACTTCCTTATTTAAAATGTTATCTAATACTTTTTTGACTAAATATGAAATTTTGAAATCAAAAATATCTTTTTCTATGTCAACCAACCAACGGGACCAACTCAAGCCTTGCTAGTAAGAACCGCATCACAACGTTTTCGCTGAATGAAAGCATGCAATTGGCGGAGTAATATAGTTCCATTTTTAAAACAACTTTTATAAAAAACAAGAGTTTTCCTGAGAAAAACGAAAACGTTACTAGATTCAGAAAGATCCCATTATCAACATATATTAATTACAAGAAAATCGTTCGTGCCGTTTCAGAGATATTTTTCTTGATTTTAGACCATTACAAACTTACACCATCCATTTTTCCTTTTTGGCTTTAAATTGAGATTCAGATCTCAAAACATACTGCATGTAGAAATGTAAAATTTTCAGGATAGATTAAGACCGAAGATAAAAGACTATTCTGAAAAGGTCAGAACAAAATATGATATATTTGCTAAGATATTAAGTGTCGGCTTTTACAAATCTCTTTGATGTCAAACTAGCCGTATATATGAGTTCGCAGCGTTCAGATTGTCCTTCTGCTTGCATCAATCGAAAAACTGCCGTTTTTCATGATTATAATTTTAGTATGTGTAAATTAAACTTCAAGAAAATGACAGCATCATATTTATTTTTCATTCTCTTGCAATTATGCGACCCAACATTTCTTTTTGTTCTCAATTTGAAAACCACTGAATCGTTTCACAGCAACTTACAATAATAATGGAATACTGAATGGAATAAAATAATAACAAAACACTGAACATAATGACATCACATTAAATAAAATAAATAAGAAAGTTTATATCTCTCACCAAAAGCTCTTCACCACTAATAGGGGTCATTAAATTTCCTTCTGGCCTAGGGGCATTTGGATCCATTTGCTTAGCTAAAACAATAAATATTCAAAAAATTTTTTACAAGTATGATTATTATACAGTCGAACCTCATTAACATGAATCTGAAGGGGGATAAAAAATTTGCTCATGTAATCGGGAGTTCATGCTATCAGTAACTAATCTTCATATAACTAAACTAATCTTCACTTTGATGGAGATTGTAGAAACAGTTCATGCTAAAAGTAATTCACATTAACAGTGCTTATGTTAACAAGGTTCAACTGTATTAAAATTTGCATTAAAACAACCTTTAAAATCATTCCAGGTAGCATACTCAATTTTTAATGTTGAACAAATGACAACACGTTCCAGTGAATAAATTATATTCTTTCATAAAATAAAGGGAAAATTGTGTCTGACTGATTTAATCATTATTCAACATGTTAGTAATTAGCCCCTTTATTAATCTCATCATCAAAGATCCAAAGGTAATATAAATCTTTATTAATAGTAAAATACAAAATAAAACGTATATCTTACCTTTTAGAATTAATTCCATTAATGAGAATTAATTAAACGTTTATATTTAAATTACGATGTTTATTTACCTTCGGCTGTATTGCTCATTCCGGTTCTTTACTCATATCAGCCAGCAGTAAAAGAGTTGGTTCTCTAATTCACTGTAGAATTTGCAATCGCTGATTTGCCAATTCTGCCGTTCTCGTAAATTACCGAATTTTTGTAAATTCATCTGTAAACAGTTAAACGCCATATGCAAATCTGATGCAGAATCATCTTGAACTTTCACTTTCAGTATGAATGTTAATTAGGCAAAAGTAGGTATAAATAGACAGCTATGAAGTTTGAGAGGCTGGAGGTTTTTCTTATTTTGATTTTTCTTAATGTTTCGTTATTCGCGTTAGGTTTAATGGGGGATTGAGTACCTGTTGGCTTAACGTGATAGTTTAGTATAGGTTAAGTTTATTTTTCTTCATTTTAGTGAAGTATAAGATGTAAACAGGTAAAAGAACTTTTTATAAAGAACTTATTGACTTTTATTTAAAAGAACTTTCTCTTACTGCTCAGATAGAATATGAACGTTTACTATCGGGTCAAGAAGCCATTTAGCTATTTAAATATTTAACCATTTAAAATATCGTTTTGACGTTTTTGACATTCTTGTCATATTTTTGAAAGTCCTTATCATTTGCAATTAAGATGTAAAAGTTAAGTAATTAATGAAACTTATTTTTGTTAAAAGATAAACTATTACTTTATTATACTCTGCTAAAAATAAATTTGTAATAGAGTGTTTGTGGATATGAAATCCTTCATATCCAACACCATTTTTGGTTATGGGCAGAGGTTTTGCTAATGTAATTTTTCGCAGAGTTTTTTTTATAAATCGCGGAGTTTAAATCTTTGTTCTAGTGTAAAGGCATGAAGTATTTCAACACCCCCTCATTGACTTTAAGATAGTTTTAGTGTGTGTGTGTGTGGGGGGGGACATTGTTTTACTATAAAAACGTCATTTTTCTTAAAATTTTTCTACATTAAACAGTAAAAGCTACCTAAACTGTAAAAATTTAAAAATGTTTTTATAAATAAAAGATAATTATTTAGTTAGTTAATCAAAAAAAATGGCTTCATATACAATCCCGAAATTGGAGGCGGATAATTATGACCAGTGGAGTCAGGATATAAGATATATTTTAATGGAAAGAAATGTTTGGAAATTAATAGAAACTTCTGAAAGAAAACCTGAACCAGTTGCTCCAGATAAATTAGATAAGGAGTATACGAAAGAATTGAGCTCGTACGTATATAGAGCTAATAAAGCTTTGTCGCTTATTTATCTCAATATATCTGAGCAGTATCGCAAAATAATAGAAAACATCAAGGATCCAGTAGAAGTATGGGCTACTTTAGAAAAGTATTACAAGCCTGACTTGAAGGCATATCATATGCAAGTATTTAGTGAACTGTGTGAGACTCGTATAAGGACTGATCAAAGTATAAAAGTTTTTGCAGCTCGGTTATCACAGATATACAAAAAGATTCGAAAGCTTTTCGAATTTTAGCGAAGCTTATTTGAACTTTCAACTGTTAAGATTTTTATAGTATAGTATTTTCAGTATTTGATAGTATAGTTCAAGTGATACTACGATGGCAAGGTGAACAGTTTACTTTTAAAAACATTGTAGAAACTCTTGTAGCAGAAGAGACAAGAGTCAAATTACGTGATAAAGACAGTATAAAGGTCAGTCAAACAGAGATTAAATCTTAAGTAAAAAAAGCTTTAATATGCTTTAATTGTGCCAAACCTGGACATTATGCAAGATTCTGCCCTTTAAGGAGAAAAAGGAAAAGTGACTGTCCATCAAGGAGTATAAATAGACAGACTAAAGATTCTTCCTGTAGCTGTAGACGTTGTGGATCGCTTAATTCAAGAAATAGTGTTCAACGTTCAAGTCGTTGATACTCAGCAAACCCAGCGTCTGACTCAAGATATCGTGTTGAGAGGACTGAGCACAGACAGACTAGACAGAAGCCAAAGCTATGTAAGTCAAAATTTTCATCTGATCTTATTACATGTCCTTGTTTAAGTGAATCAACACAATTTGTTTTTGATACTGCAGCGACACATCATTTTGTACATAACAAAAACATTTTTATTGAATTTGCACCTGTAAATAATGAATCTTTAAGTGTAGCTATTGATGGAATTGATTTCCCCATAGAAGGAAAAGGTGTTTTATAAGTAAAATTTGGTCAACGTATAATATTGTTAAAGAATGTTATGTATACACCTAAACTTAGACGTAATCTACTTTCAGGACCTCGTTTAGATGTAGATGGTGCAAAATTTTATGGTGGGAGCGGCTTGGTAAAAGTTGTAGATAATGATGATAAATTACTTTTTAAGGCAACCCTCAGAGATGGTATTTATTATGTGTGGCCTAAAATTTTAAGTAATAAAAAGAAAAAGGTTTCCTTTGCGGCACCAACAAAAGTTAGTAATCAAACTGAGTTATGGCATAGAAGGTTTAGCCATATAAATATACCCACTTTGGTATATACCAGTAAAAATGAACATGTGAGAGGTATGCCAATTTTTAAAAATAATGGTTATAAGTGTGAGTCCTGCAGAATAAGTAAGTTTAAAAGAGTTTCATTTAAACCAATTAATCGAATTAGGTCAAAGGGTGTTTTAGATCTTTTATATGCCGATGAATGGGGACCACAGCAAGAAAGAGGTAGAATGGGAGAACGATACTACTTGTCCATTATCGATTACAACTCACGTAAATGTGCAGTTTATGCGATGATAGAGAAAATGGAAGTTTTCGAAATTGTTAAAAATCACATTACTAGAGTAGAAACTTTTCTTGACCATAGGGTAAAAGCATTTCGGTCAGATAATGGAAAGGAATTTGTAAATACTAGAATGCAGGCATATTTTACTGAAAAAGGTATCCAACACAAGCTTACCAATGTGTATACTCCCGAACAAAATGGTCCATGTGAACGGTTTAATCAGACTGTGGTTAGTAGTGCTCGGACAGTTTTAAATGAGTCAGGACTACCAGCTAGTTTGTGGCCCGAGGCCGTATTGTATAGTGCTTATACATGGAATCGAGTTTGCCATAGTAAGTTAGGAAAGACCCCATTTGAGCTGTTCGGAGTTACAAAACCTTCTGTAAGACATCTTAAACCGTTCGGTGTAGTAGCATATATTGGAATACCAAGGCAACATCGGGGGAAAACATGATAAAAGGGCTCAGAAAGGATATATGGTAGGTTATGCCTTTAAGACCAAAGGTTACCGTATTTGGATACCTGAAAATAATACTATAGTTGGAACTATTAATGTTGCTTTTGATGAAGATGTATATTATAAAGACGCAGTTAATGGAGCAGTGCTGGAGCCCAGTAGTAGTCTTAGATCTGATAATGTATCGGATTCCACAAGTTTGAGCATATATAGAGGTAGGGAAATCGTTGAGAATGTCTTTGAGCCCTCCAAAACCTCTTCTGAATCCTCAGACAGTGGTGATGAAATGTTTCAGTCGTCATCTGATGAGAGTGACAGTGATAGCAGTTCAGGTCTTAGACATGTAACATGGGTTAGAAAACCAGTTTTAAGAAGAGATGGCTCACAAACTGATATATACTATTATGAGGAAGGTAAAACTGAAAGGTTAAGGTCATTAAAAGATGTAAGAAATTACTGTAATAAACACCAAATATACTTTGACCCTAAGTTATTTAGTTTTAAAGGTTCTAATACATACAGAGGTTTGGTAACAGGGGGGGGGGGAGGGGAAGGTTACTAAAGATAGTGATGATGATATAAAGACTTATCTTCTAGCCTAGGTGAATCTAGTTGACTAGATAAAGTAACCATCCCTAAGACATATAAACAAGCAGTAAAATCAGATCAAAGAGATGAATGGCGTAAAGCCATGCAAAAAGAAATAGATATAATGTATGAGAGGGGAGTATGGCGTGTAGTAGATTTGCCACCAAATGTAACACCTATTGGATGTTGTTGGGTATATACCATTAAACGTAATGAAAAGGGAAAAATCGTACGTTTCAAAGCACGTTAGAAAGGTTCAGTAAATTTAAATTGCCAATTACCTCCTTACCCATAAGTAAAGGTTCTGTATATTCTAAGAGTACATGTCCTAAAACTAATGCTGAAATTTCTGAAATGTCTCGTTTACCATACAGGAGCATATTAGGTTGTTTATAGTTTATATTTAATCATACCAGACCTGACATAGCTTATGCGGTGAATGTGTTAAGCCAATTTCAATCTCATCCTGGTATGACCCACTGGGATGGTCTGTTAAAGTTACTAGGATATGTGGTCCACACTAAATACATAAAATTAAATTTAACATGTAAAAAGATTCAATTAATAACCTATTCAGATGCAGATTTTGCTGCCAATCGTGATGATCGAACCTCACTCGGTGGTCAGTTAGTTTTGATAGGAAATTCTCCCATCAGTTGGCGAACGTTTAAAGAACGTAGTGTAAGCCTATCAACCATGGAAGCGGAAATCATCGTTATGACTGAAGCAGCCCGAGAATTAGCTTGGTTCGATAATATTTTAAATGAATGTTATAATCGTAAAATTATTTCTGGCAGTAAAACTCAACCTATTTTTATATATAGATAATATGGCCACTATTGACTTTGTAAAATCCCCAATCGAAAATTACTGTTCAAAGCATATAGATGTTAAATTATTTTTTGTCAGAAGTCTGGTTTATGAAAATAAATTTAACTTGCAGTTTGTACGAAGTAAATCTAATTTGGGTGATGCCTTTACCAAGCCACTCACCAAGAATGACCTAAACAGATTTATAAGTAATATTTTTGTGAACTAAGTAGTATGCATATAATTTATTTGTATATTGTATAATTGATTAATTGGAGTATATTGTTTTATAAAAGAAATAAAATTTGATATAATTAATGTATTGTTGTATATGGACTCTCTTTTTGTTTTAAAATGCACACTTACGTATATAGCTACTTTGATATGCAATTTAATGTTAAAAAAAAAAGGGTTTACTTGTTATTAAGTTAAGCATTTAATTTTCCTGTCAGAGTATGATTAATAGCCACTACTGAGTCATTCTCAGTTAATCAGAGCAGCCCTATGAAGCGTCTCGCAAGGGTGTCCATTGTAAATGCCAGATGATTTTCATGAGATAGTGCCCACTGGAGGTTTGTTGTCATGCTAGGGCATATTGCGGGCATGTTAATATTTTTAAGTCAGTGAGTCCTCGTTTTATATAGTTTTTATTGGAACTGCCACTAGATCCCGCTTAACTTATGACACTGTATTTATAGTTGTTTAATCGTGAAAGAAATGTTAAAATATATTGATATATTAAAATAATTTATAACCATGAAGTTGATTTAATTAAAAACTTTAATAAAACATACAACCTTTTATTACTTCATGTTTTCAAATTGCCGAACTAGTTTCCTCTGGAGCCAGCTCCAGAGGAAACTAGTTCGGCAATTTGAAAACATGAAGTAATAAAAGGTTGTATGTTTTATTAAAGTTTTCAATTATATTGATATAGTTTAAGTTTTATAGAAACAATCATGTATGAATATGTATATATATAATTTGATATTATTTTCTGTTATAAATCGTTCTTTTTGAGAGTGAATGGTTAGTATGAAATGGGGCCCCACACATAAAAGTTGATGGATGAATGATTTGTGAACGTGTTATCCTGCATTGTTGTTTCTACAGTTGATAAGTATTCTCATATTTCATATGCATTCAAAGTAGAGTTAAATGAACTGTTATATGATAAATGAGGTATATCAATTTAGTGGTTATTTATGTTAATTGTACAGTGTGCAAATATATGTGGTTATTTAAATGTTTGTAAAAATTGATGTTATTTATAATGAATTTATATGGTTATATACAGGTTATATATTGTATAAAAAGAAAGAAAACTAGGTAGTTCGAACACTGAACATATTTTGATTGTTTTGTGATCATGATCTGATAGTGAAGAAAAAAAATGAGCAGTATTTTTTGTAAAAATTGTAAAATATTTTCTAATTTAAAAATAACAAATTAACTTAACTGTAAGTTGTAGAGACATAATCTAAAGATATAGTTAGTGGTTTAACTCAAGGGAATTGAGTTAGTGTTGTCTCTCCTTTGTGCAATTCACACTTTGTCTGTAGGACATTCGCACTTTGTCTGTAGGGGGGGGGGATTGTTAGTAATTAGCCCCTTTATTAATCTCATCATCCAAGATCCAAAGGTAAAATAAATCTTTATTAATAGTAAAATACAAAATAAAACGTATATCTTACCTTTTAGAATTAATTCCATTAATGAGAATTAATTAAACGTTTATATTTAAATTACGTTGTTTATTTACCTTCGACTGTATTGCTCATTCCGGTCCTTCACTCATAACAGCCAGCAGTAAAAGAGATGGTTCTCCAATTCACTGTGAATTTGCGATCGCTGATTTGCCGATTCTGCCGTTCTCGTAACTTACCGAATTTCTGTAAATTCATCTGTAAACAGTTAAACGCCATATGCAAATCTGATGCAGAATCATCTTGAACTTTCACTTTCAGTATGAATGTTAATTAGGTAAAAGTAGGTATAAATAGACAGCTATGAAGTTTGAGAGACTGGAGGTTTTTCTTATTTTGATTTTTCTTAATGTTTCGTTATTTGCGTTAGGTTTAATGGGGGATTGAGTACCTGTTGGCCTAACGTGATAGTTTAGTATAGGTTAAGTTTATTTTTCTTCATTTTAGTGAAGTAAAAGACGTAAACAGGTAAAAGAACTTTTTGTAAAGAACTTATTGACTTTTATTTGAAAGAACTTTCTCTTACTGCTCAGATAGAATATGAACTTTTACTATCGGGTCATGAAGCCATTTAGCTATTTAAATATCATTTTAACATTTAAAATATCGTTTTGACGTTTTTGACATTCTTGTCATATTTTTGAATGTCTTTATCGTTTGCAATTAAGATGTAAAAGTTAAGTAATTAATGAAACTTATTTTTGTTAAAAGATAAACTATTACTTTATTATACTCTGCTAAAAAAAAATTTGTAATCGAGTGTTTGTGGATATGAAATCCTTCATATCCAACACAACAGCTGTTTTAACTTATTTTTCAACTTAACCCTTTGAGTGCTGAATACTCGCGGCCTATGCGGTCTATACGGACGGCGCACGGTTGGGGCTGACGAGTTGTCTCATTCTTATCGCGGACGCGCTTTATGCGAGTGTTGCATAGTACACTCATTATTTTTGCTGGGTGCGTATTTGTGTCCATAGTCCATACTGATAACATCTGCTAAGCGCATATTTGCATCCATAGTCTATATTAATGACTTTCGCTGGACGCATACGTGCGTCCATAGCACTCAAAGGATTAAAAACCAGTTATAAAAATGTCATTTGAAATTGCAAAAAGTCTACAATACTATCTCAATATTTACGTCACTTTTCAATGGTTTTCTTATATCTTATAAAAATTGCAATTGAAGGGGAAATTTCTTTTTCAATGTACTTTGTCAGGAGATAAGAAAAATCAGCTTTTTCATTGCACATTCCTTTAAATATTTCTAATCATAAATAAACAAAATCCTTTAGAAAAATATTTTACAATAATAATTTTTACTTATTTTAATAATTAATTTAACTTTATAAAACAGAGTTAATATTTAAAATACATTATATCAAAATCCTCCGTTTAGCAGCATGATATATTTCGACCGCTAATTGCAGTCATCTTCAGAGGTTTCTGTTGCCGCTTGTTGACCACTGTCTCTGTCGAACTTGTTCTTGGTCAATCTTTCTCTTTTTACTTCATTCTTTAGCTTCACTTCACTTATTAGGTGTTGCCAGTCACTAGGTATAATACTATGCTCTCTATCATTAATAGCAGTGTTAGTGGTTAGTATTTCAAGGGTTAGTTTCATCCTTGAAATACTAACCACTAACACTGCTATTAATGATAGAGAGCATAGTATTATACCAAATGACTGACAACACCTAATAAGTGAAGTGAAGTGAAAGAATGAAGTAAAAAGAGGAAGATCATCCGAGAACAAGTTTGATGGAGACAGTGGTCAACAAGTGGCAACAGAAACATCTGAAGATGACTGCGATTAGCAGTCGAAATATATCATGCTGCTAAAAGGAGGATTTTGATGCAGGTATTTTAAATATTAACATGCTTAAGTGATCCTTTATTTATAATTAATATATTTATACACAGATTTAAAATTTTTCAATGAATATAAAGTTTTTTAAAGTATCAAAGTGTATCTTTAATAATTAAAATTTTTAAATAAAATATACAGTCAAGCGCCCAAAAACCGGAATGACCTAAAAAACCAGACACGATTGAGACCCCGACTTTTTTTTTTTTTTTTTTTTTTTTTTATGCCAAGACGCTGTTGAATCTATCACGGATCACACTACTTACCGTATATACTCAAATATAAGTAAAAAAATTCAATACAAAAAGACAAGGTATAAAGTTGGGGGGGGGGGGGGGTCAACTTATACACGAGTCAAAATATGTTGGATATGAAGTATTTCATATTCAAAAACACTCTATTACAAAATTTCATTTACTTTAGCAGAGTGCAAATTATATGCAGGGAAAACGTGGCTGGGTTTGGAGTCTATGAAAAATAAAAAGAATTATTCTATAGAGTTTAATTTTTGTTTAAATCAAAAATTATGTTCAAGTTAAATTAACATGAATGCATGAAGCCAAATAATAACTCAGTTTTAATTAACTAAATTAGTTCATTAAAGTCTAATAAAAACACATGTGAACAAAAATAACAAAGTACAATTAAATTATAGTTATCTTTTAACTTATTACAAAATATGCTTTCATTATTGTATTAAATCAGAAAAACACAATTATAGTTACCTAACATCATAAACTTTAATAGTAAATGATAAAAATGACTTCATGACCTGATAGTAAAGTTTGTATGACCTGAGCAGTAATAAAATAAAGTTCTTTAAAGGAAAGTCAAATAAAAGTTCACCAAAAAGTCTTTTACCTGCTAGAAAAATCTTTTACTCCACTCAAATAAAGAAACTTAAAATATACTATCACATTGGGCTAACAGGTACTCAATCCCCCATTAAAACCCAACGTGAATAACGAAAAATGGGAGAAAACCAAGATGCAAAGCTCCAAGTACACGCTGTCTATTCATATCCTCTTTCACATAATCAGCTGTGAACAGATTCTCAAAGATTCGGTAAGTTTTGTGATCGGCAGCTCGACGAATCAACGATCGCTTGACATGCACCGCCACCTACAGGGAGAAGTAGGGAACTAACTCTTTGGCTACTGGCTGTCATGGGAGCAGGATCAACATAAGCGATGCTGCTGATAGAAAGTAAACAACGTAATGGAAAATAAGTATTGAATTATTTTAAATTAACAAAGATTTATTTTACTTTTATTATATAAATGTAGAGATAAAGATTTAAAGGGATTTTGGATGATGGGATTAAATAAAGGGGTCTATTACTAATAATCCCCCCCCCCCCCCTTCAAATCATCCAATTTCCCATAGACTAAGTGGTTACTGCACAAAGAGAAAAACACTAACTGTATTCTTTTGAGTTAAACCACTAAATACACTTAAAGACTATACCTCTACAACCCTCAGTTAAGTAAATTTGTCACCTTTAAATTAGAAAATATTTTACAACTTTTACAAAAAATACTGTTCATTTTTTTTTTTTTTTTTTTTTTTTAAACCATCACATCATGATTACAAAACAATCAAACATTAAAGTTCAATTTTTGAACCACTTTTTTTTTCTTTATGACCACAAAATTTATCATAAATATTTAACACTTGTATCTTAATAAAAACTTAAATAATCATATATATATATATAAGCACACAATACATTTAATTCCAACAGCTAAATTGATATGCTTATACAACATCTTTTTTTTTACTATAAGTCCATTTAATTTTTATTTCAAATGCATATTGAATATGCTATATATCTATGATCAGTAGAAACAATCATGTAGAATACCACTCTCACAGTTCATTCATCCATCTTATCTTTTCGGGGCCCCAATACACACATTTCATTCATTCTCAGAAAGAAGGATCTAAAACAGAAAAATCGTATCAGTAAATTATATATATACATACATTACTGTTTCAATAAAACTTAAACTAAATCAACATCTTTTCCCCCCTTCTATTACAGTTGAACAACTACACTGATGGAAAAAAAAATCCCAACACCAAGAAAAAATTATTGTACAGTAACGAAATTTCAGCAATACATTCGTCTAGGTAACATATTTAATTGATTAAAGTTTCAAGATCACACGTAGAGCCATTGGCGAGAAGAGCCATTTCAAATGTGAAATGTTGGTACATTAGTAACCGGTGTAACCGCCAGAATTTTGAATGCAAGCATGCAAACGTGCATGCATTGTGTCGTACAGGTGTCGGATATCAGTTTGTGGGATGGAGTTCCATGCATGTTGCACTTGGGTGGTCAATGCAGGGACGGTTAATGCTGGTTGTGGATGACGCTGGAGTTGTCGTCCAATGATGTCCCATATGTGCTCGATTGGAGAAAGATCTGGTGATCTAGCAGGCCAAGGCAACATGTCGACACTCTGTAGAGCATGTTGAGTTACAACAGCGGTATGAGGGTGAGCGTTATCCTGTTAGAAAACACCCCCTTGAATGCTGTTCATGAATGGCAGCACAACAGGTTGTATCACTAGACTGACGTACAAATTTGCAGTCAGGGTGCGTGGGATAACCACGAGAGTGCTCCTGCTGTCATACGAAATTACTTTCCAAACCATAACTCCAGGAGTAGGCCCTGTGTGTCTAGGCCGCAGACAGGTCGCTAGCAGGCGTTCACCTGGCCTCCTTCTAACCAACACACGGCTATCACTGTGACCAAGGCAGAACTGGCTTTCATCAGAAAACACAACAGATCTCCAGTCCGTCCTCCAATGAGCTCTAGCTTTACACCACTCACGTCGCAAACGGCAGTGGTTTGGAGTCAGTGGAATGCACGCTACAGGGCGTTTGGCTCGGAGCTGTCCTTGAAGTAACCGATTTGTAACAGTTCGTTGTGTCACTGTGGTGCCAACTGCAGCTCGAATTTCAGCTGCAGATGCAGTACGATTAGCCACAGCCATACGCCGAACACGGCGGTCTTCTCCTCTCAGTAGTGCCACGTGGCCACCCGGAACCCGGTCTTCTTGAGGCAGTACCTTCCCTTGACCACTGCTGCCAACACTCATGCACAGTGGATACATTCCTGCCAAGTCTTTCTGCAATATCGCGGGAAAAAAAAAACCACCTTCTTGTAGCCCTGCTACACGACCTCGTTCAAACTCAGTGAGCTGTTGATAATGGCTTCTTCGTCTTCTTAGAGGCATCCTTGACTAACATTAACCCACTACGTCAAATCTCAACTGTAAATAACGATCACGAACCTTACAGCGCTTATTTAAAGCAAACCTCATTTGCATGTTCATAGTGTTGCTACTAGCGCCACACTTATGCGCGTAGCTCGAAATTAGAATCGATGTCATCTTTCAGATGTATAAACACGCCTACCAAATTTCGTTTATCTAGCACAGCTCCTTCCTGGTGTTGGGATTTTTTTTCCCATCAGTGTATATGTTTAAACAGTTTAATATAAGAAGAATTAAATTAAACACAATGCCATAAGTTAAGCAGGACCTAGTGGCAGTTACAATTAACTACTAAATAAAACGAGGACTCACTGATTTAAAAATATTAACATGCCCGCGATATGTCCTAGCATGACAACAAACCTTAATGGGCACTATCTCATGAAAATCATCTAGCATTTACAATGAACACCCTTGTGAGACACTTCATAGTGCTGCTCTGATTAGCTGAGAATGACACAGTAGTGGCTCCTAATCATATTCTGATAGGAAAATTAAATGCTTAACTTAATGACAAATAAGTTATGTGCATTTCAAAACAATGCACAAAATAGTCCATATTAAACAATACATTAATTACGTCAAACTTCAAAATCATTTTATAAAACAATGTACTTACTTAATCAATTATGCAGGGTGAGTTTGACATAATCTGCCAAACGAAAGGAGGTGATAGAACAGCCCATGGGGAGCATAAAACACCATAGAAACCCTGTCCTACACTGTAAAAAAAAAAACCTATTACCAGCTGCAATCTGTGATTTATTTTATCCAATCACAGAGAATTTCTTGCAAGAAATTCTCTGTGATTGGATAAAATAAATCACAGATTGCAGCTGGTAATAGGTTTTTTTTTACAGTGTATCTCAAACCATTTCCGAGTTATGGTAGATAGAAGAAAAATCTTTTTTTCCATCCCGTCTGAAAAACCCCAAATTTGTCAGCTTTCTGAAAGACTTACATGCAAAATAAGCATATATTTGGAAAAAGCAGGAAAAATCCTATCAGGTGACACCACTTACATCAGGATACCTTAATTTGACAGCGAGCTACAAGCGCTAAAACATTGGTGAAGTTTAAAATCGAGTTGTCACCAAATTCTTTAACCGGCAATTCTGCAAACACCGTTCAAGCTACAATCGGTCAAATTTACCAAAAACTTCTCCATTCCTCAAGCTTTAGAATAAGCCCACAATAAACCATATCGGTGTTCTAGTTCAGGAGAAATTTAGCCTTTTGTTTGAAATACATCACTGAAAACAGCGTTCGTCGAAATTTGGCATACGAAACAATGGTGAGTAAATGGAACATATGCAAATTCATGACTATCTGCATATCGACTCTTAGTGATATGCAGATGTATTCCAACTTTCCTGCATGCACATCCCACTCGCGAGTACAAAAGGGCGAGTCAATCTGTAACAGCTCATTAGCTTGTCGGATTCTTTTACGTTTTATGCTGCTTATTGCTTTAGCATTTTCTGGACTTTGCCTGAGCTTGGCCAATTCTTTTCACGCTGCTCTCATGTCTACTTGCTCTCTCTTAGTTCATACTTAGTATGTTTTTCTACAATGGTACGAATTAACCAAGTTTGTTCTTATTCCATAGCACTTTTTTTCTCCTACTTTTGTAAATTAATATTAAAATTTAATTCCTTTTTGCTTACCCTTCTGAATTTTATTTTCAATTAAGTCATCACAGGGATCAAATTGTCATACTTTCCAACCTGTAAACAGATTTTCCTAGTTTTACAAATGAAGAGTACGCAGATATGCATTTTGTGTATAGATTTTGCGATGGTAACTCTTAGAGAGCTAAAGAAGAGTACTGTCTACGTTATCCACATCGCCGTGCGCCTAACCGTGCTGTATTTGCTGCAATTCATTGAAGGCTTAGGGAGAGTGGGTCATTCGGTAGGGTGTACGAAAGGGGCCATGGTCACCACTCCGCCACCACTGAGGAGTCCGTACTCGACCGAGTGGAGGAAAATCAAATATGAGTTCACGCATACTTGCGAGAGAAGGTGGAATCTCCCAAAGTAAAGTGATGAATGTTTTGCGCAAAAACCAGTATCAGCCATACCACTTCACACTGGTACAAGAATTATGCTGCTCAGATTTCGAAAAGAAGGTAACATTCTGCCGCTTGCTTTTAGAGCGAGATATTGAGGAACACCATTTCCTTAGAACAATACTGTGGACAGATGAGTCACTTTTCATTCAGGATGGCATGTTAAATTTACATAGCTGGCATCATTACACTCAACAAAATCCATTTGTAACACGAAACTCAACGTTCCAGACGCGATTCAGCTTAAATGTTTGGCGTCGCTTGATAGGTCCACATGCGTTCCAAGGTACAAACAATACATATTTGGAGTTACAGGAACATCATCTTCCAGGATTACTTGATGTCATTCCTGTACCCCAACAAGCGGAAATCATTTTCCAACACGATGGGGTCCTGCATATTCTTCCAATGCTGTTCAGGACTTCTTGAATCAGCAGTATCCGTGATGGATTGGTCATAATGGACCAATTCCTTGGCTACCTTGATCGCCAGATCTAACTCCGTTGGACTTCTATGTTTGGGGTTTCCTGAAGCAAGAAGTTTACCGTGCAGAAGTTGTCAGTTTGCAAAATTTAAGCAACCGGCTCGATGATGCAATAATAAAACTGAGGGATGAGCTTTCGCTAAGAGCTACTGTGGTTTCCGTTCATAAGCGGGCAAGGGAATGTATCAGGTGTGGGGGTGACCAGTTTCAGCAGCAGCACTAAATTTCACACATCCCTTCGAATGCATATGTGCTTTAATCATAAACGTGAGATACGTCTTTCTTTTTTTTTTCCATATTCCTCTGTGAAAGACGTGAGAAACGTCATACTTCTTTTATTTCCATTCCATTGTGTTTGTAAACTTAATACAACTGCTACTTTTCTTGTTTGTCTTTAAAACATTCTTTTTTGCAACTGACAAAACAGCGGGCTGAAGGCAGACATGAAATCAGGAACGACCACGGCACCCTGTGAGTCTCCTTTTTGACGAACGTAGAGTTCAGTGACGAATGTATTTGAAACAAAAGGCTAAATTTCTCCTGAACTAGAACACTGATATGGTTTATTGTGAGCTCATTCTAAAGCTTGTTGAATGGAGAAGTTTTTGGTAAATTTGACCGATTGTAGCTTGAACAGTGTTTCCAGAATTGCCAGTCAAAGAATTTGGTGACAACTCGATTTTAAACTTCGCCAATGTTTTAGCACTTGTAGCTCGCCGTCACATTAAGGTATCCTGATGTAAATGGTGTCATCCGATAAAAATTTTTCTGCTCTTTCTAAATATGTGCTTATTTTGCATGTAAGTCTTTCAGAAAGCTACAAATTTGGGTTTTTTCAGACGGGTGGAAAAAAACTGATTTTTCTTCTATTTATCATAAATCGGAAATGGTTAGAGATAGGACAGGGTTTCTATGGTGTTTTATGCTCCCAATGGGCTGTTCTATCACCTCCTTTCGTTTGGCAGATTATGCCAAACTCACCCTGTATAATATACTAATAATTATATGCAAAACAATTTAATTCACAAAAATATTACTTATAAATTTATTTAGATCATTTTTTAGTGCATGGCTTGGTAAAGGCATCTGCTAAATTAGATTTACTTCGAACAAATTGCTAGTTAAATTCATTTTCATATACCAGGTCTCTGGCAAAAAATTATTTTACGTCAATGTGCTTAGAGCAGTGATTTTCAATTGGTGATTTGACAAAATCAATATTGGCCATATTATCCACATACAAAATAGGTTGAGTTTTATTGCCAGATATAATTTTACGATTATAACATTCATTTAATATATTATTGAACCAAGTTAAATTTCAGGCTGCTTCAGTCATGGCTATAAACTCAGCTTCCATAGTTTATAGGCTTACACTGTGTTCTTTAAACATTCGACAACTTACGGGAGAATTTCCTAGCACAACTAATTGACCACCGATTGAGGTTCGATCATCATGATTGGCAGCAAAATCAGCAACTGAATAGGTTATTAATTGAATCTTTTTACATGTTAAATTTAATTTTAAGTGTTTAGTATGGACCACATATCCTAGTAATTTTAACAGACCATCGCAGTGGATCATACCAGGATCAGATTGAAATTGGCTTAATACAAGTCATAAAAGCAGAATGTGTGTATATATATTTTCCAAGATACAGTGAGTTTAGTTTTCATTTAAATTAATATACTAGTGCTAAGGAATTAACTTCATATTTTAAAGTAAAGAAGCTTTTTTTTTTTTTTTATTTCCCTGCTTCTGGTATATTTAAATGGAAAGACAACTATTAAATTATAATTATAATATATTAAAGGAAAGGGGGGGGGGGGAAGGACTAAGCAGAATTTAGTTTAGTACTTAAGTCCTGTGTTTTAATCAGAATTTCTAAGTATACATATATACACTGTCAACAAAAAGTTCTGTTTGCTGCAGTTCGCTGCCAGAAATTTTCTGTAATTCAGAAAAATACGTTTTATCAACATTGAACTGAAAGAATTTTTAGTATATAATACACAACAAGCACAGAATGATCATACAAGTTTTTAACACTGATGTTCAAACAATCTCTATATTACCAAGTATACAATTCGTTGTCCTATCTCTCTTAATAAACAATGTTATTCAGCTTATATCCTAACCTAATGAAGCAATTAATATATTAAGATGACTTATTCTTAATAAATAAATAATGATACAAGACTACTTTAATTTTGAAAATCATAAATATACAGCATAAATAATAATAATAAAAAAAAAAAAAAAAAACTTCCTTTTATAGCAGCAATGTATACAAGGTACAAATAAACAAATAAATGAAATTTAAGAAGAAAAGAAAAAAAATCAGAAAAAAAAAAAAAAAAAAAAAAAAAAAAAAAAACTTGTACAGATAAGATTATATCATAGAATGTACCAAGACAAAATCAGACTTTATGAGAAACAATTTTAGAAAATTTTTATATTTTTGAATGAAATATATCACTTTAGCACTACCCCCCCCCCCCCCAAAAAAAAAAAAAAAAAAAAAACTTACTAATTGGCATAATACTAAAGGATTAATGTTTATAATTTTTAAAACTTCAATTCCTTTTTATAGCAACGGATATATTTCGGCCTGCTATCGCAGCCCTCTTCAGCGTTACAAATGATGACTTCGTATTGCCGGTAGCTTCAAGGTAAACAATCCTCCCCCGCTGACGCTCTAACTTCATTTCACTTCTTGATCTTTAGTATCTGTTGCCATTCTTCGGAGATTAAGCTGTGTTCGCGGTCGTTAACAGAGGAAGGAGTGGTTAGGATTTCTATGGCTTCGCGCTTTAAAGCAAACTTATGATTGTTATAGTGGGCTATTTTTTGAGTATTAATGGTGTTAAGATTAATGGGATTATTGTTATGCGCGTTAGAAAGTTTATTAAGTTTAAGATCGGATATATGTTCTTTTTCGCGTTCTTTTATGGGTCTCTTACTGACCTACCGTCAGGAGAAGGTCTTTGAGGGAAGGGATGGTCACTATAGAAACGGATGTGTCCACTTCATTTTAGGTAGAGTGGAAGCTACAGGCTATCATTTGGCGTGAAATATGGGAAGAAAGCAAAGAAAAAGCATAGTGCGCAGTTTGTTTGAAACCTCCTCTAATGCCAGGCGGTCATTTCTTTTTAAAATCAAAATTTAACTATTCACGCATATATTTATTTTTTAATTTAATTTCTTATTATTTTATACTTATTATATTTTATACCTGTCTACCGCATTTGTGATTCCGTATAATTTTATTATTTTAAAATAACATTTCTGTTTAAGAGACGGAAAGCATGTATTGCGAAATCGTGAAAAAAAAATAAAAAATAAATAAATAAAAAAGTAAAAGTAAATAATTCTTTTAAGGAGCACAAAAGTAACTAATTTCTATTGCAAAGTCTTTAAAAATTTTAATATTTCAAGCTACAAAAAGACCAGCGGCAGAAACAGATGTATCTGAATTGACAAAATAAATAAATAAGTAAGCCAGGAATTAAGGATTTGGATGGAAGTGGTAGTAATATCTTGTTGACTCCAGGGAAATTCCTGAAACGGTTATACTTTCATAATTATTCCACTGATAACTTTTGACAAATATATTATTGGAAAAGTCAAACAGAATTTTATATTAATAAAAAAGAAAATTAATTCGATCTCGAAATTATTGCCAGTCCTGCAAGGAAGAATAAATTCGAAATGGAAAAGATAAGCTGCACAAAAAATTTTGCATTTTTTTCAATGAATTTGCTCTTAAAATAATGCAGGGGTCATACAAAAAATTTCTTTACTTTACATTTTTTTTTTTTTTTGTGGTTATTTCATCTTTTATATCCACACATTGATGAAATGGTAAGTTTTGATTTTTCTGTATGCGGCTATACAAAACAAAATTTTTTCAACAATTGGAATATCATTGTAGACTATTTCAACAGAATGTACTGTAAGTAGTATTTAATTTCTAATCATATGATATAACCGATATAACATAGCTTGCATACCATTTATCAGAATTATATATACTGTAATATTTTATTTTACTATATATATTGTATTATTTTATATCACTATTAGGTAATAATATTTTTCAAAAATTGAATATTTGTTTAATTTAAAAACTGATAGCTGGGACAGTTTACATGAGCCTTTTTTTTTTCTCTCTGGGGTTTAAATTTCAATAGAATGATCCTTATCCTTAGCGAAAAAGCAAACTGAGAAAAAAAAATCAAACAAATGCTAATTGCGCCAAGGTTGCACATGTAGTAAAAACTAACCAACCTCTCCCTTTTGGTTTGATCTTAGGAAGCAACCCTACTCAGGGTTCTTCTCCTGACGGTAATACAGTAGTCATACCTATGTAGCAAGCTTGTGTTTTGTCCTCAAAGTTAAAATCTATTTTGTACATGCCTGAAGTGTCTTTAAACGGTATAGGGTCTTTTTCATTCCTGAGGTGTTGGAAAACGTTTTTGTTGGGTTTGATTGGAATATTTATATTATGTTTGGCGGCTTTGTATTTTATTTTGTTGGCGGCCCCGTTATAGAAAGGAACAGCAGTAGTGAATTTTATTTTATTTTTTTTTAAGCATCAGGAATTTTGTTAAGAGTTTTTATACATTTTTTATATAATATTTTAACTAAATTTTTACTATAGTTCGCCTTGCTAGCAATATCTTTTATGTGATTGATTTCGGTTTTTAGAAGAGTTTGGTTGGAACAAATAAGGATGGTGCGGTTAATGTAGGAACGGACAGCGGCTAATTTGTACGTGATGGGAGTATGGAATTTACTATTAATAATTTCATTATTGGTATTGGGTTTTCTCAAAACTGTAGTTTCAAAAGTGTTATCCAGTTTTTTAGTCACTAAAACATCTAAAAATGGTAAAGAGTTATTATTTTTGGTTTCATTTGTAAATTTTAAATTGCAATCAAATTTATTTAGATCTTCAAGGAGCGTGATAGGATTAATGTGAGCGGGGATGATCGTGAAAATGTCATCGACGTAACGTGTCCATAATTTACATCGATTGATAATTTTCAAGGCTTAATATTAAATTATTCGCATTTTTAATTCGGCAATGAGCCCCGATATGGGAGATCCCATGGGGACACCTTAGGTTTGTTTATAAATGGTTTGATTAAATGTGAAGTAAGACTCGTTAAGAAGTAGGTTATTTGTACGGATGAGTGTTTCACTAATTTTGTTGTCGCCATAGGTTTCAAAGAGTTTGGAGTAAATAATTTGGGTTATTTCAGGAATATTTATTGAGGGGTAAAGATCTTTAACATCGTAGCTGTTGAGTTTGTCTTTAAAATTATAATTGGTATTGCGTAAAGAATGAATAAACATCGTAGTGGAATTTAATTTGAAAAAGAGGAATTGAACGGTAAATATCTTTCATATATAATTCTAAGCAATAGGTCGGGCCTTCGGATTTATTTACAATAGGTCTGAGAGATGGAGGATTTTTATGGTCTTTGTACATTCCAAACATTCGAGGGATAATAGGGGAATGATTAAGATAAAGAGGGGTTTTTAGTTTTTTCTATTAGATTTTTAAGAGGGGAGTGGGTAATTTTTTCGACTTTTAATTTCTCAATGGCTTCAAGCATCATGCTATTATAATGAGTACGATCCATAATTGAGTTAGTTTTATCAGTCATTAGGTATGTTAAGTTCCGATTTTTCTTTAAGGTTTTAAGGCAATTATTATCGGCGATATCCGAGCTATTATCAGAAAGGTTTTTAATAGACTTGACAGCAGTGTTCCGGATAGTATTACGTTTTTGAGGAGGAAGGCCATCAATGGCAGTTTCTATGTGGGCGATGATATCCTTGATGTTGAGTTTTTCATTAAGTATGAATTTTAAGCCTAATTTTAGTACGGCGTCCTGGTGAGAGGTAAGATCGGTATTGGACAAGTTTAGGTATGTATATGTGACAGGTTTTTTTTTTTTTTTTTTTTTTTTTATGAGGTCCGGTTTCTCTTTTCAGAGCCAAAATTTGAGTTGTTTGTTATGGCGAGTTTTTAAGTGTCTCTGATCAATACTAATAACGTGATTAATTTTATTGGGAAAATGATGGCCTTCCTCCTCAAAAACGTAATACTTTCCGGAACACTGCAGTCAAGTCTATTAAAAACCTTTCTGATAATAGCCTGGATATCGCCGATATTAATTGCCTTAAAACCTTAAAGAAAAATCGGAACTTAACGTACCTAATGACTGATAAAACTAACTCAATTATAGATCGTACTCATTATAATAGCATGATGCTTGAAGCCATTGAGAAATTAAAAGCCGGAAAAATTACCCACTCCCCTCTTAAAAAACTAATAGAAAAAAGTAAAACCCTCATAAAATCCGGTAGTTGGCCAAATAACCAACCCCTCTTTATTTTAATCATGCCTCTATTATCCCTCGAATGTTTGGAAAGTACAAAGACCATAAAAATTCATCTCTCAGACCTATTGTAAATAAATCCGAAGGCCCGACCTATTGCTTAGAATTATATATGAAAGATATTTACCGTTCAATTCTTCCTCCTTCAAATTATTCTATAAATTCCACTATGATGTTTATTCATTCTTTACGCAATACCAATTATAATTTTAAAGACAAACTCAACAACTACGATGTTAAAGATCTTTACCCCTCAATAAATATTCCTGAAATAACCCAAATCATTAACTCCAAACTCATTGAAACCTATGGCGACAACAAAACTAGTGAAACACTCATCCGCACAAATAACCTACTTCTTAACGAGTCTTACTTCACATTTAATCAAACCATTTATAAACAAACCCAAGGTGTCCCCATGGGATCTTCCATATTGGGGCTCATCACCAAATTAAAAATGCGAATATTTGAAAATCAAGCATTGAAAATTATCGATCAATGTAAATTATGGACATGTTACATCAATGACATTTTCACGATCATCCCCGCTCACATTAATCCTTTCACTACTGCTATTCCTTTCTGTAACGGGGCTGCCAACAAAATAAAATACAAAGCCGCAAAACATAATATAAATATTTAGAAATTATAAAACTTAAAACGAGACATCACTATAACTACTTTAAATTAGAAAAACCTTTTTAACTTGCCTCGTTGTTGGCCGTAAGCTTTTCACCTGGACGTCCAGGCCTCCTCAGCGGCTTCATCTGTCGTGAAATTCGGACGGTGTTGTTGTCTGTGGGCGGTTCTCTTTATGAGATGTCTCCACGCTTCATTTGGGGCCATTGCGTCGCTGTCATTGCACACATTAAGGTTGGTTGTAATTTCTAAAGATTCTCGGAACATCGCGTAATAGTAATTGTTATAATCGGCTAATTTTTTAGTTTCGTTAAATTTAATCTCTATATTTTCGCTGTTATATGTTTTGTATGTTATATGTATGTACGCTGTTATATGTATGATACCGCACTAGCTAAAACATATAACAGCGAAAATATAGAGATTAAATTTAACGAAACTAAAAAATTAGCCGATTATAACAATTACTATTACGCGATGTTTCGAGAATCTTTAGAAATTACAACCAACCTTAATATGTGCAATGACAGCGACGCAATGGCCCCAAATGAAGCGTGGAGACATCTCATAAAGAGAACCGCCCACAGACAACAACACCGTCCGAATTTCACGACAGATGAAGCCGCTGAGGAGGCCTGGACGTCCAGGTGAAAAGCTTACGGCCAACAACGAGGCAAGTTAAAAAGGTTTTTCTAATTTAAAGTAGTCATAATATAAATATTCCAATCAAACCCAACAAAAACGTTTTCCAACACCTCAGGAATGAAAAAGACCCTATACCGTTTAAAGACACTTCAGGCATCTACAAAATAGACTTTAACTTTAATGACAAAACACAAGCTTGCTACATAGGTATGACTAAGAGCCCCATAAAAGAACGTGAAAAAGAACATATATCCGATCTTAAACTTAATAAACTTTCTACCGCGCTTTCTACCACCCATAACAATAATCCCATTAATCTTAACACCATTAATACTCAAAAATTAGCCCACTATAACAATCATAAGTTTACTTTAAAGCGCGAAGCCATAGAAATCCTAACCACTCCTTCTGTTAATGACCGCGAACACAGCTTAATCCCCGAAGAATGGCAACAGATACTAAAGATCAAGAAGTGAAATGAAGTTAGAGCATAAGCGGGGGAGGATTGTTTACCTTGGAGCTACCGGCAATACGAAGTCATCATTTGCAATGCTGAAGAGGGCTGCGATAGCATGCCAAAATATATCCGTTGCTATAAAAAGGATAAATTTAAGGTATTGCAGTTTTTTAAATTAAAAAACTTACTATTTTTTTATTAAGTTGAAACTAAAAAAATGTTTGTATGGTAATGTGATTTTTTTCGTTATTTTTATCTTTTTTGATTGGGCCGGGCCATACATTGAAATAATAATAAAAAAAAGCCCATAACGGACTAAGTAAAGCTTTTGCATGGCCTTGGGAAATTAAAATTTCGGCACTTGCAGACCTCTAATTTAAATGCAAAAAAAGTTTTTGTTTTTCATATGTCGTTCAGACATATTTATCATGATTATGTTCAATTTGTTAAATGAATTGATTTATGGATTACTCTTTTACTCTATATGGAATAACATCAGATGTAAGTTTGTTTCATATAAAGTTCAATGAACGGAAAATTATTATTTTACTATGAATGGAAAGTCGAATCAAATTATTGAATGTTTAGATTTACATGATGAAAGTGAACATTAATTATTTGATGACGTCATGCTTTTCAGGCTAATAATGATCTCATTTATATATCTGGCACAGTAGAATTGTTTATTTAGTGATATACATACTATTCGGTAAACATTGAGCCTTATTAAGTTTTTTTTTTTTAAACTGAACCTATTTTTATGCTAATACTTTTATTAACAATCTGCAGGTTTACGGAGTTTAATCACAGAGCAGAGAACATTTTTTTATTTGCAGCATTTTTTTCTTTTCCTCTTTCTTTCTTTTTCCTTTTTCCAGTTTTTTAGTTCAGTATTAAACTTCATTGAGTGCATATAAAAATAAGATATTTGGCATCCTTTTTTTTTTTTCTTCCTTGAAAATGCATTTGAAGGGACTGTAATTTGCAATTTTAGAAATGACTAGAAACTAAATAACAAAAAGTCTAACCCTGTTTGTACTTTCTTTGTGCAATTGGGGATTATGAGGGAGAGGGGGTTACTGGTCAAGGCCGGAGATCTTTGTGGAAAGGAGAAAAGAGGGATTAAACATGCAGTCTCTTTTGTTCTTACTTCACGACCACTGGGTGTATGTTTCCGACAATCGCATCCACGTGAAAGAAGAAGTGATAAATAGCAAAAAAATAGCGGCGCAGATATAGACTTCGGCGCTGAGAGTATTTGTGAATGAACTATTGTGAAGGTTAATGGGTGCATGAAAAATACAAATAAGGGCCACAGGGCGCAAAAATGTGTTAGTAAAGGGTCGCCGGGCCCTGCTAAATCAGCCTAGAGTCAACACTAGTTTTAGGACATGCACTCTTAGGATAATCAGAACCTTTATTTATGGGTAGGGAGGTAATTGGCAGTATAAATTTACTAAACCTTTCATACACTTCATCACTGTACGTTTGTTGATGTATGAAGATCTCACCTTGAGATTTTTCAATCTATACCACCTCAAATTCTACACCTAATAACGTTTTAGTTCTACCCATAATTTTAATATTAAACTTATCTTTAAGCAGGCCTAAAAGAATATCTATTACCTTTTGATTTCTACCAAAGATTACAAAATCATCTACATATAAAGCTAAAACTATATCATATTTATATGTATAGGCACAAATGCATCATTCAAATTTCTTAAAACCAATATTAAGTAGAACCTGATGCATTTCGAAAAACCATTGTCTACCTGATTGATGCAGATAATACAGAGCCGTTTCCAATTTACAATATTTAGTTTCCTGTCCTGCAATTACAAAACCTAATGGTTGTGACATATAAACATTTTCATTAGAGGAGCAAATAAGTAAGCACCGGTAATGTTGCACTGTGTTTGCGACCAACCATTAAATAATACTAACAAAGAAAAGAAAAACCGTAAGATACTAAAGTTTACTACTAGGCTAAAGGTCATATCATATGATCATATCATATCATACCTCTTTGATCTGACTTTACTGCTTGTTTATATGCCTTAGGGATGATTACCTTGCCTAGTCAGCTAGACTAGACTATACAGCCTTTTTATCATCATCACTATCTTTTATAACCGTTTTTCCCCCCTGTTACCAAACCTCTATATATATTAGAACATTTAAAACTAAATAATTTAGGGTCAAAGTATATTTGGTGTTTATTACAATAATTTCTTACATCTTTTAATGACCTTAACCTTTTGGTTTTACCTTCCTCATAATAGTACATATCAGTCCGGGAGCCATCTTTTCTTAAAACTGGTTTTCTAATACATGTTACATGTCCAAGACCAGAACTACTATCAGCGTCACTCTCATCAGATGATAATTGCGATGTTTCATCTGCACTGTCTGAGGAGTCAGAAGAGGTTTCGGAGGGTTCAAAGACATTCTCAACAATTTCCCTATTTCTATATTTATTCAAATTTGTGGAATCCGGTGCATTATCAGGTCTATGACTACTACTAGGCTCCAGCACTGCTCCACTAACTGTGTTTTTATAATGCACATTTTCATCAAAAGCATCATTGATAGTTTCAACTATACCATTATTTTCAGGTATCCAAATGCAGTAACCTTTGGTCTTAAAGGCATAACCTACCATGTACCCTTTTCGAACTCTCTCATCAAGTTTTCCACGATGTTGTTTTGGTATTCCAATATATGCAACTACATAAAACGGTTTAAGATGTTTTACAGAAGGTTTTGTACCTCCGAATAGTTCAAATGGGGTCTTTCCCAACTTGCTATGGAAACAAAATTCCATGTGTAAGTACTATACAATATGGCCTTGGGCGACAAACTAGTGGGAAGTCCTGACTCATTTAAAACTGTCCAAGCATTACTAACCACAGTCTGATTAAAAGGTTCACACAGACCATTTTGTTTGGGACTATACATATTGGTAAGCTCATGTTGGATACTTTTCTTGTTAAAATATGCCTGCATTTTACTATTTACAAACTCACTTTCATTACCTGATGGGAATGCTTTTACCCTATGGCCAAGGAAAGTTTCTACTCTAGTAATGTGATTTTTAAAAATTTCAAAAACTTCTCTTTTCTCTTTCATTGGGTAAAGTACACATTTACGTGAGTAGTCATCAATAATGGACAAGTAGTATCGTTCTCCCATTCTACCTCTTTCTTGCTGTGGTCCCCATTCATTGGCATATAAAAGATCTAAAACACCCTTTGACCTAATTCGATTAATTGGTTTAAATGAAACTCTTTTAAACTTACTTATTCTGCAGGACTCACACTTATAACCATTATTTTTAAAAATTGGCATACCCCTCACATGTTCATTTTTACTTGTATATACCAAAGTAGGTATATTTATGGCTAAACTTTCTATGCCATAACTCAGTTTGATTATTAGCTGTAAATGAAACCTTTTTCTTTATACAACTTAAAATTTTAGGCCACACATAATAAATACCATCTCGAAGGGTTGCCTTTAAAACTATTCTATCATCATCTTCTAAAACTTTAACCAAGCCACTTCCACCATAAAATTTTGCACCATTTACATTTAAACAAGGTCCTGAAATTAAATTACATCTAAGTTTTGGAGTATACATTACATCTTTTAATAGTATAATACATTGACCAAATTTTACTTTTAAGACACCTTTTCCCTCTATAGGGAAATCAATTCCATCAATAGCTACACTCAAAGATTCATTATCTACAGGAGTAAATTCAACAAAAAAGTTTTTGTTATTAACAAAAGTCGCAGCTGTGTCATATTTCATTAGATTCTCCTAAACAAGGACAAGTAATAAGATCAGTTGAAATATCAAACTTACATGAATTTGGCTTCGGTCTAGTCCATCTATGCTCAGACCTCCCAGTATGATGTCTTGAGTCAGGCATTGGACTTGGAGAGTAACAATGACTTGGATGCTGAAAACTCTGATCAGTATTCCTTGAACTTGATGTACAAGTACTGGATGAACCTTTGGCTTGTCTACTTAAACTTCTTGATGGACGGTTACCCTTCTATTTCTTCCTTAAAGGGCAGAATTTTGATATATGTCCAGGCTTAGAGGAACTAAAACTTTTTTTACTTGAGGCTTAATTTCTGTGTGGCTAACTTTTATACTGTCTTTATCTCTTAATTTTATCCTTGCTTCTTCTGCAATAATGGTTTCAACAATATCTTTGAAGTTAAACTGTTCGTCTTGCTATCTTAATATCACTTGAACAATACTATCATATATTGGTGACGAGAATCTTAAAAACTGAAAATTCAGATAAACCTCACTAAAAGTTGCATCAACTTTTTCAATTTTCTCATATTTCTGAAATAAATGAGAAGCAAAAAGTTTTATACTTATTCTAGTTTCACACAGCTCACTGAAAATTTGCATTTCATGTGCTTTGGAGTCAGGCCTATACATAGGCGTCGGCCCCCCCTGGAAAATTCTAATAAGAATTTTTTTCTTTAACTTTAAAACTATGCTATCAGAATTTTATTTAAAAAAAAATATTTTTTCAGATTGTGCCACCCCCTTCCCCCTGAAATTTTTTCTGCCGACGCCACTGGGCCTATAATACTTTTCTAGTGTAGTCCACACATCAACAGGATCTTTAATATTTTCTATTACTTTAAAAACATTTAAAAATACCACAAAGTCCTTTAAAAGAGCAGCATTACTATATATTTCGATGCATTAATCGCGGTCATCATCAGGTTGGGAAACTGCTGCTTCACTGACCATCTTTGTCACTGGATTCTTCATCTTCCTCTTTGGTGCTGATGTCATCTTTCTGTTGTTTCTTATTAATTAGCTGTTGCCATTCCTTTGGTATTGCACTGTGCTCTTTCGTTAATAGCAGGGTTAGATGTCAGAATTTCAAGTGCTTCACGTTTTAAGGTGCAATTTTAGTAGTGGTTATGACATTAGGATTTATTGGGTTATTGATAAAGCAACATCAAAAACATTATAGGATAAAACGGTGGAGGTTCTGTTATGTTTTAAGTCATTAATGTGTTCAATTTCGCAGTCTTTTCTTTTTGTCATACTGATATAGCAAGCTTTAGTATTATTATTTTTAAAATTGAAGTCGATTTTAAGATGCCTGAGGTTTCTTTGGGGTCTATTAAGTTTTTCTCATTGCACATACAATGAAATATATTTCTATTTGGTTTTATGGGAATAATTTATTTTATTTGCTATACTGTTGCAGAATGGAATGGAGGGAGTATATTTAGATTTTACTTTTTGAGCGTTGTTATTGTTAATTATGTTTAGGGATGTTATGTGTTTTTCATAGAGTTTTTGAACAAGTGAAGCACTATAATATTTTGAGGTATATTTATATGTTTTTTAAGTTTAATTTGTCCTTTCATATATAATTTAATTTTCTATTACTTTTCGATACTGCTCAGAAATATTAAGATATATTAATAACAATGCTGTATTAACTCTCAATTAATAAAAGCTCAGTTCTTTCTTATATTCATTATTATCTAATTTATCTGGAGCAGGCGGTTCAGGTTTTCTTTTAGAGGTTTCTACTAGCTTCCATACATTACACTCCAATAAAATGTACCTAACATCCTGACTCCACTGATCATAATTGTCAATTTCTAGTTTTAAGGATTGTGTATGAAACATTTTTTTTTTTTTTTAAACTAAGTAATTATCTTTTACATATATTAAAAAAAAATTCTTAATTATTACAATTTAGTTAGTTTTTACTATTTAATGAAGAAAATTTTAAGAAAAACTATGTTTTTTTTTTTTATAGTAAAAACAACATTCCCCCCCCCCCCCCCTCCTCTAAAACTATCTTAGAGTCAATGAGGGGGTGTTAAAGACTTCATGCTTTTACACTTGAATAAAATTATCAAGTTCAATGAAATCCGCGATTTATAAAAAATCTGCGAAAAATTACATTAGAAAAGAAACTCCAGCCCATAACCAAATAATGTTGGATATGAAGTATTTCATATCCAAAAACAGTCTATTATAAATTTAATTTACTTTAGCAGAGTGCAAATTATATGCAGGGAAGACATGGCTGGGTTTGGAGTCTATGAAAAATACAAAGAATTATTTTGCAGCGTTTAATTTTTGTTTAAATTAAAAATTATGTTCAAGTTAAATTAACATGAATACATGAAGTCAAATAATAACTCAGTTTTAATTAACTAAATTAGTTTATTAAAGTCTAATAAAAACACATGTGAACAAAAATAACAAAGTACAATTAAATTATAGTTATCTTTTAACTTATTACAAAATATGCTTTCATTATTGTATAAAATTTAAGTAAAAAATCATTTTTTAAAATTAGAAGCTTTTTATTGTGAAGCCCTAAAAAGCATAAAATAAAATTTATTCTGGCAAAGACATGCTACAAAGAAATGAAAGTTTCAACACTAAGAAAATTTTAGAGAAAAGTATAAGTACTTTCCTTTTCAAAAGATGAAAATTTTTTAATGTTCAAAATATTTTAAAAACCTTTCGAGACCAATATTCTTAGTTATTAGTTTTTATATAATCGTTCGTTTGGCCAGAAATTTCAAATGTCTCGAAAGCTTTTTAAAATATTTTGAACATTAAAAAATTTTCATCTTTTGAAAAGGAAAGTACTTATACTTTTCTCTAAAATTTTCTTAGTGTTGAAACTTTCATTTCTTTGTAGCATGTCTTTGCCAGAATAAATTTTATTTTATGCTTTTTAGGGCTTCACAATAAAAAGCTTCTAATTTTAAAAAATGATTTTTTACTTAAATTTTATTTTGTGCTTTTTAGTTACAAAAAGAAAAAAGCTTCTTAAAAAAAACTAATTAAAATTTCTTAGGATATTTTGTAGACAACGGAAGATTGTCTTTTATCAATTGACATTTTTTTTTTTTTTTCGATTATTTATCTGGAAAAAAAGTACTATATCGTCTTTCGAGGACCGAATCCAACGATCATTGCATTATCAGCATGACGTTCTAACCAAAAGTCTAACTGTCAAGAAAAACCATAGAACATTCTAGAAAAATCTCACAAATACTTATACAAAAGGAACATTGTTCTCGAATGCTTTTTAAAATATTTAGAATATTTAAAATTTTTCACCTTTTGCAAAAGTGAAATATCTATATTTTTCTTTAAAATTTTCTTGTTGTTGACACTTTTATGATTTTATAGCATGTCTCTGCAAGAATAAATTTTTATTTTGGGCTTGTTAGGGCTACACAATAATAATAAAAAAAGCTTTCAGTGTTATTTTTATTTATATTTTTATTAAAATTTTTATTTTGTGCGTTTTAGTAACTCAAAAAACAGCTTCTTTAAATATTCCTTATGATAATGTGTAGACAATGAAAGATTTTCTTTTATCAGTTGACATAGTTTCTATTAATGATCTGCAAAAAAGCAACACATCGGCTTGCAAGGGTCGAACCCACGAGCATCGCGTTATCACCATGACGCTCTAACCAAATGCGCTAACGAAGACGATAAAGGTTGTTTAAATTTATATTAAAGTGGAGGCGCCTTCTTCTTCAGAATGACACAAAGGCAAGATGATAAAAATCCAGTTTCAATAAAATGCTTCTAAAAGAATATGTACATATATATAAAACTTTTTTTTTGTGCTTTTTAATATCTAAAAAAAGCTTCTTAAAAAAACTCTTCAAAAATTCTTAGAATACTGCGTAGACAATGAAAAATTTCCTTTTATCATTTGACACATTTTCTATTAATTATCTACAAAATTTAACACATCGATCCTTCGGGGATGGAACTCACCACCATCGCATTAACGACGCTCTGACCAACTGAGCCAACTAGCGACTGTAAGAACTGCTGACATTTACTTTAAAGTTGCGGTGCCATATTTATTAGCGTGACATGAAGACGCGATAACGAAATCCAGTTTCAATAAAAAGCTTATAAAAACTTTATTTATTTATTTATTTTTATTTAAATTTTTATTTTGTGCTTTTTAGTAACTAGATAAAAAGCTATTTAAAAAAAGCTCTTCAAAAATTATTAGGATACTGTGTACACAACGATATATTTCCTTTTTTCAACTAACACCGTTTCTATTAATTATTTGCAAAAATTAACACCACGCTCTAACCAACTGAGCCATTAAGAAATACAATGAATTGTTTACATTTTTTTTTTCGTCTTGTTTTTTATCGTGACAGAAAACGCGATGACAAATTCAACTTCATATAATAATATAATATATATATAAAGCTTCTAAAAATATTTATTTATGTATTTTGTACTTGAAACTTTTAATTTTGAGCTTTTTTAACATCTAAGAATGTTTTGTGTTTTCTAATATTAAAAAAAAAAAAAAAAAAAAAAAAACTTCTTAAAAATTGTTTTCGCAAAATTCTTAAGATATTGTGTAGTCAACGAAAAATTTTCTTTTATCAATTGACACCTTTTCTAGTAATTATCCTCAAAAAATAACACTCCGTACCTCCCGGGGACCGAACTCGCAACCACGGCGTTATTAAATTGACGCTCTGACCAACTGAGCCACGTAGCCACAAACGGAACGGCTTATATTTACTTTAATTCTTTACTAGCGTGATAGGAAGACACGATGACCAAGTCAATTTCATATAAAAAGCTTCTAACTAATAAAAAGCTTCTAAAAAATTTTATTTATTTATTTATTTTTACTTACATTTTAATTTTATGCTTTTTGTAACTAGATAAAAAGCCGTTTAAAAACTTTTGAAAAATTATTAGGATACTGTGTACACAACGAAATATTTTCTTTTATTAATTGACACTTTTTCTATTAATTATTTGCAAAAAACACCTCGGCCTGGCGAGGAGCGAACACACGACTCTCGCATTATCAACATGACGCTGTAACCAGCTGATTCATTAAGAAATACAATGAGTTGCTTACATTTTTTTTTTTTTTTTTTAATATATATAATGGAAGCGTCTTGGTTTTTTAACGTGACAAAAAGCCGATGACAAATCCAATTTCATATAATAGTAATATATAATGTTTATATATACATATATATAAAGCCTCTAAAAATATTTTTTAATGTATTTTTTACTTAAAACATTTTATTTTGTGCTTTTTTAATATCTAAAATGTTTTGTGTTTTCCACTATCTAAATAAAAAAAATGCTTCTTAAAAAAAACTCCTCAAAAAATTCTTAGTGCAAGCAACGAAAAGTTTTCTTGTTTCAATTAAGACCTTTTCTACTAATTATCTGCAAAAACTAACACGCTGGACCTTCCAGGGACCGAACTCACAACCACCGCGTTATTAACAGGACGCTCTTACCAACCGAGCCACAGAGCGACAAGCAAAACAGCTTATATTTACTTTAAAATGAAGGCGCATTGTTTACTAGCGTGACACGAGGACACGATGACAAAGTCAATTTCAATTAAAAACCTTCTAATTAAATCAGAAAAACATAATTATATAGTTACCTAACATCATAAACTTAAATGATAAATGATAAAAATGACTTCATGACCCGATAGTAAAGCTTGTATGTCCTGAGCAGTAATAAAATAAAGTTCTTTAAAGGAAAGTCAAATAAAAGTTCAACAAAAAGTCTTTTGTACAAGTATAGAATATCATGGCATATTTTTAGCCAAGTCAATATTTTAATATTTTCCCAACTTAAATTAAACTCAACTTTTTAAATATAATATAAAAATTAGTTAAACTTTAATGTTAGTTTTCTTTATTATAATTTAAAGTATAAAAGTAATTAAATATCTCTACTCACTTAAATCTATTAAAAATTGTAGATACCTCTTCTCCATGCATGGCAGAGGAGCTCTTTTCAGAAGGTGATCCCCTCCTTCAACGGTGCCGACTGCACTCCGTGGCTGCCGGTCTTGCGATAGATGTTCTTCTCTTTTATTAAATAGGTGACGCCATATCTCGCCTATCTCTGCCAACTCGTGGTCATTAATTACATCATTGTTATGCACGATTTCTATGCTCTCTCGGATATACTCGTAGGTTGGATTATTGTAATTAGCTATTTTTGCGACATTTTCAAAATCAATTTCCATATTATTTTCTAGATAATTTTTGGCCACTTAAATCTGTTTAAATTAATGTAAAATGATATTTTGTTTATTTAGTTTTTGTTCATCTTTTATTTCTGCAACCTTCTCACACAGCAGCTAAGTCTGCAACTGACCTAACTTCGTTTTTCACCATCAGACGACGCATCGTACTTCCGGTGACGTCATATGACGCTTTTTCCGTGAACGTTGTGCAATCGCGACATGTGCCTTTCTCTGATTGGTTGTGCTAGTGGGCGTTAGCTAGTCGTTCATTTTGCGAGTGATATAAAAACAGTTTCTTAGCTGAAGAGGTTGCTTTTTGCTTCTTCTTTCTGGCTCTTGTTATTTTTTGTCAGCCAGGTCGGGTGTGTGTTACATCGCGGGCGATGCTTTATTTTTTTGGATAGTGTTAACAATGTTTAAATGAATTTATGTAACAGCAATGTGTTTTTCTTAAATAAGTTTTAACTTCAAGTCTGCTGGTCTAGTTTTTTTTAATGGCTAATGTAATATATTTAAAGTTGGGTTTTTTTGATGACTTAAGCATGGTTTTAAAAGTGAATTGATAATTGTTAAGTGGTTAGTTTAATTAATATTTAAAATCCAATTTATATATATTAAATTTATATATATTAAATTTATATTTATTTATTTATTTTGTTAAGTTTTTTGTTTATGTTTGTTATATATACAGTTAATAAATGTTAAGTTTAAAATAGAAATTCTTAGTCATTCTTGTTTCTTACACATGCACATATTAGTTTTCTCTTCTCCATAGACAAGTTTATTAATACAGTTTCCTCTAGTTCAGCACTCTGCTAGTTTAGAATATCGTTAGGCCTATAATTGACCCAACATTAGGGTTATGGGCCCAGGTTACTTTTTTGTTTTATGGAGAAAAACTTGGATAGAACTTATGTGCATTGTGTGTTTGGCTCAATTTTTTTGTATATACCCGATTTTTAAGTTGGGAGGGGGGGGCGTTGTTTTTTTACTGAATAGTGAGTCTTTCCATTTACAGTTGTTTTTTTTTTTTTGAGTTTGGGAAAGTTTTTTTTGAAAAATATAAAAATTAGAAATTTTACAAATTATTTTTTTTTCCCCACTTAAAAATGGCATATGTAACATATAATATTGAGAAGTTAAATGCAAATAATTACAATAGTTGGTCATCTGATATTAAATATTTATTAATTGATAGAGGTTTATGGGACATTATTGACAAAAAATTGTTGTTCCTAAGGAAGTGACAGATACAATAACTGAGGCAGATATTGCTAAAATTAAAGCACGGTCAGATAATGCCTTATCTACCTTGTACTTAAATGCACAACCTGAATATAGAAAAATAATAGAGAATTGTGACAGCCCTATTGAGGCACGGGAAAAAATAAAGGCTAGTTATTGCCCAGATTCTAGGTCCTTCCATATGAAATTTTTTTCAGATGTTTTAGATTGTAAAATTAAATCAAATGAAAGTGTAGCTTTATATGCTGCTAGGTTACTCAGATTATCCAACCAGCTTAAGTCGTTAAATCAAAATTTTGATGATGCAACATATACATGTTTCCAATTGCTTCGGTATTTACCGAGTAAGTTTGATAGTATTGTACAAACGATTTTGCGTTGGCCAGATAATAAGTTTACTTTTAATGAAATCTTGACTGAGTTGTCTGCAGAAGAGTCCAGATTGTGTCTAAGAGATGGGGACAAACATACGTTCAGACTACAATGGTGCTGGAAATAGTCAAGGGGGTTTTCATGAAGGAAGATACAGTAGAAACAAGAGCCGAAATCAAGAAGGAAACTCCAGGGGACAATTGCTTCATTGGAATGACCGCTTCCAGAGCCAACGTTGTCATCAGAATCGTTCCTCTTCCCGATGCCGTAGATGGAGAGACTCTTCCCAGTCAGACCAGAATTGGCAAGGTAGAAGAGACCAGAGTCCGGATGCCAGGAGGAATTTCAATAGACGTGGACAAAGAACTTTTAAATCAGGTTGTAACTTTTCAAATCTTTTACTTGTAACTCAATCTTGTTTATCTGAATCTAATAGTGAGGGTTCTTGGATTTTCGATTCCGGGGCCTCACAACATTTTTGTTATGATAAAAATTTCTTTTGTTATTATAAACCTTTATTTAATGAGAAAATGTCTGTTGCAGTAAAAGATGTAAATGTTGATATAGAGGGAACAGGAAAAGTTAAACTTAGAATTGGTCACAGAATTTTTACTTTTGAAAATGTTTTGTATTCCCCTAAATTACGTCGAAATCTGATCTCGGGTCCAGCATTAGATAAGAAAGGATGCCGGTTTATTGGTGGCAAATGTGGAATTAAAATATATAAAAATAATTACTTTTTGTTTAAATCCCATTTAAAGAAGGGTATTTATCATGTTTTTGCTAAGCCTGTTAAGCCTAAACCTAAAAATGTAACTTTTGAATCCTCCGTAGTGGAGAAAAGTACTGTTAATACATGGCATAAAAGATTTGGGCATATTAGTCCAAGTATACTTGAACATACTTTTAAAGAAAAAAGAGTTAGGGGTTTGGATAGCTTAAATATAAAGGACTTTAGTTGTGAAACCTGCCAGTTAAATAAGTTTAAGTCTGTTTCACATAAGCACTTGGGGCAAATAAGGTCAAGGCGTCCATTAGAACTAATATATGCTGACTTGTGGGATCCATGTAAAGTTGAAGGCAGACGTGGAGAAAACTACTTTCTTTCTATCATAAATGATTTCTCGCGCCATGCCAACCTTTATTCACTTAAAGTTAAGTCAGATGCAGTAGATGTCATTATACGGCATATTAATCGTGCTGAAAAATTTTTAGATGTTAATGTCAAATTTTTCCGTTCTGACAATGGGGGAGAGTTTGTAAATAGTTAGCTTCAAGAATTCTTTAAAAGTAAAGGTATAGACCATGAACTGACAAATATATACACACCCCCAACAAAATGGAGTTGTCAAACGATTTAATCAGACTGTGGCTGATGGAATGAGAACCATTCTTAGCAAAAGCAGAATGAGTAAAAGTTTTTGGCCTGAGGATGCCATGTACTTTGTATACACATGGAATAGAATTTGTGCTAAGACCTTACTTAAAACTCTTTCTGAGCTCTATACTGGATTCATGCCATCTGTTAAACACCTAAAGCCTTTCGGAGTTACTGCTTATGTTGGCACACCGAGACAGAGAAGAAATAAATTAGACCCTAAAGCCACTAAAGGATATATGGTTGGATATGCATCCCGAACAAGAGGTTATAAAATTTGGTTACCTGAAAAGGATAAAATAATAGAAACTCTTAATGTAAAGTTTAATGAGTCAGTCTTTTACAATCCAAATGTTAGGGACAGTGGAGCAGTGCTAGAGCCCGAAGAGTTTTACATTGTACCACCTTTTGACGCTGACCGCTATAATCCTGTCTTAAGTGACCAAAAGGGTAGCGAAGTTTCCAGTGACATAGGCGAAGAAGATGAAGAAACTTGTAGTGAGACTCAAGATGCACAAGGTAGCTACTGGATTAGACATGCTTCTACTCGTCCCACCGGAAATAAAACTGACATTTATTACTATCCTGAGAATAAAGGTGACCGTTTAAGGTCTTTAAATGACGTAAAAGTTTATTGCCAGAAAAATAACATTTATTTTAATCCTGAGGACTTTGACTTTAGTGGCAAAAATAAATTTTGTGGGAAAATTTTTAGTCCTGAAAAATGATTTATGCACTGAACTATAAAAGTTTGTTGTGTTATTTACTTTTTAAAATCATAAATAAAAAATCTGCCAATTTTTTTTTTAATAAATGAAAAAAAGTCTGTAACGCTGTAATTACTGCCATAATTCTGTAATAACTACAGACAAACCGTAGTAGTTGGCATCTCAGGCTAACAGGTACTCAATCCCCCATTAAAACCCAACATGAATAACGAAAAACATGAGAAAACAAAAATGCAAAGCACCAAGTACACAGCTGTCTATTTATATCCTCTTTCACAAAATTAACATTCATATTAGAAAATGAAAGTTCCAGATGATTCCACAACGTATTTGCATCAGCTGTCTTCTCAGCTGTGATAAGTTACGTGATCGGCAGCTTGACGAATCAGCGATCGCCTGACATACACCGCCACCTACAGGGAGAAATAGGGAACTAACTCTTTGGCTACTTCTGACAATTTTTTTAATTCAATGACAATTCAAGATGACAATTCTTCTGACAACTGGGCCTATTACTACTGGCTGTCATGGGAGTATGATCAACATAAGCGATGCTGCCGATAGAAAGTAAACAACATAATGTAAAATAAGGATTGAATTAATTTAAATTAACAAAGTTAATTGTAGCAGGTAAGAAATACATTTTTTATTTGTATTTTACTATTAATAAAGATTTATTTTACTTTTATTATGCAAACGTAGAGATAAAGATTTAAAGGGATTTTGGATGATGGGATTAAATAAAGGGGCCTATTACTAACAAAATATCAAAAAAAAAAAAAAAAAAAATTCTACCAAGAAAAACACCATGCACTAAGAATAATTATGCAAGTGGGATCCTCAGAATATTTAAGCACTTGAAAATTCTCTTTGTTGTCATCATTTTGTTTTTACTTGTAGCTTATTGAAGAGTTAAACCTCGAAAATCCGGACATTTTCCCAATTTTAGTCCAACCCTTATAACTAAACTCCAAAAATAAACAAAATAAATAAAAAACATACTGACATATTCCAGTATAATTTTATACAGTTTGAAAGGTAATTAAAAACTTTATTATAAAAAAAGGCAATTTGTTAGATAACAGAAACAGGAAAAAAATAAATAAGTAAAATAAAAATAGGATTCTCTCTACAGTGAAAATACCGCATTTTTTAAAAATGTGCTATAATGTTGTCAACATAATAGATCCGAGAGTGCAAAGCTTCATTTATTTAATCCTATTAAATTATTCCTCAAATTAGGGCCCTCAAATTAGAGTGGAGATGCACCTCCCTGCTGTTGGAACAAGGGGAACAAAATCCAACCTGTTCAAGGTCGGTTTCGGAAGCTAGACTTGTAGCACAGGGTTATAAACAAGTTCAAGGAGACTTGTATGATGAAACTTTTTCTCCAGTAATAGATTTTTCTGTAGTCAGGTTTTTTTTTTCACTCTTTTGGTTTCATACTGTGGTTGGATCAGCTTACAATGTGATGTAAAATGTGCATATTTATATGTACCGTTACAAGATGAAATCTACATGAAGCAACCAGTTGGTTTTGTAGAAAAAAGGTAAAGAAAATATGGTTTGTAGATTAGATCACGCATTGTATGGATTACGCCAGTCAGGTAGATTATGATTTTACCAGTTAAACAGGGTTTTGCTGGAATTGGGTTTTGTTAAATTTGAAGTTTGTAATTGTGCATATTCATATAATGGTTTTGTAGTTTTATTAGTCTATGTTGATGACATGGTTATTTTTACAAAAAATAAATCACAGTCAGAAATAGTTTTAAAGACTCTACAATCTAAATTTGATTTAAAAGTTCTTGGTACCACACGAAAATTGTTGGGTGTCGAATTTGAGTATAATGGTAGGAGTGTGTTAATCCATCAAAGCCAATATAGTGGCGGAGTTTGTGAGAGATTAAAAAACCACCAAATACCAGTCTCTTCTTTACTCATAATTAAAGGTACACGTTTTTCTAAGAGTGACTGTCCTGTCATCCAAGAGGAGATTGATGAGGCCTCAAATTTCCCTTTTAGAAATTTGTTGGGATGTATATATATATATATTTTTTTTTTTGATAAATTGTACAAGACCTGATATTGCATATGCAACAAACATTTTTTCTCAGTTTCAGCAGAATCCAGGTTTAAAACACTGGCATGGGTTACTTAGACTTTTAGGGTACATTAAATATTCTAGTCATTTTTTAAGTAAATTGGAGTGTAAAGGTTGATATTTTTATTTACCAACAATGTGAAAAATACCAGAGCCGGAAATCGAACCCGGGCACCTCCGCTTTATGCAAGGATGCTCTACCACTGAGCTCATCTGGCTGACAAACAGCTAGGCATTTCTCACATAATATTCGTTGGCCAAGTCACCGAGTCTGCAAATGCAGCTGTATCAAGTGACAATATTAATCGCAGCACAACTCCATAGACCACGAAATTTCAATTTTTAGAAATTTTTATTCATCAATTCATAAACCATGAATATTTATTTAAATCAAATTGAAGTGTAAAGGTTGATATTTTTATTTATTACCAACTATGTGAAAAATACCAGAGCCGGGAATCGAACCCGGGCACCTCCGCTTAACGCACGGATGCTCTATCACTGAGCTACCCTGGCTGACAACCAGCTAGGCACTTCTCACATAATTATTGTTGGCAATGTCACAGAGTTTGCAAATGCAGATATACCAGGTGAGACAATAATAATCATAGCACAACTTCATAGACCACGAAATTTCAATTTTTAGAAATTTTTATTCATGAATTCATCAACCGTGATTTGCTTTAAATAAATATTGTTGGTAAATAAAAATATCAATCTTTACACTCCAATTTACTTAAAAAATTAATATTCACGGTTGATGAATTCATGAATAAATATTTCTATACTAGTCATTTAAAAATTAATTTAGAATGTAAAAAAATTGAGTTAAATTCATACTCTGATGCAGATTTTGCTTCCAATAGAGATGATTATATCTCTATGGGAGGACAAATTGTTTTTTTTTTTTAGAAAATTCAGCTATTTCTTGGCGCAGTAAAAAGCAAAAAGATGTCACTATATCAACCATGGAGTCAGAGTTTACCTCAATATGCGATTGCGTTAGAGAACAAGATTGGTTCTTTAATATCTTAAAAGAGTGTCATAATTTTAACTTATTAATGAAAATATTAATGTACCCACTATTTTTGCAGATAACGAGTCTGCTATTTGTTTCACTAAATCTAGAATTGAAAATTTTCAAACATGGCATGTAAACATTAAATTATTTTTTATTAGAGATTGGTATGATGAGGGTAAATTTGATCTTAAGTATATTCCTTCAAAATCAAACCTGGCCGATCCGTTCACAAAGCCGCTTACAAAAAATGAATTATTAAAATTTATAAATAGTATTTTTGTCTCAAATAATTAATTTTTTTTTCACTTTGCAGATATATGTATATATATGTTGTATGAATGAGTGTTTGAAAGTCGCGGGGCCTCGCGCAAATGTTTAATGTGTTTGTGTTGTATTTATATTTGTTTATGTGTTTAGTATTGTATTGTGAAATGTTTTTTTTTTTTTTGTCTGCATTGTGGAAGAAACTAGTATTTAATCATATATATAAGGGGGGAAATAGTTAATTTGACTAAATTGTGGATTTAAATTTTACATACTTATAAAGTATTTTTTTTCCTTTAACATTTGTTAAAGTTTTATGTTTGTACTGCCTATAGGTACAGTTTTTGTACATTTCAGATATGTTCTGAGGTTGAGAATTGGACTGTGGTTTTTTTGCCTTTAGGTTTTTTTTTTTTTTTTTTTTTGTCATGTTTTTTAAGATATGGTTGGAGGTTGGAAAAATGGACTATGGATTTAGAACTAGTTGAGTTCACCAAAATTTGTTAAATTGTTTTTACTAATATTTGTTGATATTAATATTGTTACTTAACGTTTTTTGAACTGACTAATAAAAATAAATAAATAAATAAAAAATCGTGTTTTGTTGCAGTGGGGGACTTTGATAGAAAGCTTAAAAATTATCTTATTTTTTCTATCACTTGTCCTCACAAATTATTCAAAACATTTTTTTATAGAACATAATATGATTAATAGAATATAATTAATGACTGTTTAAATTACTTAAAAATCTCTTTTGAGTGCTTTTAAAACACTCGTTAAACTTTATTTAATATGTTTGTTTGGCTTTACTTACTTTCTTTTCCTGACTTCATTTTGTTTACATTCTTTAGACATCATGTTACAATCTTGTTGCCAGATCCGTTATTATCTGGAGTTTGTTCGGAGATTGCAGAATTTCACCACGGGATGGCGTGGAATGGCGGTTGAATATTTATGTTGTGTTGAGCCGTGATTGGCTGTTTTGCTCTTTGATCATACTGCATGCTTTAGACACTCTCAAATAAATACAGGTGTTTTATTTTTGAATATGTGTGGTGAATTCGACTGGTAAAAATGCTGTAAGATTGTCATTTTATATGAGGCTGGTCCTCGTAAATTTATTTATTATATTATTCAATTGGCAGTTAAAGTTTTAAGGATGCAAAGTCAGTTAAAGTTTTAAATAGTTGTAAGAATGTGTAAAGTTCATTTTTCATGTTTGCAACCATAGCTGTTTTGAAGTTGTTAAATGTTAAATTATGTGTTCAAATGGCAGTTAAAAGTTTTAAATAGTAAGTTCGTTTTATCTGAGTTTTTTCAGCGACCACAGCGTTTGTCTGAACTGTGCTTTCTTTTTGAATGTCATCTTTATCATTCACTTTTTCTATGCTATGTGTCAACCTGGCGACCATAGTTTTTTCACAAATATCATACTGTGTGTCAACCCAGCAACTGCAGTTTTTTTAAAAAATTTACCTATGAACATTCTTCAACTTGTCAAGTTTTTGTCTTTTCTATACTGTGTGTCAACCTGGTGACCATAGTTTTTTTCAAAGCTGCTACTTCTATTAATTGAATATCATCAGTTGTTTTTTTGGGCATCGTTTTTTGTTGTATGTGATGTCTCATTTAGAGAATCTGGGAGTCCAGAAAAATTTTTAAAGGTAAAGCCTTCGTATAAATTAAAATGTTAGATTTAATATATTGGTCAGTTCATTTGTTTTGAAATTAACCTTTGATAATCATTTTTGATAACTTTTGAATATAAATGTTGTTTTTTTACATTTGTTAATTTTTTTTTATATAGCTAAACTAATTGTTAAATATTTTTTCTAATTGTTATCGTTGGATATTTTTTTTTAATCTTTAAAAGTTCTTTTAATAAAAACATTTAAATTGAATTTGACTTTGTTTATCTAGTCAAAATATTTTAAGTTATACACTAGTCATTAAGTTTACTAAATTTCTACTGTATATCTGCTTAAATATTATGGAAATAAAAGTTTGACTTTTTTATAAGTCTTATCTATCAGAAATCCAGAAAGGCCACGGTCCGGACGATTCCGGATTTGAGACTTTGTACTGAATTATGAAAAAAATATATAATTATTATTTATTTTAATATTTATGCTAGATTGTGTTTCTCATACATGTATGATACAGTTCATGTTAAGCAATTTTTTTTTTCTTATGTTAATTGCTTTTATTTGTATTTGTTGGCAATTATTTTTAGATTGACTTAAATACAAATATATTATTAAATAATGCATTAAAAAAAAAAAAAAAAAAAAAAAAAAAAGGAAATTTTTCTTTAAATTAGCATTAAAACTTCTGCAATGCAAGCTATTTGTCTCCCTTATTTGGTAATTTTCCCACCTAAACACAAATTTTTCATAAAATAATTCTACTCTGTATATATGTAGCAAAAATTTTTGCTGTAGTTGCCATTCCCTGATATAAGGTCTGAAATTATGCAGTGAAATTACGTTAACATAAGCTGATGTAACATGGTTCTTAATATGATTACAAAAATACAGAAATTTTACTTATATATTCATAAATAATGAATATGCACTAATCAAAACTGTTTTATTCTTTTAATTTCATATTATTTCAAACAGTATTCAGTAAAATTCGTGTTTATTTATGTTTATTTCATGAAACATGTGGACTTAAATAATAGGTCACATAAACTAAATTTGACGGCAGCTCAAATGAACTGTAATTAAATATTTGCATATAAGATGGCATATTATAAAAACCACAACCATGCACGTGTACTTTCGGCATGTGTCAGCCAGCTGAAGAGAGTTTGCTAGAATCCTCCCATAGATGTATAAGTAGCAGCTGGCGCTCGCTTCTCATTTGTCTAATCTCAGACTATCTTTGGCTTTGCTTTTCTCTGAACTTTCGCTTTTCAAAGCCCTCTGAATCAGAGAAATCAATTGATTTAAGAAATGCTGTAATCAGTTTCTTTTTTTTTTCCTAAGCAATTTAATTGATAAGAAGACTACAATTAATTAAAAATTAATTAAACAATTAATTAAAAATCCCTCATATTATAGTTGCTTTGGAGTTAGTAGCTTCTTTTTATTTGAAGTTAATAGTTGAAATTAGTATTTAAAATATGATTTCAACATGAAACTTTTCCATATTGAAAACACAGTAACCTCGCTCCATTTTTATTCAGTCTCTGGTACTATGTATTTTAGGCTTTCTTAGATATTATTTTTTATTAAAGTCCAAGATAGGCTTATCAGATTATTAATCAAAAATGTTTCTCTTCTTCCATCCCCTATTTTGATAAAATGCATAATAGCTCACATTAGACTGGAAGCCAGAAACACACAGTAAAAATACTGATTTTGAAACAATAAGGAAAAATTAAGTTGAATTCAATCAGTATAATGCACAAACTATGAAGATAATCAAATATCATACTAATTTTATTTGCTATGTATTTGTGTTTTGTAACTTAGAAATATAATTCAATGTCGACCACCACCTTGTACTATAATGCTGGGGGTGACTAAAAAGTTAAAAAAAAAGGTGAATAAAAACAATTAAGAAAACTTAATTTAAAATGATGGCAATATAACAGAAAACTCCTAACCACACAATGACTGTTATTACTATTTATTTTTCTATGGACATAAAACATAACCAATTTCCAACAGTTCAGACTTATTTTCAACGTTATATGTTACCTGGGTTTAACGTTTTTGGCATCCTCAAATACACTGAGTGAACTAACGTTATCACTTGCTCTTGCTTTTTCTTTATCATTGAGTGGCACCTTTCATCCATTTCAGTAGATTCGAAAGTACTGCATATGTTGCAATTCCACAAGATTTTAACAGCTTCATGTTTAATTTTATATTAATAGTTATTGTAATGAGCTAATTTTGAGAGAAGTTATGGAAGTATATTTTTATATTTCCTTTTTTATTTATTTTGGTTAGGACAGCTGTCATTTTATTATATTTCATATTACTTTAGTGATCTTTTATATGTGTTTTTATTTTTGTCATGCCAATTAAACATCCAGTTTTGTCTTCTTCATTTGCATTATTAATTTTATATATAAATGAAACAGCTGATACAGCAGAGTCTCAATTATCCGAGTTCAGCTAAACCAAGTTTTGCTTTGACCAAATCAGAAAAAAAAAAAAAAAAATCCATTTTTACCAGAAAATTAGTTTTAATTTTCTTTTCTCATCTTCACTTTAAATTTCATTGAGAATGCCAATTTCTTATCTTAGGAAACTTTAGCAGTGGTGTAGATTACACTGCTCTCAGATTTTAATTTTATTTTATCTGATACCATTCTTGCAGATTCTTATATAATACAATGACTTTCTGAATCCGAATCTGGCCCCCATTTTCTCCATCACTCACCGTTTTTCTGGTACATCCCCTTCCCCATTTTTATCATAGTTTGGTAATTTCATACCCATCAATTTGATTTGGAGAGGAACAATGATTATTATAACCATTAAATGTCTTCTGACCTGAGGAGCTACAGAGGTAGAAGCTCAAAAACACACGAACATAGATGTAGACAATTTTCATCTCTGAGAAGTAGCACTCTAAATGTCCGAAGAAAGGCAATTTTATACTTTAGAAAAAAAAAATCTTGTGGATATTCTTTCTTTCTGGAGTAACTCCACTCCATTTTCTGAACATTAAATAATTAATGGTTGAATAAATAAATTAAAGTAAGAGAAGTAATTTAATAAACAAAAGAAAAAATTCTATTTGGATATTTTTAGGAGTTGCAACACTCCTACTTATTTTTATGATCATTTTATTTTACTCTCACCACAATTTTTAAAAAGAAAATTTTCTTATATATGCAAAGGCATAAAAGGACGTATTAACATTTTAAAACATTTAAATACCTTTAAATATCCTTTTATTTGAGCAGTGTAGATGATATATTTCGACTCGCAAATTCGCAGTCATCTTCAGATGTTTGTTTTGCAGCTCTGTTGACTATCGTCTTCATCCATTTCCACATCATCTTCTTCAGTTCTTACGTCATTCTTTCGTCGATATTTATCTATCACGTGTTGCCAATCCTTTGGTATAATGCTATGCTCTCTTTCGCTAATGGCAGTGTTAGAGGCTATAACACTGCCATTAACGAAAGAGAGCATAGCATTATACCAAATGATTGGCAACACGTGATAGATAAATATCGACGAAAGTATGACGTAAGAACTGAAGAAGATGATGTGGAAACGGATGAAGACGATAGTCAACAGAGCGGCAAAACAAACATCTGAAGATGACCGCGAATTTGCGAGTCGAAATATATCATCTACGCTGCTCAAATAAAAGGATATTTAAAGGTATTTAAATGTTTTAAAATGAAAATTTTCTTTTTGAGAATTGTGTCACACTAAAATAAAACGATCACGATTGTGTTTGAGTAGTATTTTTCTCCATGTAGTATGTTCTTTAATCAATGCTATTGCACTTAAAATAACACTGCTCTGCAAAAAAAAAAAAAAAAAAAAAAAAATCGATATCTGATACCATTTTTGCAGATTCTTATGTAAAATGACCTCCTGAATACGAATCTGGCCCCCATTTTGCTCCATCACCCAACGTTTTTTTTTTTTTTTTTTTTGGTATGCCCCCTTCCCCATTTTTATCATTGTTTGGTAATTTCATACCCATCTGTTTGATTTGGAGAGGTACAATGATTATTTTAACCGTTAAATGTCTTCTGACCTGAGGAGCTACAGAGGTAGAAAGTTCTAAAACATGAACATTTGTAGTAAGGAGGATATTTGAGGAGATTTGTGCCCAGAAAAAAAATAAATAAATAAATAAATATCAATAAAAACAATCAGTTTTTGTTTCATTTTTTTTTTACATATTCCAGCTTCCAGTTTGCCATTTTCTTAACACCCCAAATAATAAAAATTACACAGTGAAAATTTTTTCAAACAGTTGGTGAGTGGAGTAAAGGTCGCAAAGCCTTCGCAAGAAAGTCTGACTGAAAGTCTTGACTGATGACGTTTGCTTTCAATAACTCCTACGTTAAAGGTTTTGGGCAGTAAAACATGAACAGTAAAATACCCTCCTTTGACACGTGTTAAAGATCACCACACAATATCACCACTGTTAAGAACACCATAAAGTTCACTCTCTTATTGCAAAACGTGTGTTAAAGGTAGATAATGACTGACGACTACAATGATAAGAGCAATGACCTTTAACACATGTCAAAGCAGGAGATTTTACTGTTCATGTTTTACTGCCCAAAACATTTAACGTGGGAGTTATTGAAAGCAAACATCGTACAGTGAATCAGTCAAACTTTCTTGTGAGGGCTTTGAGACCTTTACTCCACTCAGCAACATTTTGAAAAATAATTTACTGTATAATTCTTATTATTTGGGGTGTTTTGATAAGAAAATAGCAAACTAGAAGCTGGAATATGTAAAAAATAAGAGAAATATTGCAAAAAAAGAAACAGAAACTGATTGTTTTTATTGATTTTTTTTTTCTATGCACAAATCCCCTCAAATATCCTCCTTACTACAAATGTTCATGTTTTAAAACTTTCTACCTCTGTAGCTCCTCAGGTCACAAGACATTTAATGGTTAAAATAATCAATGTTCCTCTCAAAATCAAACTGATGGGTATAAAATTATCAAACAATGATAAAAATGGGGGGGGGGGGGGGCATATCAAGAAAACGTTGGGTGATGGGGCAAGATAGGGTTCAGATTCAGATTGCCATTTTATATATGAATACGCTAAAATGGTGTCGGGGCAATTTCCATACCGAGTAGTGTTACTGATTATATCTATCTCTCTTTCAATTTAACAGTGAACAGAGAAGTGTCGGTACTCTAAACAAGAGGATTTGTATCAGGTGATTGAGGGAATTTGAGTGTCCCCCAGACTGTAAAAAAGAGAGAAACAAGTAATGTATGTGTAGAAAGGATCTTTTATCATTCCCACACTTGAAATGGGGGAGGGATGAATACATTCTTTCAAGCAGATATCTGATTGGTTATTCATCTATCTGAAACACAAGCAATAGGGTTGAAGAGTGTTGAACTTGAAAATAATCAGTGACAGTGAGTTGGTTGAAGTGGTGTATTCTGTTTATGTTTGTTTTTGTGCATAGTAAGAAAACATTCTTTAGTGCAAAATTTAACAAGAAAAATGAATATCATAGACAAAAAGCAGAAGAGAACAGTTACTTTGATAGAAACAAAAACTGGTGCACTAAGAAGTTGGATAAAGGATAACTTATTGAAAGTGTTGTGCTTGATTTAGGTGTTGGAGAAGTTACAGTTGGTAACTGGAAAAGAAATGAAGTTCAGACTGAAAAATTTTTTGCAGACAAAACAAACTGTAACAAAGCTAGAAAGATAATGAAGCACTGCAAGTTTGAAAAAACTTCTGAAGCCTTATTTCTGTGGTTCATGTAATTGTGGGAAAAGGGAAGTCCAGTTTTGGGACTGATGTTGAAGTCGAAAAGCTTTGGATTTTCACAAGAAATTTTATGATAATGAACCTTTTGATGCAAGTGTTGGATGGCTCGATAGATAGAAAAAACGATATGAAATTTGTCAACTCAACATAACTGTTGAAAAGCTTTCTGCAGATTCTGAAGCAGTTGTGGAATTTATAGAAAAATTCAATAAATTTATCACCAAAAACAATTTGACACAGGATTGAATTTTCATATGCTACCACTGAAAACCTTGACTACAAAAGAAGAATCATGAGAGCCTGGGTATAAGAAGAGAAAGGAAAAGATAACTGTTTTAAATTGTTAATGCATCATGTGCCTTGAAATTGAAACCCATGATCATCAGAAAGTCTAAGAAACCTAGGAGATTCAAATGCGTGAACATCTTGAGTCTTCCTGTATATTACAGAAATTAGAAAAGTACGCGGATGGATGTTGAACTTTTCAAGTAGTGGCTTCACAAGCAATTTGTCCTTAACATGGAAATTTTTTTAAAGAAAAATAAGTTGGAAAGAAAAACACTCTTGCTTTTTAGACAATGCTGCATGTCATCTGGATGAGGAGCAATTGGTAAGTGGTGAGATCAAAGCATATTTTTCTCCGCCAAATGTTACTTCATTGATACAGCTATTAGATCAATGTGTTCTTGAAAACTTGAAAAGAAATTGCAGAAAAAGGTGTTAGGAAAGCTGATTGAAAATATTGAAAAATAAGGAGTTGCAGAATATTTGAAAGAGATTACACTAAAAGATGTTGTGTATTGGATTGCCAAAGTATGGGAAGAAATTGAATAAATGACTATCAAAGCAGCCATATGATGAAAATGAAGCAACTGATGACAAATCTTTGTTGAGCCTGGCACAAACCCTTCCTGTTTCTGAAAATCTTACTGAAAAAGATAGCATCAAGTAGATGAACACAGATTAAAAGCAAGAAATTACAGATGACATGATTGCAGATATGGTGGAAAATCGCAAAGATAGGAAGATAATGGTGATGAAAACTATGTTACTCAAAAGAAAATTATGCATTCTGAAGGGCTAAGATCAATTGAGAAAAGTATTCAAAACATTGAGCAGCAAGAAGAGGCTATACATACAACTCTGATGCCATTAACAAAATGGCATAACATTGTAGCAAAAAAGTGTTTATCATCCCATAAACAAAAGAATATTAAGGACTTTTTCAAATGAATAATTTAATTATCTGTTTTTATACTACCAACTGTTGCAATGTTAAATGTTACAAACCATTCTGCAGTGTTACATAGACTGTAAGTACACTATACAAATTAATAAATTGTATATAACTTTATACTTAATTTCTTTAATTAGTGACCTTTTATGTAAATCCTATTTAACTGAGTTTTTCACTTATCTGAGGTGAGCTTGGTGCACATTAATCCAGATAACCATGACTCTACTGTACATATAAAATTAATTTTGTAAAGAAGACAGAACCAGAAGAGAGAGAGAGGCCTTTCCTAGCTTCTCAAAATTCATTCATTAATAACTATCAATATACAGTTAAATATGAAACTGTTGAAACTTTGTTGAACTGTAATGTGTGCAATAATTCTGAACCTACAGAAATAAAAGAAAGGTGGTGCACTATGAAAAGGAGAAAAAGCAAAAGCAAGCAATAAGGCCAGTTCATTCAATACGTCTGAGGGCAGCTGTGGCTATAACCAAAAATGTTCACTTGCAGTGATTTTAAAGGTTTTCTGATGTAAATTTCAAGATAAACATTTAATATTAGAAATAAATATTTTATTAAAAAAAAAAAATCTTAATAAGATAAAGATTAGGATCTAGAGCAAACCTTCAAGGTCAGATTCATCGTCCACATAAAATTCTGGCAAAGGTCTCCTCTTTGGTCTCTGTATAATAAAGAACAAACTTTTATGCTGTATCAGATTAAAAAAACTGAATGAAAATTTAAGCAAGTACACCAAACATTAAATAAAATATTACATCTACATTTATATTCCATGCACATTTTAAGAATTTGAAAATACTAAATTTAATTAGGTATAGTAGGGAACAAACATTGCAGAATGGTTGGGACAAGATAACAGGGGTAGTAGTGGCTTCAGAAAAATTTCAGGACACACTAAAAACTGCCCATTTTCAGAAGATCCCAGATATAATTTTACTGAAATTTAATGATATAAATTACATAACTTGGAAAAAATACTTAATAAGTAAAAAATATAATTTATAAAGTACATAATAACAATCACACTAAATACTTGTTTAAAAAAAAAAAAAAAAAAAAAAAAATTAGAATTACTTATAAATAGATTCATTAGAGCAGTTTTAATTTCCATATCTGGTGGGAATTTTTAACTGCTTTTATTACATTCTTAAGTAATAAATATAAGGAGAAATTATTAAATTTGTGAAAAATTTCTAACTCCGATTTTCAACAAATTTACATTTTCTGGGATGTTCTGAATACGATTTGACTATATTTAGAAAATGTCTGTGTGCATTAAAAAAAAAAATCTGGACACTGTTTCTTCCAAACCAATAAGCTAAAAAGACAATAAGACTTCTTCACACACCATAAATTTTAAGCCGCCACAACCGGTTTTGAAAGGACGTACTCTTCCTTCATCAGGTGCAAAAAACACGTGCTACTGCCTTGGAGGCAAAAGCAAGACTGAAAGCAGGGCAAAATCCAGAGGGGGAGGAGCAACACACACAACCAATAGGAAGCATCATGCAGGACCAATCAGAGAGGAACACACATGCACACACAAAAACAAAAGGAGGGAGGGAAGGAATAAACAATTAATTTTATTTTATTTTTTAATGATTTATTTATTTTTATTATTTATTTATTTATTTTATTTTTTTAATTAATATTGTACTAATAAGTAAATTTAATAAAATTAATTTATTATTATTATTATTTATTTTTTATTTAGAATTATTTAATTATAACTATTATTATGTTATAAACATAATGAAGGAAATTATTTAATAGAATTAAACAACTTTTTCCAGGCTGTAGTGGAATCAGATTTTTCATTGACAATTTTATCACGATTAAGGTAAATAGCTAAATTTTCCAAAAAATCCAGTTCGGAAATGCGTTTGGCATGAAAAATAATTTTGGCATCCTTTTGAAACCGGTTCTGCTGGCTTAAAATTTATGGTGTGTGAAGAAGTCTTATTGTCTTTTTATCGTTTGTACACTAGTTTTGCATTTAGTTTTGGCAATAAGCTAAATTCAACCAAACTTGGTATTTTGTTGACCTTTACCTAAACTGGTGCTAATTATATATTGGGATCAATCGCTCAACAAGTAGCACTGTTAGAGGTGCCAAGTTTCAATAAGAGCTATCAGTAATCAGAGTTATATATTTATGAAACGTGAACCGCCCCATGGAATAATTTTTACGCACAAACTCACATATAACGAATTGCACAGATTTTGTAAACAAATATATATTAAATAAAAAATTAGAAATAAAAGTAAATAAATGTGTATATCTTTACTTTCTTACAAAATGATTTTTTTTTAAACCTGCTTTGGAGGGGGGGGGGGGGGGACATTTAGATCTCTCTCTCTTTTTTTGGGGTATGTCTTACAAAAATTTATTTTATTTATTTTTTAATAGTCACTTTTTTATAGACAACTAGCTGGCTTCGCCCGCTAGCGGGTCAGTGCTTTCAAATGAATCACTAAAATTAATGAATCACTAACAGTAACTTTTAGTGTTAAGAAAAGAAATTTTAAAAAAAAGATAATTTGTGATCTGGTAAAAAGTCGGCCCGGGTCCCCACTGCCTTCGGCAGCGCAGTCCCGTGCGCGCTGTGCGCGCACAGCTTAAGGGATACACGCGCTGCACGCGGGTATTCCTTCCCTAACCCTTCATGCCTGAAAAAGAAAAAAAAAAAATCTGATCGGGAAAAAACACCCACCGGGTTCCCACTGCCTCCGGCAGCGCAGACCCATGCGTGCGTGTGAAGGTGTATGTGCGCTGGGTGCACATATTCCTTCAAGTCAAAATTTTATTCTTAAGAAAATTGTTGTCAAAATTTAGGAAATTTATTTTATTCTTGCTTCCATGTTGTTTTCTCTGTAAACTATAAATGAATTAAATTAAATTGATTTTATTATATCGTTTAGGAAAAATTTGATTCGATTGGATAGCTGATAAGTTTTAAAAGGTTTAGATAAGTTTTGTTTACATTATAGAAAAAAAGCGTTTTTACCTTGAATAAAGTTAATGTAATTTTTACATGGAAGTAATTATGGATATAAATTAAATTAAAGTAAATGTAAATAGTGCCACTTACTGTTTATTCTGAAAGGTATACTTTGTTTTTTTGTATAACACCTGGAAATTTAAACGATGTTTATCATCGGCATTTTTGTTCACGCGTTCTTTCAGCGATCGCTAAATTAAACTAATAAGTTTAGTTAAAGTTCAATAGATGGCGTCGTAATTATTTCCGAAAGGAAAAATGCAAATTAAGTGTGACGTTACTTAATATCGCTAGTCATTGGATGCATGTTGGAATCCTTCGGATAGTATATAAGAGCTAACTTCATTGCATTCGGGGGTCAGTTTTTAGTTTGCTGCATTAGCGATAGCTCTGTTTGCTAGTCGTAATGAAGGTGTTATATTAAGTTTTAAACATGAAAGTTGTTTTATTAAATTATTTTTCCTTCATTTAAAATAATTTCTTCAGATATAAGTAATTAAAATACAATGTGGCTTTAGTTTTCAAGTTTGTTTACCTTTTCCTCCCGTTTTCCTTCCGTGTAGTGTTGCCGTTCATTATAAAAGTTTGAACCATGGAGTCAGGTATTTGAGTCTGTTGTTCGTTGGCCTTAAGGGTTAACGTCGTATGCCTGCCATGTTCGTTGAAATGTTGTTTGTTAACTTTAAGAGTTGACATCGTTTTTTTATATAAGGTTTAAGATTAATTATTTTTGAATATAAAGTTTAAAATTGAGTTAGAGCTGGACGCTAATTTTTATCACTTGCCTGAGATGAATTTAAGTGTTTGTTTAAAATTTTATTAATATTTCAATTGTTAAGTTTTTAATTTTTCTTGTTAAGTTTGTTCAATAAAATTGTTAGTTTGTTTTACAATGACTTTGTCATTCTTTTTGAACTGCCTTATACACATTAGCTTAAGTCTTTGAGCTAACTAATTGAGTTGTTTCCACTGCATGATATTATGCTTTGCTAAATGTTAAATTAAGCCATATTGGCGATAACAAAGGTTATGAGCTACTTGGTATAGTATTACAGCCCATTGGTTGGTATTTTTTGAAAGTTAATTTTTTTGGCAGTTCTAATTTTTTTGAGGATGGCAGTCAATATTTTACCTAGTATTGAAAAATTGGGAACAAACAACTATCATACTTGGAAAAAGGATATCCGTTTTGTGTTAATCGAGAAAAATTGTTGGAATATAGTGAATGGGAGTGAAACACTACCGGAGGAGAAGGACGGAGCGGTAACAGGGAAAGGTCACATAAATGACTTTAAGCAGAGAGCAAGAATAGCACTTTCAACTATTTATTTAAATGTGACTCCACAGTACAGATGTTTGATAGACAGTTGTGAGTGTCCTGTTGCGGCCTGGAAAATTTTAAAGCAAAATTTTATTAGCGATTCAAGAGCGCAACACATGCAGCTTGTAAATGAGCTGTTCCATTGTGTAATGAAGCCTGGTGAGGGTATAAATATGTATGCATCACGAATCTCCAAAATTGCTGACGAGTTGAAGGAGTCTGGACATGAGATGGAAGATATATATCTTTGCTTCCAGCTGCTGAGGAATGTTCCTGACAAATTTGAGTCTGCCACCCAGTACATCTTGCGATGGACTGAAAATTTTGAGTTCAACAGAATAGTCGTGGAACTAGTAGCTGAAGAAACAAGGCTGAAACTCAGGGATGCAGATCGAGGAGCCAACAGAGTCGAAGTCCAGAATATTCATCATCAGCAAAATGGTAAGAAATCATTTCCTAAATCTATCACCTGCCATCGCTGTGGTCGTCGGGGACACATTAAAAGAAACTGTTTTGTTAATTTAAATAAACAGGACAATAGTACTTCTGAGAACTCTAAATTTAATAATAGTAAATCTAATGTTAAAAGAGCTAACTCTGTCACCCGTAACAAATCTAAACAAAATTCCCCCATGTCTTATATTGCTCAATCTTGCATAAGTAATTCTGATGATGAGTGCTGTTGGGCTTTTGATACCGCGGCCTCTCATCACTTTTGCAAGAATTTAGACTATTTTTCTGAATATAATCCTATTGAAGGTGAAAGTTTATTTGTTGCCGTTGACGGAGTTAGTTTTCCTATTATTGGTAAAGGTTCTGTTCATTTAATTTTTGATGATAATTCTTGTATTTTGCAAAATGTTTTATATTCCCCCAGACTAAGAAAAAATTTAATATCTGGTCAAAAAATGGACATTAATGGTGCCAGTTTCTCTGGTAGGGGAGGTTATTGGTAGAGACAACGTAAAAATCTTTTCTGCTGTGCTTGACAATGGTATTTACAATGTTTACCCTAAAGTTTATAAAAATGTTGATTTTAAAGATAATGGGGGGCACGTTTCAACTATTACTTCAACTGTTAATGTACCCAGTAATAAAAGTATTGAATTTTGGCATGGTCGTTTTGGACATGTTAGTCCAGAACTTATAGTTCATACTAGCAAGTGTAATGGGGTAAAAGGTTTACCAAAGTTGAAACGTGGACATTTTTTTTGTGAACCTTGTCGTCTAAGCAAGCAGAAAAGGATTTCTTTTAAATTAAATGAGAACTTTCAATGTAAATCTCCTTTAGAGAGAATTTTTATGGATGTCTGGGGACCGATAAAAATTTCTGGTAACAATGGGGAGAGGTTTTTTCTATCTATTATAGACATGTTCTCAAGAAAAACTGCTTTATATCCTATGTCTGAAAAATCGCAAGTGTTTTCCATTTTTGAAAAACACATAGCTAGAGCTGAAAGGCAGTTAGGAAAGAAGCTTAAGTTTTTGAGAACAGACAATGGTTCTGAGTTTGTTAATGACAGTTTTCGAAATTATTGTGAAAAGAATGGTGTCACACATGAATTAACCAATACCTTCTCTCCTGAGCAGAATGGTTTGTGTGAACGCGTAAATCAAACTGTCTTAAATTGTGCCAGAGCCATGTTAATAGATAGTGGACTGCCCCTCACTTTTTGGCCAGAGGCTATACTTTATTTTGCATATACATGGAACAGAGTAATACACAAAGGTCAAAGTAAAACCCCCTTTGAATTGTATAGTGGACACAAACCATCAGTTAGGCACCTTAAGCCGTTTGGGTTGATCACATATGTAGGTATCCCTAAACAGAAGCAGTCTCATAGCTTGACCCTAAAGCTCAAAAAGGTGTTCTTGTAGGTTATGCGTTGCGAACCAAAGGTTACAGAGTCTGGTTTGAGGAGGAAAATAGAATTATAGAAACTTTGAATGTTACGTTTGGTAATTCCCTCTTCAGCAAAAACAGTGGAGCAGTGCTGGGCACCTCTTCAATTGATTTGGATCTGTTCGGGGATAATCCAGTAGATCGTTCTGGATCCGATCCTGTTGATGTAATCCTCCAGGACAGATCTGATGAGGTTGTTGAGGATGACCCAATAGCAAGTCCTGTTGATCCTGAGCCAGATGTAGTATGGGTTCGTAAACCTGTCCCAAGGCCCACAGGAAAACGTGTGGATATTTACTATTATCCTGAGGGGTCAAGTACAAGGCTGAGGTCAATGAATGATGTCCAAAAATATTGTTCAAATCATAATTTAAATTTTGTGCCAGAACTTTTTGACTTTTCTGGTAATAATCTTTTTGAAGGGGTGGTAAAACAAGAACCTGTTACTTCTGTTTCACAGACTGAATGTAAGAAACTTATCTGACTAGATTTAACTGTTCCAAAAACTTTTAATCAAGCCTTAAAATCTGAACAATATCTAAACTGGAAAACAGCTATAGATGAAGAAATTGACAGCATGCGTAGTCGCAAAGTCTGGCACTTGGTTGAGTTACTAAAAGGCAAAACCCCGTTGGGAAACAGATGGGTTTTTGCAGTAAAACGAGATGAGCATGGAAACATTGCTCGTTTCAAAGCACGATTATTTGCCCAAGGGTTTAATCAGGTGAAAGGCGACACGTTTGATGAAACATTTTCTCCAGTTGTTAATTTTTCAGTTGTTCGATTTTTCTTTTCTCTTTTGGTGTCCCATTTAAATTGGTTTAATTCCCAGAGTGATGTGAAATGCGCTTATTTGTATGCTCCCTTAGATGAAGAGATATACATGTATCAACCACCTGGGTATGTTGTCAAGGGCAAGGAACATCTTGTATGTAAACTTGACCGAGCATTATATGGGTTTCATCAAAGTGGACGTTTATGGTTTTATGAGTTAAATCGTGTTCTTTTAGATTTGGGTTTTGAAAAATTTAATTGGTGCAATTGCACATACAGGTTTAAAGATTTTATCGTTCTACTTGTTTATGTAGATGATATTGTAGTTTTTGGTAAAACTCAATCACAAATTGACAATGTGATTAGTTTATTGGGACAGAAATTTGATTTGAAAGTTTTAGGAAAGACTAAGAAACTATTGGGAGTGGAATTTGAGTACAATAATGGAGACGTCCAATTGTCCCAGTGTACCTATATAGAAGAGATTTGCGAAAGATTCAAATCTTTTCATATCCCTGTTTCTTCTCTTCCAATTGTCAAAGGCTTGAAATATTCAAAAAAGGACTGTCCGACAAATCAACTTGAAATTGATGAAGCATCCAGGTACCCATATAGGAGTTTGCTAGGTTGCTTATCTTTCGTTGCTGGTCGTACACGTCCTGATATTGCTTATGCCACAAATATTTTTAGCCAATTTCAGAGCTGTCCTGGTCTAACTCATTGGAATGGTTTGGCCAGATTATTAGGATATGTTTCTTACACTAAATATTATAAACTTAATTTAAAATGTAATAAACCAGATTTAATAGCTTTTTCAGATGCAGATTTTGCAATGAACCGTGATGATTTTGTGTCAATGGGAGGGCAAATAGTTTTTTTGGATGATAGTCCTATTTCATGGAGGACGTTTAAGGAGAGGGGTGTAAGTTTATCCACCATGGAGAGTGAATTTATCTCCATGTGTGAAGGTGTAAAGGAATTAAAGTGGTTTGACCATATACTGGAAGATAGCTACAAATTTAATTTAATTTCTGGTAAACATAACTCTCCTGTTCTATATGCCGACAATCAATCCGCTATAGATTTTACAAAATCTCCCATTGAAAATAACAGGTCAAAACATATCAATGTTAAATTGTTTTTCATTAGGGAATGGCTTTTCGAGGGGCAGTTCAGTCTTAAATATATTCGTAGTAAATTAAATTTGGCAGATCCTTTTACAAAACCGTTAACTAAATCTGATTTATCAAAATTTATTAATAAAGTTCTCTTAAAGTAAATATAAATTTTTGAGAACTATGTTTCTCTATAAAGTTTTTTTGGAGCTATGTCTCCTATAAAGTTTAAATATAAATTTTTTTTATGGAAGTGTTTTCCATATGTTTGTTTGAAAACTGTTTTGCACATGATTCAGGGTTTTCATGTTTCCATTGAAATTGTAATGTATAATATAAGTTCAATTAGTTTTTATTCCTTAGTTGGGATATGTGAGACACAGCGCCGTGCGAATGATCTTTGTATTATGTGAATGTTTTTCATATTTCGTGTTTTTCATATTTATGGTTTGAACTCATCTTAATGTGTTAATGTTTTTTTTTACAATGGGGATATGGAAATTTTGTATATAAATTGTGTTTAATGTTTTCCTATTCTTTTCCTATTCTAGTAGATTGATTAATGGAGAACTGTTTGTGAAAAAGTGCTTTGTATTTGGAAGAGCAACATATGAACTGAAGCTGACCAACAACAAAATGTCTCTAAAATTTTTTTTCCAGTAGAAGTTTTACTGTGTGTATTTTTCTTTATTGTTATATGTAAAAATTTCAGGCAACTGATATTTTTTTTAAAGAAAACAAACATGATGGGGGGCATTGTTGTCAAAATTTAGGAAATTTATTTTATTCTTGCTTCCATGTTGTTTTCTCTGTAAACTATAAATGAATTAAATTAAATTGATTTTATTATATCGTTTAGGAAAAATTTGATTCGATTGGATAGCTGATAAGTTTTAAAAGGTTTAGATAAGTCTTGTTTACATTATATTTTGTTTAAATTAAGCCATATTGGCGATAACAAAAATGTAAAAAATCATTTCTCATCGGGTACAAATTCGGATCGAGTCCCCCCTTCGGCAGCGCAGTCCCGCGCGTTCTGCGCGCACACAAGTTAGGGGATACGCACGCGGTGCACGCCTATTGCTTCCCCCACCCTTTCATGCCCTCTTAATTAACCTACGTATACCAATTTTGAACTATCTAACTCAATTGGCTGAGATGCAAAAGAAAACGTAACCAGGACACCTCAAAACATGTAAATCTGGTGAAAACTTTCGATAATATAAAAGTACCTTAAAATATCTTTCAAATGATGTATTAAAAATAATTTAATCCTAATTAGAAATTGAAATATTGAAATTTGAAAATATTACAGCGCCATCTGGTGGTACAAATTTCTGTATTCCACTGTTCCATTCCAATTCAAAAAAGCTTTCTAATGATGCATTACTTATGAAATTACTTTAATTAGCAGCTGAGATACAAAATAAAACTAATTCAGGACACCTCAAAATGTGTAAATCTGGTGAAAACTTTCGATAATTTAAAAGAACTTTAAAAATCTTTCGAATGATGTATTAAAAATAATTTAATCCTAATTAGAAATTGAAATATTGAAATTTGAAAATATTACAGTGCCATCTGGCGGTACGAATTTCTGTATTCCCCTGTTCGATTCCAAATGAAAAAAGCGTTCTAATGATGTATTACTTATGAAATTATTTTAATTAGTAGCTGAGATACAAAAGAAAACCTAATCAGGAGCTCTTAAAACGTGTAAATAGAGTGAAATCTCACGTGCGGTATACACCTATTTCTTCCCCATCTTTTCCAGCTCCTCCTAATTAACCTATGTATACCAATTTTGAATGGTCTAACTCAATTAGATGAGATTCAAAAGAAAACCTAATCAGGAGACCTCAAAACGTGTAAATCAGGTGAAAACTTTTGATAACATAAAAAAAAAAATTAAAATATCTTTCAAATGATGCATTAAAAATAATTTAATTATAATTAGAAATTGAAATTTTAAAATATTAAAGCGCCATGGATCAAACCGGCAGCGCAGTCCCGTGCACTCTGCGCGCGCACAAGTTAAGGGATACGCGCGTGGTGCACGCCTATTTCTTCTCCACCCTTTCATGCCTTCTTAATTAACTTACGTATACCAATTTTGAACGATCTAACTCATTTGGCTGAGATGCAAAAGAAAACGAAATCAGGACACCTCAAAACGTGTAAATCTGGTGAAAACTTTTGATAATTTAAAAGAACTTTAAAATATCTTTCGAATGATGTATTAAAAATAATTTAATCATAATTAGAAATTGAAATATTGAAAATATTACAGAGCCATAAAAGAAAATTGATTCAGGAGACCTCAAAACGTATAAATCTGGTGAAAATTTTCGATAATTTAAAAGAACTTTAAAATATCTTTCGAATGATGTATTAAAAATAATTTAATCATAATTAGAAATTTAAATATTGAAATTTGAAAGTATTACAGCGCCATCTGGCGGTACAAATTTCTGTATTCCACTGTTCGATCCCAAATCAACAAAGCTTTCCAATGATGCATGACTTATGAAATTATCTTAATTAGTATCTGAGATACTTTAAAATGTGTATCGAATGATGTATTAAAAAAAAAAAAAATTAAACATAATTAGAATCTGAAATATTGAAATTTTAAATTATTACAGCGCCATGAGACCTTAAAACGTGTAAGTCAGGTGAAATTTCGAATTCTATTATCTACGGTAGTCGGTTAATGGAAGTAAATAGAAAAAGAAATATTTTTACCTAAAGTGTATTTGTGTCGTTCTGAAACTGGCATCCTCTTTCGACAGATAAAATGCGAGGCGTGTAAAGATAAAATTTAATTTGCAATTAAAATGTAAATCTTTTGTTTATTGACCAAAATCGATGAAATTTAAACTGCAAGTTTGTTTTGTGGTGTTAAGATTGTATACTAAGTAAAATGTGTAAAATTTGAAAATTTGAAGAAAATAGAAAATTGCAATTTTTAATCGCAGTACGAAACACGTGACCTCATTAAATACCAGATGTGTTTCCGTTGAAGACTGCTGTAGACTTATCGTCTGCAAAGCTAAGATTCTTGTGATTTGTTGGCAATATTTTTTTATAGTTTAGTTAATTTTAAAAAATCTAATTGTCTGATCGATAAGCCGTTTAAACCATCGGTTTAAGAAAAAAAGCCCTTTCCAATGGTATCTTGTTTGTAACAATACGACTGATATTTCTAATTTATTTTCCACTTTTTCTGTAAAAATGTAGTCGCTAAAAAATTAGAAAATGCTTAAAAAATAAATAAGCATGAAACCTTTTGTTTACATTAAAACTTTCTGAAATTTATTGACTTTTAATAATCTAACATACAAAAATAATACATCGGCTTGTTGCAATATAATGTGAACTATCATAAAGTCCACCATGATTTACGTGAAAATTGCTGTTACATATTGTACAATAATATGCCTGATGGGGTGATGAATCTACAGATCACAAACATGGCCATTTAGCAGAATACTCAGATAGAAATTTTTGATTAGGAACTTTTTTCTTCTTTTGATTATCACCATAATCACTCACTTAACTTAAAATACTATTAAATAAAAAACTAAACAAATTTGTCCACTTTTAAGTAAAAAAATAAATGCAGAAATGCGAGTCCAGCCGATAACAAACACATGATACTGAAAAACGAAAGTAAACAGATTAGCATTAGACCTCTAGCAATAGAAAAGGACTTCTCCAAACATCCAATCACCGTGCGTACAGTCACGCTATCATCATAGTTTATGAGAAGGAAATGAAACAACCTACCAACCTACGGAGTTTTCAAGCTACTTCATCCGTAACCACAATTTGCAGATACGGTGCAAAATCGGAGTTTGCTTGTTGTAAACAAGATAACGATGAGGAAAGGAAAAGCGTAGCTTTAAATATGCGATGCTTACAGTGTAGCAGAAGCAGGCTAAAGCATAGTTACTATGCCAACTGCGTAGTTGTTGGCAGTCCTGTTATGCATTTACCTCTATCTTTCATTTGCTGAGTGTTGTAAAGGAATTAAATTATTCAAATTATATATATAGGACAGTTTTATTCATAGTTCAAATAAGATTATATAAAAAAAGTGAAAATCTATTAAAAATCTGATTAATCGACCGCTTAATCAAGTAATGAACTACGATTAACTCTTAATTCATTCCCACCCCTAGTTTTGTATATATCAGTCGAGTCATATTGCTTAATTTCGTGTACAGTATCTCACAATAATTTTAATTCATGTTTAACAGAAAATTATACAATTTTTATTAAATGATTATAGTTCATGCATGTTTGTTTAACTTATACTTGATTTCGTAATTCTGTAATAAAAAAGGTATTTTAAATTTTCAGAGACAGCAAAGTGCAATAAAACAAAGCAGCATTAATTCATTTATAATTATGTACTATTATATAAGAATTATTACCTTAAAAGTTATGTTAGTTAATAAATCTGATTACCTTAAACATTTTAATTTACCATCTTGTGTACATTAATAACAACATTAATTTTTGATGTAGTTAAAAAAAAAAATAAAAATAAAAAAAAAAAAATCGATGTTTAGCCTAAAGAAAGATGTCCCCTTCCTCCTCTCCCCATTCCTCCAAAAAAAGGTTTTAAAAAAAAAGAAAAAACCTCTGATAATAGATTATTCCATTATTTTTGGAGAAATATAGAATGTGTTCGGAGAAATTTCACAAGTCTGAACATTTTCTGCACCTCTGGATATTTTCAAAAGAGAAAAATTATTAGGATAGATGGGAAGGGGCAAAAATATAGAAATAAGAGTTAGAACATTGAAAATTAGTATTATTAAGTTTTAAGGCCCGATAAATCGATTGCGGATATTCTCGAAAATGTAGAATACGATGGGCGGGAAGAGGTGGGGATGGGGCAGGGAGTGGCAGCCACAGGGACAAAAATAAAGAAATTCAGATAGAATGTTGGAAATTAGTATTATTAGGTTTCAAAGTAGAGCTGTACCGAGCACTCGGTATATATTCGGTACTCGGCCAGTTTGTCGAGTACTCAGTACTCAGCCAAATATGGACTAGGTATTCGGCCAATACCGAGTAGTTGTAAGAATTTCATTATTTTTATTTATTATTGAAAGAAATGTATTCATAAGAGTTGTTTATTAATAACTAAACTAAAAAAATGTGAAAATATAAACATAGAGTCATTAAACTTTCGCTGCAAACAGCTTTCTGCAGTTAAAACAGGCAAGTACTGACCTACCGTCAGGAGAAGGACTCTGAGGGAAGGGGTGGTCACTATAGAAACGGATGTGTCCACTTCATTTTAGGTAGACTGGGTGCTATAGGCTATCATTTGGCGCGAAATATGGGAAGAAGCAAAGAAAAAACACAGTGCGCAGTTTGTTTCAAACCTCCACTAATGCTAGGCGGTCATTTTTTTAAGTCAAAATTTAACTATTCACTTATATATTTATTTCTAAATTTATTTATTTTTATTTTTATCATTATTTTATACCAATTATATTTTATACCTGTCTATCACATTTGTGATTCCGTATTACTTTATTATTAAAAAAAAAAAAAAATTCTTTTTAAGAGAGGGAAAGCATTACATTGCGAAATTGTGAAAAAATAAATTAAATTAAAAAGTAAAATAAATAATTCCTTTAAAGAGCACATAAGTAACTAATTTCTTCTGCAAAATCTTTAAAATTCTTAGCATTTCAAACTACAAAAAGAACAGCTGCAGAAACAGATGTATCTGAATTGGCAAAATAAATAAGTAAACCAGAAATTATGGATTTGGATGGAAGTGGTAATGATATCTTGTTGACTCTAGGGAAATTTCTGAAAAGGTTTACTATCATAATTACTCCACTAATAACTTTTTAACCGACTTCAAGAAAAGAAGGAAGGTTCTCAATTCAAACCGTATGTTTTTTTTATGTTTGTTAGCGCATAACTTCTGAACGGATGCACCGATTTTGATACTTTTTGTTTTGTTGAAAAGGTCTTGGTCTGCAATAGGTCCCATTGTAATATCTTTACGATCTAAAGAAAATACAGGGTGCCCAAAAAAATCAGTCCCAACTCTTTTAACTGCTAAACGGCTGCAGCTATAGTGATAAAAATGGTATGTAAGTATAATAAAGTGGCCCTGCAGTACAAGGTTAAACCGCTTGCTGCGCCACCTGGTGGAAAATAGTGGAGTTAGTGTTCCTATCTCGAAAACGGTTCTAGAGAAAAAAAAGTGAATTAGAAAGTTGAAGATTATCACCGATTTAGTAGTTTAGACATTCATGCTAGCATTTCTATCTCGGAAACGGTTCAAGACAGGGGGAAAAGTGAATTATAAAATTGCAGAGCATCATCGATTTAGTACGGAAAGATAGTTTTGACATTGATACTAAAAGTACAAGGCTAAAAACGTGCCTTTTTTTGTTCGCAATTTCTTACACTATACACACTTGAGCTACATTGCTCACGTAGTAGCGTAGCTGGTGAGACATACGCTATATTTCAAAATACGGTTACTTGATACTTTTTGCTGTGTTGTAGAGATCTTGGTCTGAAGTAGGTCCCATTATAACATTTTTACAATCTAAAGAAAATAAAGTGTCATCTGGTGAAAAACAGCGGCATTAGCGCTCCTATCTCAAAAACGGTTCAAGATGGGAGAAAAGTTAATTACGAAGTTGTAGAGTATCATCGATTTACTACGAAAAGACAGTTTTTAGACATTATTGCTAAAAATAGAACGCTTAAAACGTGCAATTGTTTGTTCGCAATTTCCTACACTGTGCACACTTGAACTACGTTGCACGCTTTACAGCGTAGCGGATATACTCTGTGGTTCAAAGTACTGCTACTGTAAGCGATCACATCGATTAGCGCAAAGTCGTTTTCAACCAACTTCAAAAAGGAGGGTGTTCTTAATTCTTGCTATGTGTTGTTGTTGGTGTTTGTAAGCTTATAACTTCGTAAGAAATGCTCTAATTAACCGACTTCAAAAAGGAGGAGGTTCTCAATTCAAAGCGTATGTTTTTTTGTTTTTGTTTTTGTTTGTTAGCCCATAACTTCTGAACGGATGATCCGATTTTGATACTTTTTGTTTTATTGTAAAGGCCTTGGTCTGAAATAGGTCCCATTGTAAGATCTTTACGATCAAAAGAAAATACAGGGTGCCCAAAAAGGTCAGTTACGACTCTTTTAACTGCTGAACAGCTGCAGCTAGAGTCATAAAAGTGGTATGTAGGTACAGTAAAGTGGACATGTGCTACGCGTTTCAACCGCCTAAAGCGCCACCTGGTGGAAAAGAGTGGAGTTAGCGATCCTATCTCGGAAACGTTTTAAGACAGGGGGAAAAAGTGAATTATAACATTGCAAAGCATCATCGATGTAGTTTAGACATTAATGCTAAAAACAGAACGCTTAAAACGTGCATTTGTTTGTTCATAATTTCCTATTTTGTGCACACTTGAAAAACATTGCATATGTTGTAGCGTAGCGGGTGACATTTATGCTAGGTAAATTTCAAAGTATGGTTATTGTAAGCGGTCACATCGATTAACGCATAGGCGTTTTAAGCCGACTTCATAAAGGAAGAGGTTCTCAATACAAACCATGTTTTTCGTTGATGTTGTTGAAATTTGTTAGCTTATAACTTCGCAAGAAATGATTTAATTTTAATACTTTTTTTTTGTTGTCGTAATGATCTTGGCCTGAAATAAGTTTCATTAGGATTTCATTAAGATATAAACAAATTACAGGATACTCACACAAGTCTGTTCTCACACAAACTGCTGAACGCAAGCAACTACACTGGTAAAAGCAGTGTGTAAGTATCGATGTTGAAACTTCTGTCCGTCAGCTGCAATGCATATTTTACTCTTTATTTGAACTTTACGCTGCGCAATTTCCAGCGCAGCGGGTGACACGTATTTACTGTAAAGTTCAATATATATGCTTAACAGAATTTTCGGTTACGAATACAGCGTATCCTTTCTTTATACTTCTAAAGACTTTTTAACTTAACGTATGTTCGTTCAATAGATAGTTTTTTGGTCATATCCGATAAAGGCAAGAAAAGTGACACAATTTAAAAATGCAGCATTTGAGAAAAATCAACTTAAAAATAACTTGACTAGAATAAAACTGGCACAACTGTCTCTCGAGTGGATAACTTTCTAGATGGAGATGTAACTTTTTTGTTCACATTTGGCGCATTTAATGTATTTTTCAGTCACATAAACCATTTTTTGAGTAATGTCACTCTTCTTGGAAGTTGTGATTTGTGAAACTTCCGTCGAACGTCTTCTGATGCTCTGCTATATAAATAAGTTTTCACTGAAAAGAGAAAAATAAAATCTTTTTGTAAAAAAATAGAACCGACTCCAAAAAGGAACTACTATTCAAACAACTAAAAATGAAAGAAAATTGGCAGAAAATGGAACTGTAGATTGCGCCTAAAAGTATAAAATAATTTCCTTCGCCAAACAACCTATAACACTACAATTAATCATAACTTTTGAAGTCGGCGCAAAATTAAATAAAAATTGATACCTTTATTCAATACAAAAATTAAATCCTATTCAAAATACACGTCTCACATTGTTACCTGCAAAATGCAGCCGAAAACTACTTTGATTCAAGAAAACAAATAAGATTTCGTAAGCAGCAAAAGTTGGCGAAGATGCTGGTATCTGACGTCCTTGATGAACGAAAAATCGCAAAATTATCTGGCAAACATATATTTCTTTGGGATATCAGGATTATTTTAATAAGGTATATCAAGAGAGTAATCAAGAATATGAAACAACACATCGTACAATATATATTATGAAAATATACATCTTGCGTGTATATTTTTGCCTTACGTTTTTATCGCCAAATTCAAAAGCCATCAAGGATGATCTAACTTCGTAGAAACATAAATACCGCATTGTGAAGAATGTTCACTGTTCTATGTCGATGCTACTAATGGACCAATTGTATACAGTGATAAAATAATAATGGAAACACGAAAATGGATCATACGAGACAACAGCATTTGTTGCTACCGATCTAAAGACAAACCTTTAAAAATTAATTAAATTTTATTTAATTTTGCGCCGACTTCAAAAGTTATGATTAATTGTAGTGTTATAGGTTGTTTGGCGAAGGAAATTATTTTATACTTTTAGGCGCAATCTACAGTTCCATTTTCTGCCAATTTTCTTTCATTTTTAGTTGTTTGAATAGTAGTTCCTTTTTGGAGTCGGTTCTATTTTTTTACAAAAAGATTTTATGACAATATGTTATTGGAAAAATCAAACAGAATTTTACATTAATAAAAAAGATAATTAATTCGAAAACTTTAGAATTTTTTTCAGTGAATTTGCTCTAAAAATAATGCAGGAATCGTACAAAGATTTCACACAGAGAACTGATGATGCATTTAAATTTTGTTAATTAATGAAAGGAATTTTGGCTCTTAATTTTGACGCATTAATTAAAAAGCTATTACCAAAATGTAGGAAAAGTTATCAAATTTCCGGTGGTCGAAAAAACAAATCTGCAATTTCTATACCCTTACAAATGAATATTAATTATTGAATAATGTTAGTTTAAATTTAGCAGTCACTTAAATATTACCCTCAAATCTCATTTTTCTTTAATTTTAATAAATGTAGAACAAATATCGTATGACAGTTTTATATAATTAGTATAAATTAAAAATTTCCTTGGTTTTTAAATCTAAAAACTTTATAGCACTCCAGCTTTGTAAATAGCAGCATATATATATATATATATATATATATATATGTAGTTTCTTTCCTTTTCCTTTTTTTTTTTTTTTTTTTTTTTTTTGTACATTGTGATTATTTTATCTTTTATATCCACACTTTGATGAAATGGTAAGTTTTGATTTATCTGTACCAAGCTATACAAAATAAAATTTCTTCAACAATTGGATCATCATAGACTATTTCAACAGAATGTACTTTTAGTAATATTTATGTAAATTTCTAATCATATGATATAACCGATATAACATAGCTTGCATACCATTTATCAGAATTATATATACTGTAATATATATATATTTACTATTGTATTAATTTATACCACTATTACGTAATTATATTTTCAAAAATTGAATATTTATTTAATTGGAAAATTGATAGCTGGGACAGTTTACATGAGCATTTTTTTCCGCTCTATGAATATATTTCAATAGAATGATCCTTATCCTTAGCAAAAAAACAAAATGAAAAAAAAAAAAAAAAAAAAAAAATCAAACAAATTGCTAATTGCGCCAAGGTAGCACTTGTAATAAAAACTTAACCCACCTCTCCCTTTTGGTTTGTTCTTAGGAAGCAACCCTACTCAGGGGTCTTCTCGTGACGGTAATACAGTAGATTGCCACCAAACTTGGTATAGAGACTATTCATGATATGCGCTTATCCATTCTAGTTACAAGAATTTAAGTATAACCATCCTGTATGTGTGTAATATGCAATTTTTAATTTTTTTTTTTTAATAAAAACTTAGTACATAAAACTGTATCTATAAAACAGACAAAAATAAAATATTTTAGAAAAAAGAACCCTTATATAATACTAATATAGTAGATAAAACTTTAGTTACATATTTGTGCAAATAAAAGTAAGACACTTTTAAAACTGTAAAAAAAATTGAATTTTAATTTAAAAAATAATAATTATGAAAAAGGTAACCACGCTAAAATGTTATTAAAAATATATTATCAAATTTGTTGTTCGGCAAATTATGGCCCGAAACCAAGTATCTTTTTACTCTTCTAGAATTTGAAGATTAATGAAGTCTATCATGTTTGAAATGATAAAATATTTATTTTAATGTTCTCATTTTATATGTAAATTTCATGTATCTTAAATTAAGCCTGAGTGTATAGGAACTTTTATATTCTCTAAGAATTATCTGAGAATGATTCACATCTGAGAAAAACTGTATAATAAAGAATGAAGTTATCAGTTATTATGATTTTAATAATCCACTAAGCTGGAAGTATCCAATATAACAATGAACCTAATTGTGTATATACACTACAAAAGTTCTCAAACGTTTCATAAAAACATGCTGTTTGTCATTTAACTTAATTTTGCTTAAATTTCTTTGTTTAAATCCTTTTTTAGATTTCAAGATGTGCAAAATTCTTCATATGTACGTCAATTATTCTTTCTTACAACTACCGTATATTTCCGAATATAAGCCGATCCGTATATAAGCCGAGAGTACATTTTTCCCTGCAGAAATTTGCCCAAAATTGCAAACCCGTGTATAAGCCGAATTGAAAAAATACTCTTTTTAAAGTTTGAGTATATCGCCAAAATGGAGAAAATATTGCCAATCTATACAACCTTCAGGATAATCTGTCCAATGAAATTGCGCGAAATGCGTGCTTATCCAATAGAATTCCTTACCTTGCTTAGCCATAACGTAAAACGTTCGCAGATTGTTCGCCAACGGCGATAGTTTTAACTCTGGCAACCCTATCAGAAGGGAGGCAAACACAGACGTGAACGCAAGTCCCGGCAGCCGAAAACGATGGCTACCGTAATACCGGGCCGGGAGACCTAACCCTAACGTCGATGAAGCAATGCCGCCGCTGGATGTTTACATAAATAAGCCGTGTAAAGTCCGATTGCATCGATTTTTTTTAATGACGTATCTAAATTATTTTGTATATTTCTACTTTTCAGTATTTTTATCAGTACTTCAAGACAATCTTCAAGATAATAAAAATACTTCTATAAAAAAAACGAAGCTTTGCCGCTTTTGCTAGTGTAAGCCTAGAAACATTTTAAACAGAGATGATTTAAATTTAATTGTATAAATTAAAAATATGATCGGGAGTCCTGTTTTTTTTTCAAGTTTCTCTTATACTATTTCTGAATCAGACAGAGAATTTACTCCGTTCGTGTTCGTGCACTCTGCCGATGACTTCAGTTACCGACAGGTCAAAAAGAAATGTAAACAAACGTGACTACATCGAGCGTTTCGTGAAATAAATTTAAAATTGCTAATTTAAGAGTTTTATATGTGATAATTATTTAAAAATAAGGTTTAATATAACTATTTTACTTTATATATACTTTTTAAGCTTAAAATATATGTATTCAATCATTGTTTCTGAAGTACGTTTTTTGCTAGAAATGTAGATCCGTATATAAGCCGACCATTATAATACAGCTTCCGAAAAATTTCCAAAAATTCTCGGCTTATACACGGAAATATACGGTACTCGGTATTCAATACTCGGCCAAAGTGCTCCTCGGTGCAGCACTATTTCAAAGCCCGAGAATATGATTGCAGATATTTTTGAAAGTGTAAAATTAATTAGGAGGGGTGGGAATAGTAGGGAAAGGAACTTGTGCATACGACGTGCGTGCATACACTGCTGTAGGCAGTGGGGACCTGGACTGATTATTCCATTGATGAGAGAAGAATCTTTTTTTATATTTTATATTTATGTTTTTCCTTACAATAATATAATGATTCAATAAGAGTGTTAAACATAAATGTGCACATGCAGCACCCAGTGACCTACACAGCCGAAGACAGTGGGGACCCTTTTTGCCATTTTTGTCCAATCAAAAATGTTTTTTCTCTTTTTTTTTCACATGATAAATATTAATGCAATTTTGAGAATTCAATAATTATAGTGAATCATTTAAAAATAGTGGCCAGTGAAATGGGCATAGCCTGCTAGTGAAAACATAAAACATATCTTGAAATTTGAGACAAAATGTTTTTTTCAACTCGAGTAATATGTATTTCTGTACATTGATAAATTTTAGTATTATACAGGATTTTACATAAAAATAGAAACAAAATAAATACAAAAATAGTACAGAATGTTAATGCAAATATGGAATGCAAAAATTATGTTTCAGCTATAGTTATTGTACTTCCACACTATTACATCATTTAAACTTAAAAATATGCAGGGTAAATTTTAGGTATGCAGGTAACTAACCTTAAGTGTGTTCAGAAGTTGCTGAATTTTAGCAGAAACTTTCCACTTTCCTGTACCTGCAAAAAAGAACAAATAAATACAGATATCACATGCAAAATTTAGAAACTGTATAGAAAACAGTTATATTTAAAAGCAAGTTTTTAAAGAAGTTTTAAATTGAAGCAAAGAAAACAATATATATTTACACATGCCAACAAAATTTTAGTCGCTTTGATTGGAGATTGTATCTATAATAGACACATTTGTAAATTTAGTCATTTTTTTTTTTGTAAGTCATCTAAGCAACAAACTTTCTTTTAATTAAATTATTTTCTAAAGGAGGCTCGCATTCCATCACTTTTATATTCTATTCATTACTACCTGGGTCACTTTCAGAATCGCTACTATGAACAAACACTAATATGACTTAGACCTGGAAGAACAAGATCTTCATAGGTAACAAAAGCCACATTAATCTTCTTTCTTCTGTGAAGTGGCATATTAATCTTCTTTCTTCTGTGAAGTGGAACAAGTACTCTGTATCTTTGAATAGATAAAAATTTCTGTCAAAGAATCATTTACTTCTCTGTTATATGCAGTATCCAAGTTAGATGATAATTTTTCCAATATTTTTGAAACATTGAAAAGGACAAACCCCAATCCTGAGATTAAAATTTCTTTTAATCGCAGCTGTTGATATATCATAAGATTTTTACAAAATGACTTCCTTTATGGTTTCTAGAGTTGTTTCAAGCAATTATATACCCTTTTGCAAGTCTAGCCCTAACTCCATGGACAAATCAGAAATAGAAAAGCAAAGCAATTAATTCAAACTATAGCCAGTCATTCTTAAGTAAAATTATAGTCACTGATCAATCCAGTAATACATTTTCAATTACAGAATTTGACATCATTAGATAGATTACATATTAATTCACACACAAGGTGATAGATAATTTTTCTAATAGAACATTCAATTTTTCCAATTATCATACAATCAGGTTTCTTGTCAAAAGGTGAGAATTTTTCACCCTTACTCAGAAACAAAGTGAGATAAATGAGAAAACAGAAAAATACTTTTTAAAAAATCCTGAATTAATGATGTCTAATTTTACAGCTTATTGATATAATTTGAGTTTAATCACATTTAATTGCTTAACTATGCAGATCACTGAAATAAACAGTTATTGCTCTGCAAATTGATGAAACCTACTTTTTTTTTAATACCTTTAACAAGAAGATTATTTCCACTTTTTTTCTTTTTTGTATGTGTGTGTTTCATTGTAGAAATCTTATATATTTTGCAGCTGATCAGCAAAATATGTAATTTTCCTATTCAAAATTTTTAAAGACTTCAACTTTTGTTAAGATCTGTTTAAATTTACTTATCTTTAACACTCTCCAACAAAGTTGAAAAATGTTGACTTCAATCTGTCTATCTGCGCACTCTTAACTCCTGTAAATATTAATGGAATTTCTTGAAACTGATATATGGTATTCAAGTCCACTATCGAATGTTCCCTATTAAAAATAAAGTAAATGCCACTTCAGGTTTGTAAACAGGGACAACCAAAAGTATTCAAAAGCAATGTGTTCTATGATAGGTAATAAACTGGTCTATAAACTGTAGGTCTAACTAATAGGTCTACAAACTGTATTTTAATACCTTTACTTTGCACAAATTTTAACGAAATTCAAATATGTTAATTAAGTTTACTATTAGAAGTTCTCTCTTGAAAATGGAGTAAATACCAACTCTGTTTTGTGTACAGGGACCCTGAAAGTAATTCAAATTTTTCAGTGGAATAAAAGCAGCAATTAGATTTTGTTGTTAGCATTTATTTAGTTTTTTAGAAAGCTTAGAAGTTTAAAATAACTTTTTTTGTATGCTTTTATTCGGTATTTTATTAAAATGTATCAGCCAAAGGAATGTATCAGCAATGGAAGAGTTGCTGAGAAATAAACCATAATAGAAGATATACTTGCCACTTGAAAGAAGGAAAGTCTCATAAAATTATATCACTTTTATTTCTTCAAAAATAGAGACATTCAGTCATAAACATAACTTGAATTCATAAGATGATCATTTTCAGCAGTTTAATAAAAGCAATTAATTATACAATAACTTCAAATCATTAATAAAACTTAACAAACATATTTTGAAAACTTAATAACTCAGACTTGATAAAATATCAATTTCATCCGGACCAGCCGGTCAATTTTTCATATTACTACATCAGTTAACAGAATCCATGCCAATTACCAACACACCCCAGAACCAGGCCCCGACTTACGGCAGGGCATACGGGGCAAATGCCCTGGGCCCCCCTTCTGGAAGGGGCCCCCCTACAGGCGAATACAGAAATTCTGCAACCTAAAGACCTCTTATGCCACTGCAAGGGGGCCCCCCCAGAATAGGCTTGCCCCGGGGCTGCAGGTAGTCTAAGTCGGGCCCTGCCCAGAACTAAAAAGATCTGGTATTTATATATATGAAATAAGGACGTTTAGATCGTCATCGATCAAACGGACGAATCACAAACGAACACCTGGCAGGTGTAAAAAGAAACAATTAAGGATTTACATAATGACGATCGATCTTTAGCTACGATGTCGCCATCTAGTGGGAAAAACATCGTTAGAAAAATTAAAACAGTCCAGAATTGATAATGAAAGGTGTTGCATGGAAAAGATCGTTTTCAATGTAAACAAAACGGTAATTGATAATTAACAGTATAAAAATAAAGTTTAAACAACTGAAAAATAAGGAACTGAAGAAGTATGTTTTAATTTATAATCTATTAAATAAATTAAATAAGTTATTTTATAAAAATGATAAACTGACTAAACATAGCATGAACTTTCAAAACAGATGATATAATATGATTAAATAGCTATTTCTATAAGCATGAGGGAAAGTTAGGAGGCGATGAGAATAAAATAAACTAAGGATTTTCTCATCAAATGCCCCCCCCCCCCCTATTATTGCCTCATAAAAAAAAAAAAAAAAAATGCATGACTCCTTAAGAAAAAAAAAAATCAGCATGGACCTATTACCTAACATCTTAAACAAGATGAAAAAAATTTTAATTAAATTTCAAACTAATGCAGTCAAACATCTCAATAACATAAAAATTAATAGTTAAATTTAACACGAAAACAACAATTAAGTTGTAACAAATCCAACTTCGAAAATTCTTAAAGCATTTTTCTACAAAGAAAATTTTCAATTTTTTTTCTATCTTAAGTCTTAAAACTCCACCAATTCAAAAAAAATTTAACTACTCCAATCCAGAACAGAGTCTAGAATATCCTAGATAAGAGGCTAACAAAAAAAAAAACACAATTCCTTCCATTTCAGAAAGCAAGTCCAAGAAAAATTTATATTTCATTTTAAAATTTCATTAACAAACATGGCAAAATATATTTACCAAAAAAAAATTACTTATCAATTTCAACTCCAGCATTAAACTCCAAATCAAATATTTAAACCTATATCAAAAGCAAATTACAAATACAAAAATAATCTTTATTTAACAAAAAAAAATTTCAATTTCTAGCCATCCAGAACTTGGTAAAGCGGACAAAAACATCGGCCTCTCGCATTCACTTATTCGTCTTTCAAACATATTCAAGAATGAATTTAGGCACAATTATTCACTTCTTTTAAAACAAATTCTGGCTAGCACGGAAAACATACGTTCCACATAGACTGAGGTTTCTAGATGCCTAGAAAAGAAAAGAAATTATAATACACATAAAAGATAGAAACAGAACAAATTTTAATTATGGTAGACGAGACTTAGTGACATTGCCAAAATTCAAAAAATTGGGACTTACAAAAATAAAAATAACATGCCCAACCAAGGGCCTACATATGGTGGTTACTCCCAGAAAACTATTCCTAAATGATTCTCTGACAATTTACCGGTCAAGGGTCACCTATCCGAGACGGTACTATAGGCTGTTCGAATCATCGTAAATAGCCACCAAAAGCACCATTCCCATACATAGACGGGAATTAAATTGTCTACCAAATTAATTTTTAAAAGAATACTAAATGAAGTAAAATAAATTTAAAGTACTAAAATAATTACATAAGTAAAAAAAAAAAAAAATGCTGGGACAAACTCTGTTATAATAACTATGTACAAATCAGCAATTTTAACTAATCAAAAAGTCCATGAGTATGAAGTAGAAACACTAGATTAGAACAATGTGCAATCCAAATTTTAAAACAATGTAAATATTTAAACAATTTCAAATTTAAAACAATGTACTGGACAATAAAAAAAATATATTTAAATGTACTCAAATTATCTATAAGAAAAATATGGCATACAAAATTCATATATGTACAAGAGAAAAATTATGTTATAAATATTAAATTTATAAAATTCAAAAGTTCAATTTTTGTCAAAGGCTTGGTGAAAATATCTGCAAGGTTTGATTTACTACGTACATAAGAAACAGAAAATTCACCATTATTTAACAGATCTCTAATAAAAAATAACTTAATGTCAATATGCTTAGTTTTATAATTTTCCACTGGTGATTTTATGAAATCTATAGCAGCTTGATTATCAACTCTCATTACAGCATCATTATCAAAATTAGAAAAAATACATTCCTCAGCACATTCACGGCGTATCTGATCAAACCAAACCAAATTCTTTACAGCCTCAGTCATTGCGATAAATTCAGATTCCATGGTCGACAAACTAACACATTATTCTTTAAAAGTACGTCAGTCGACCAGAGACTTATCAAGCAAAACTATTTGACTGCCAATTGAGGTCCGATCGTCACGGTTAGCTGCAAAATCTGCATCTGAGAAAATTACTAAATCATTAGATTTACAAGAAAGTTTAAGTTTGTAATGAGAAGTTGATTTTACATAGCCCAATAATCTCAATAAACCATCCCAATGGAATAAACCAGGATTCGATTGAAATTGACTCAGGACATTAACAGAGTAGACTATATCAGGACGAGTACGACCAGCTAAAAAAGAAAGACATCCCAAAACACTACAATACGGTAAATGAGACATTTCAGTTATATCTTGACTAGATGTAGGACAATGAGATCTGGAAAACACAGTACCCTTACTGATAGGTAAAGAAGAATGAGGAATTTTAAACTTAGAAAATCTTTTACAAACATCATTAATGTAATTGGATTGGTGAATTACTACTCCAGATGGAGTATCCTCAAACTCAACCCCTAATAATTTTCTTGTTCTCCCCAATTCTTTTATATCAAAATTTGACTTTAATAAAACTAAAACTTTATCAATAAGTTTCTTATGTCTTCCAAAAATTATGATATCATCAACATAAAGAAGAAGTACAACATCTGTCCCATAAAGATAAACACAATTACAAGATGATAATTTTCTAAATCCAATATTAATTAAAACATGATGTATTTCATAAAACCATTCTCTCCCACTTTGATGTAATCCATACAGAGCCCGGTCCAATTTGCAATACAATGTCTCTTTACCAGATTCAACAAATCCAGGAGGTTGTAGCATATACACGTCCTCACTTAGTGGTGCATACAGGTAGGCACAGGTGACGTCACATTTAATATGCGACCACCCACAACATGAAACGAGAAGGGAGAAAAAGAACCCGAATAACACCAAAATTTACAACAGGACTAAATGTTTCTTCATAGGATTCACCTTTAACCTGTTTAAATCCCCGGGCCACAAGGCGAGCCTTATGTCTAACTATCTGTCCAAACTCATTCCTTTTTATTGTGTAAACCCACCGGCAACCAACAGGAGTGACGTGATTAGGTAGTTCAGTCAAATGCCAAACTCCACGTTCTTGCATAACCTTCATTTCCTGTTTCATTGCACTCCACCAAACCTGACTCTGCCTGAAATTACATGCCTGTTTAAAAGTCCTGGGTGCTGAAGGGTGAACCAAACTCGAAACAACTGAATCACTCTCACTGTCACTATCTGAAAAATCTGATGAATTACTTGGAATCGGAATAATGCCAGAATAAGGATTTGAACCACTAAAATCAAATAAATCAGGATTAAACATCAATTTATTTTCCCTACAATAATTTTCAATATCATGAAGTGATCTAAGACTAAACGTTTTGCCTAATTCATAAAAGTAAATGTCAGTACGATTACCAGTACGACGAACAACAGGCTTCCTAGTCCAACTAACTTCCTTAAGATGGGGAATAGTAGACTGATTATTACTAGACACAGAATCTTTACTCCCCGTTCCCCTAGGTTGAGAATCCGGGGTACCGTTGGAAGGACCTGGGATGGCCACAGGTACAACTTCAACAACATCCCCCAGATTTTGCTCAACACTAGGAGAGAAAAGGGCATAATCATCGGTGCCCAGTGCAGCTCCACTGCGACCTAAACCACAACACGATTCATCAAAATTGACATTACCAGATTCAATAATTTCATTAGTCTCTGGAATCCAAATTCTATACCCCTTCATTTTGAAAGCGTAACCTACTATGCTTACGGGCTTTTGCTTCAAGTTTAAATCGCCTTTGCTTCGGCACACCAACATAAGTGACCGTACCAAAGGACCTTAAGTGTCGAACAGAAGGTTTTCTTCCACCATATAACTCAAAAGGGGTTTTCTTCAAATGTTTGGGACAAATACGAATCCAAGTATAAACAAAATATTTAAGAGCTTCAGGCCAAAAACTAGGATCCAAGTTACTTTCAATTAACAATGTACGAATACCATCAGCTGTGGTAGACATGAACCGTTCAGCAATGCCGTTTTGTTGGGGAGTATAGACGTTTGTAAACTCATGACGAATACCTTTCTCACTAAAAAAGTTAACAAAAGATTGATTAGCAAATTCTCCACCATTGTCTGACCTAAAGGACTTAACCTTTCTTACCTAGAAAGTCTCAGCCTTAATAAACACCACACCACATCATTTTCACCACATCAAAAACTTCAGACTTCATTCTTAAAGGATAGACAGAAACCTGGCGAGAAAAATCATCAATGATTGAGAGAAAGTATTTTTCGCCATTTCGTCCCTCATTTCTACACGGTCCCCCAAACATCAGCATACAGAAGCTCTAGTGGATGATTTGACCTGATATTTTTACTTGGTTTATGAGATACACTTCTAAACTTTCCTAACTTACAAAATTCACAAATGAAATCAGATTCCCTTAAGCCTGGTAATCCCCGTACACCTTGTCTACGACTAGTATGAGCTACTAAAGATTGACTAATATGACCAAATCTGCGATGCCAATGCATCATTCGACTTCTAGCATTAGCAGACAATACTTCAAATTTAACAGACTTTTTACAGGAATCAGGGATTTTAGGATAAAGTTTATAAATTCTATCTTTAAGATAAGCACTAAACAGGTACTCATCCCCCCGGTATATTTTCACCTCGCCTTGACTACCATAAAAAGATAAACCTTTTAAATCTAACTGTGGTCCCGACACAAGATTTCTACTTAATTGATCTGAATACATTACATTACATAAACTAAAAACTCTTTGACCAAATCGTAGCTTGACTTCCCCTTTACCCTGAATAGGAAATAAAACATCCTTCGCAGACACGGACATTTCATCATTTAAAGTCTCAAATTTAGAAAATAAAGTCCTATTGTTGCAGAAATAATGGCTCGTCCCACTGTCAAATAGCCAATCGCTTTATTTTACAACATTGCTTACACTTGAATGGGAAACAAAAAAATTCAACTTACGTGAACTATCCGACGGTGATCTGGCAGCCTTTTTGGAACTCTAGAAATGTCCTCGACCATGGGGATTCCTTCCAACTGATCTGGACTCTCTATAAGATGGCAAAGGAGAAGCATCTGAACTAGAAGAAGTGGTACCAGTACTACATTCACTTGAAACTGAAGATGGACTGTTAAACCTAGAGCGACAATCATTTCTTCGTGAGGGAGAAAAACGTTGAGGAGACACAGAGTTCTTCTTAGAATAACATCTTGACCTCAAGTGACCCAGTTTTCCACATGACCAACATCTTCTATCTTTGAATCTGTTTTTAGTAGGCTGTCTTATATTAGATTTAGAAAAACTTGATAAATTTACATTTTTAACACTGTCCTTATCCCGAAGCCTCATTCTGGTTTCTTCAGCAATAACACTATCCACAATTTTCTCAAATTGAAAATCTTCATCAGATTTACTTAACAACAACTGGACAATATTATCATAAACTGATGGCAAGTATCTCAAAAACTGATAGCATAAATAATTCTGTAAAAAATTGTCATCAATTTGTTTCAAATCAAGGTAAATCTTCTTAAGTCGGGAGGGAAATAAATTTATAGACTCTCCATGTCTAATCCTGGCTTCCATTAATTCTGTAAATAAAGTTAAATGGTGAGCTCTTGTATCAGGATGAAAATTTTTCCGAAGTCTGTTCCAAGCATCTGTAGGCTCCTTACAGTCATCTATAATTCTTTTAAATTCTGGCTCCACATTGAGATAAATCAGAGAAAGTACTTGATTAGCACGTAAAATGAACAGTTTAACATTCTCAGCTGAAACAGTTGAAGACACCTCTGGAATTTTCTGGTTTTCATCAATTATCTCCCATAGACCCTTCTCCATTAACAAGTAATGCATGTCAGAGATCCATGTTGAAACATTTCTTGAATTCAGCTTCTCAATCTGGTTGGTAGCCATGTTGGAAAATAAAAAACTTTGAACTGGCAAAGACACACCTTGAAAGCTATCCTTTAATTCTTTTTCTGTTTGCCCCCCCCCCCCCCGACTCTTCTAAATTTTCATCCGTTTCTACCTTTTTACTCATTTCAAATTAACAAATTTCTTTCACGAAAAACAAAAAAAACTTGTAAAAAAAAATTGATCCCATCAGTTGTTGCTGTAATTTACTATAGAAGATTAAATATTGCTGTGAACGCCGCACCTCTGATTTCAAGAGTATTCCAAAACAAGAACTGAAAAATTTGGTACGAAAATGTGGCAACGTGTGTGCGTATGTGAATCAAGATGGACTAACGTTCCATTCTATATGTTTTTTTTAGAAAATACTTTATTTGATGTTAATTTATGTGTTCGTTATGTATTTTATGTTTGTGCCGTAAGTAAAAGTAAAATCTTTAAAAGTAAACAGAGCGTGATCAGTGTCTTAATGTGTCTCGAGATGATTTTACAGGAAGAAAAGAACCAGGTGCGAAAAAGAAGTCGCCACAATTGCCATATTTCAAGTCTATATTTTAAACAAAAATCCAGTTGGAAAAATCAATAAAGTTCAATTGCAGAAAAAATTATGAAGAATTCCACTGAGTAAATATTATAATTAAGTTCAATTGTAGAAATTCAAATTTAAATGAAGAAAACTTGTTAAAACAATAAAGTTCAACTGCATAAACTAAAATTTAAATGAAGAAAACTTGACCAAAATAAATCTTAATTTCAATAAAGTAGATGCATAACTGCACATTTTCAACTGTAAACAAACTCTTGCTAAAGCTGTAACTTAATCTCCTGAAAAAAAAGTTCTATAACTTGAAATTATATAGAGTTTACTTCATAAATACATACTGAAAATCATCTTCTAGTTATGGAAAATAAGGCCCATAACCTCTTGTAATCGGTATTTTATTAAAATGTATCAGCAGAAGGAATGTATCAGCAATGGAAGAGTTGCTGAGAAATAAACCATAATAGAAGATATACTTGCCACTTGAAAGAAGGAAAGTCTCATAAAATTAAATCACTTTTATTTCTTCAAAAATAGAGACATTCAGTCATAAACATAACTTGAATTCATAAGATGATCATTTTCAGCAGTTTAATAAAAGCAATTAATTATACAATAACTTCAAATCATTAATAAAACTTAACAAAAATATTTTGAAAACTTAATAACTCAGACTTAATAAAATATCAATTTGATCCGGACCAGCCGGTCAATTTTTCATATTACTACATCAGATAACAGAATCCATGCCAATTACCAACACACCCCAGAACTAAAAAGATCTGGTATTTATATATATGAAATAAGGACGTTTAGATCGTCATCGATCAAACGGACGAATCACAAACGAACACCTGGCAGGTGTAAAAAGAAACAATTAAGGATTTACATAATGACGATCGATCTTTAGCTACGATGTCGCCATCTAGTGGGAAAAACATCGTTAGAAAAATTAAAACAGTCCAGAATTGATAATGAAAGGTGCTGCATGGAAAAGATCATTTTCAATGTAAACAAAACGGTAATTGATAATTAACAGTATAAGAATAAAGTTTAAACAACTGAAAAATAAGGAACTGAAGTAAGTATGTTTTAATTTATAATCTATTAAATAAATAAATAAGTTATTTTATAAAAATGATAAACTGACTAAACATAGCATGAACTTTCAAAACAGATGATATAATATGATTAAATAGCTATGTCTATAAGCATGAGGGAAAGTTAGGAGGCGATGAGAATAAAATAAACTAAGGATTTTCTCATCAGCTTTAAGTTTATTTGGCGTCCGCAATTATATCTAGTAAGCTAGAGAGTTAAAATAACTTTCTTTTTGTATGCTTAAATAACATTTTGTGGCATCTGTGCGACAGGACGAAGCAAAACAATATGTTTCAAGCAATTAAAGGTTTTAGAAAAGTCGATCTGAAGTTTGTAGCGGAAGAGCTTGGCGAAATAATTCCTCCTGAATGTACTATTGCTACCTTGAAGGAAATTATTTTGAATAGCAACGAATATAAAATTGATCCCAGTTTTGTGCAAGAAATTCTATCAACGGCTGTTGTTGAGAGGCAAGAAAAAGAAAAATTGAAAGAAGAGCAAGAAAAATTGAAGCTAGAGCAAGAAAAAGATCTACAGCAACGAAAATTTTAATTTGAACAAGAGGAGAAACTTAAGCTTGAACAAGAAGAAAAAAGGCTTTTAATCAAGAATTAGAGATAAAGAAGATGGAATTAGACCAACAGTTGGAATTGGCTAGAATACAGTCCCAGACCTACATTCAAGGGGAGTCAATTTTAACTGTTAATGAAAATAATGCATCTAGAAGAAAAATTTCCTTACCCAAGTTACAATTCCGATAATTTGATGGGGATTTAAAAGAATGGCTACCATTCTGGAGTCAGTTTGAGCAGATAGATAAAGATAACGATATTCCTCCAGAAAACAAATTCCAGTACCTCATTCAAGCAACGGTCGCTGGTTCCAGAGCACGAGAAGTTGTAGACAGTTTTCCGCCAACTGGCGCCAACTATGCCAAAGTTATAGAGAGTCTAAAAGCTCATTATGGAAGAGGTGATCTTCTAGTTGATGTGTACGTTAGAGAATTATTAAAATTAATTATAGTTGCGCATACAAAAGAAAAATTTTCTCTTACTTCATTGTACGATAAACTTGAATCATATTTAAGGGCTCTTGAAACGTTGGGTGTCACTACTGATAAATGCGCTTCTATATTATATCCTATGGTAGAATCCTGTTTTCCAGCTGAATTTTTGAAAGCTTGGAATAGAAGTAACATTGTTTCTACTAGTTCTGATGCGAAAGAACGGTTGGACAATTTCATGCAATTTCTCAAATGTGAAGTTGAAGGAGATGAAAGAATAAATTTGGCGGTCGCCGGTTTTGGTCTGGCGAAGAAAAATGATGACCGAAATTACAGAAAAAGAAGGACTTACACTGATTTTGTTAAGCCTATACCTACTGCCTCTACTTTATTAACGACCTCTTTTAAACAGGATCTAAAGAAAAATTGCGTGTTTTGCGATGGAAAGCATATGAGTTCAGACTGTTTTACGGCACGAAAGATGAGTTTTAATGAGAAGCAGAATGTTCTAAAGCAGGGGTGGCCAACCCGCGGCCCGCGAGGAAACTTCCGATATTTAAAGTAACTTAAGTTAACAAAATAAAAATTAAGAAATCCGTTCTGCCTTTTGGAAGTGGAAATAACTTTCAACAATTATGATTGCTAAAGAATCACACTATTGTAATGAAATATAATCATTCTTTTCATTGTAGTTCCTAATACATATGTCATAATTCTTTTTAATTATACTATTGTTAACTTCAGCTTGAAAATAATTTAAATTAATTTATTCAGCGCCAAATCTTCACCTTGCCCTCCCTGAACAAGGATATGCATACATGATTTTTACACTCATAAACGTACACTTATAAACGTACACTCATAAACGTACACTTACACATGTATACATATGGTGCGGCCCGCCTGAATAAAATAGATTTCCAGTGCGGCCCACCTGAATAAAATAGATTTCCAATGCGGCCCATCAAGTGTTTTGGGTTGGCCAGGCCTGTTCTAAAGGATAAGAAGTGCTGTTTCCTCTGTTTGGGGTCAGGTCACACTACCAAACAGTGTAAAGCTGTCCTGAAGTGTTTTATCTGTGATAGAAAGCATTCCACCGTGATGTGCCAAAGTCTTGATAAAGGCAAAACAAATGAAAGGAAAGAGAAGTCAAATGAAAGTGAAGTAAATATGGCAAATTTCAATAAAAATCCAAGGATATTTCTTCAAACTATAAAAGCAAAAATCGTCTCTGATAATAAAGAAAAGGATATTCGTCTAATTTTGGATACTGGTTCACAAAGATCATATATTTTGAAGAAATTAGCAGAAGAAATGAAATATGCAGCCATTAAAAAAGAAAACGTTGTACATTCACTTTTTGGCAGAGTCTCAACCAAAGAATATGAACATAACTTTTATAAAATAAGATTAAGAGATTTGACAGGGAAATTCAGATGCAATTTTGAAGTTTTGGATCAAAATATTATATGTGAAAATGTTAAGCCTGTGGGAAAAGGTTCTTGGCTGAAAGAATTGGCCGAGAAAGGCATTGTTTTGACAGATATTGGTGATGCAGATGAGTCTATTCAAGTACTGATTGGAGCCGATATAATCGGTAAACTATTGACAGGTCGAAGAGAAGTGCTGTCTTCTGGGCTAGTTGCAATGGAAACACTTTTTGGCTGGACATTAATGGGAAAAGTTCCTCAAGAAAGTTCATCTAAAGAAAATTTAGCTCTATCAGTTACTTCCATGTTTGTAAAAGAAGCAGAAATTTCTGATTTATGGAGATTAGATTTACTTGGAATAAGTGATCCAATCGAAAAGCTATCTAAGATGGAAGTAGATTGTCAAGTAAAAGAGCACTTTCTACAGACAGTAACACGGAATAAAGATGGTCGTTATGAAATATCCTTGCCATGGGCTGAAGATAAACCACCTTTTCCTGATAATTTGTGTTTAGCCAAGAAAAGGTTAACGAATGTCACACAAAAACTACTTGCGAGTAATATTTATGAAAAATATGAGGAAGTACTTTTAGGATGGCTTGGTGACAAAACTATTGAAGAGGTTCCTGAATGTGAAAGGTCCTTTTATGGACACTACTTACCTCATCGACCAGTTATAAAGGAGAATAGCACTACTTCAATTCGTCCAGTATTTGACGCATCAGCAAGGCCCGACTATGCTTTTTGAAGGCACAGGGCACTGTTGCTATTTGGAGGCCCCCTTACCCTGCTCTAAAGATATCGCCAAAAGGACCCATTCTCAAAAACAAAAATTAATTAAAGTAGTGCATTTTTAAAATTTTCCCTTCAATTTCCTTATTTTTTTAGCAACCTAGTTTTATGTTCAAGACAAAGGACAAACTGAAGCACATTGATCAGCCAATGTTTAGGAAATTAGTCATAAAATTTAACAATTGTTTAAACTTCCTAATAAAATATAGAAAGAAAATTTTAATTTTTGTTTTTAATGGACATATAATGAAAAAAAATTTTACTATTACTTCTCAATTTTTGGAAATGAGGTCCCTTAAATTTAGAGGCCCTGGGCCAGTGCCCCGTGTGCCCGTGCCATAATCTGGCCCTGCGGCATCAGCAAGAATCGAAAACCATCCATCTTTGAATCAATGTCTACACTGCGGTCCAAATCTCATTGAATTAATTCCTGACATACTTTTGCGACTTAGAGAAAATAAATTCGGTGTCATAAAGAAAGCGTTTTTGCAAATAAGCATCCGGAAAAAAGATCGGGATTTTTTACGTTTCCTCGGGTGGAGCAATCCAGAACAAAGTGAGCTTAGAATATTTCGTCATGCTAGAGTCGTTTTTGGAGTCAAGAGTTCACCTTTTTTGCTTGCTTCAGTAATAGAATACCATATTAAAAATGATGAAGAATACGACACAGAACTTAAGCAAAGATTGTTGAGAAGCTTCTATGTTGACAATGTTGTTACGAGTGTCCGTACGGAGGAAGAGTTAAAGAGATTTATTACTTGCTCTAAAAACCTAATGTCTAAAGGCGGATTCGACCTAAGAGGATGGGAACATACAGAAGAGAGAAAGAACACGGAACACGGTAAAGAAGCTGTTGTACTTGGATTATACTGGAACAGATTTTCGGACATTTTAAAGGTCAATGTATCCTGGACGAAAGATGTAAATCTGGAGAAAATAACAAAACGTACGATGCTATCAGTGGCACATAAAGTTTTTGATCCAATTGGTTTTACTTCACCAGTCATGATTTGCCCCAAGCTGATGTTACAGAAAACCTGGAAAATTGGTATAACCTGGGATGAAGAAATTACAGGGGATCTAAAAAACGAGTTTATCGGATGGTTTCGTGAATTAAATATATTGGAAGAAATTGAGATTCCGCGATACATTCAAGTCACTACAGATAATTTAAAAAAATGTACTCTTCGTACATTCTGTGATGCTAGTAATCAGGCTTATGCTGCTGTTGTATTTTTGAGAATAGAAAAAGCTGATCAAGTGAAATTATTCCTTCTGGCTGCCAAATCCCGCATCAGTCCCTTAAAGTGACCTCGAATGGAGCTTTTGGTGGCTTTGATTGGTGCTAGATTATCGAAATCAGTAACAGATGCATTCAGTTGGGAAAATATGGAAAGATATTTTTGGAGTGATTCCACGACAGTTCTTGCATGGATAATCAGAGAAGAGAACTGGTCAGTTTTCGCCAGGAAACGAGTTCAAGAAATCGGGAGTTTGACTGATCCTTTTTTATGGAAATATATTCCCAGTGAAATTAACCCTTTGGATCTACCCTCTAGAGGTTGTAAAGCCAAACAACTTGTCTCTCTCAAATGGTGGGAGGGTCCATCGTGGCTTAAGAATCCATATGAGTATAATAAACATATGAATTTCACCTGCCAGAATATAAATGAAGACGACGTTGAAAGAGAAAAGTTAAAATCAACAAAATTACTGATAAATGTAGATGAAAATTCACAGAATACTTGGTACTATCAATATTTTTCCTGTTATGAGAAAATCGTGCACCTTATTGGATGGATTCTCCGTTTTAAACATAATACTTGTAATCCAAAGGATAAAGTGAAAGGAGAATTGAGAAGTCAGGAATTTCACAAAGCAGAAATGAAAATAGCTTGGATGATTCAGAAGGAAGCTTTTTCCTCTAAAGATTATGAGAAATTGAAAACTCTTGAGACTTTCAAAGATGAAGAAGATATAATACGCGTGAAAACTAAAATTTTGTATAGACAAGACAAGAAGGATTTTCTCACACCTATCGTTCTACCATCTAATTATGAAGTTGTTAAACGACTAATTTCATATTTTCATCTGAAAAATTGTCACGCAGGTCCTCAGATTCTTTTAAATTTGATTAGAGAAAAATATTGGATTTTGAATGGAAGAAGAACTGTGACATCTGTTTTATCTAAATGTACTACTTGTAAAAGATTCAACTCTAAGAACGTGGAATCTTCGCCTATTTCTCTACCAGGAAATCGAGTAAAAGATGCAGCTGTGTTTCAGATCATTGGTATTGATATGTCTGGTCCTTTGTTTCTGAAAGACAATCAAAAGAGTTGGGTTATCTTGTTCACATGTTCTATCTATCGGGCAGTACATTTTGAACTTGTTACATCAGCATCTACCGAGGTTTTTTTGATGGCTTTAAGAAGATTTATATCTCGTAGAGGAAGATGTTCCATTATATATTGCGACAATGGCTCTAATTTTGCTGGTGCAGCCAACTATATGAAACGACTGAACTGGAATCATATACAAAAGGATGGAGCAATTAATTCAATTGAATGGAAATTCAATCCGCCAACTGCGGGGTGGTGGGGCGGATGGTGAGAGAGGCTCATCAGACTGATGAAAGATCTATTAAAAAGAGTCCTTGGGCAAGCGTGCTTAAATTATGAAGAAATGATTACTGTATTGGCTGATTGCGAAAGCATTATCAATTCTCGACCTTTGACTTACATGTCAGAGCAAGAAGCTATTAAACCAATTTCTCCTGCCATGTTTTTGAAAGATATTCATGAATACATTTTACCAGACATTGATGCAGTCGAGGGAAATTCTTTTAAACGAAGGCTTAAATACAGACAATCACTGCAGATGAGTTTGAGAAATCGATTTAGATCAGAGTATTTGGGTTTACTTATTCAGCGACCGAGTGTGAGAAGAAGCCAACAGACAGTTTCTGCAGGAGACATTGTGTTGGTGGGAGCGGACAATAAAAAAAGAATGCACTGGCCATTAGGACGCATCATAGAGCTTATTCATGGCAAAGATGGAAAAGTGCGCCTCGTAAAGTTACAAACATCTCATTCAGAGATACATCGACCAATACAAAGAATCTATCCTCTAGAAGTATCATCTAGTGACGGTGCTGAAAATATGTTTCCTAATCCAGCTGAGCTGTGAAGGAAGCACAAATTGAAAAGCCTTTGGAGGATAAGTCCTGCAGGGAAATTAGAAAGACTAGATAGGGAAGACTAATTAAAATGCCAGACACCCTGATTTTATGAAGAAGAAATCTTCTAGAGATATCAAAATGAAGAGTTTTGATTATAAGATATAATCAAAAGGTGGGAGGATGTTAGATATTGTCCATGTTTTATTTTATTCTCTCATTTTTATATTTTTTAACTCACGTGATGTATTTTTATTATTGTAAAAAAAAGAAAAGATTTCAGATGATGCTCGTGTGCGTGCATCTAGTTTCGTTTTCTCAGTATTCAAATTTTTCAGTGGAATAAAAGCAGCAATTAGATTTTGTTGTTAGCAGTTATTTAGTTTTTTAGAAAGCTTAGAAGTTTAAAATAACTTATTTTGTATGCTTTAAGTTTATTTGGCGTCCGCAATTATATCTAGTAAGCTAGAGAGCTAAAATAACTTTCTTTTTGTACGCTTAAATAACAAAGCTAGCATGAACTTACGTAAATGGGCAACTAATGATAAAAAGTTGATTGAAAAGTTGATAGAAAAAAATTTTGATATTCATCCATTTTGTTCAAGTGATTCAACTGAAACAAAACTAAAGGTTTTAGGCATACAATGGAATATTGAAGAAGATTGTTTGAGTATAGAGACTGCTTTGCTTGATAGATTCTTTAAGACGAAAGAAAAATACTAAGCGATTTATTCTTCAGACAGCTGAAAAGCTTTATGATCCATTGGGTTTTATTATGCGATTTACTGTCAGGTTAAATATTTTGTTGCAGAAGTTATGGCTACTGAAACTGCCTTGGGATGCTGAACTTCCCCCTGACATCAATGATGAGTGGTCCAAGTGGTGCAGTAGTGGTGCAGTGAAGTTTCGGAACTGAGTAAAATTAAAGTTCCAAGATTTGTTTTGGAATCATTTCAAGCAGAGGCAGAAATTCATGTTTTTTCTGATGCAAGTCAAAAATCTTATGGAGCAGTTGTATATGTTAAAGTGAAGCGTCATGAACAAATTTCTGTACATTTGATGACTTCTAAAAGTAGAGTCGCACCAGTAAAGAAGATATCCTTGCCTCGTCTAGAATTACTTGGTGCACTTATTGCTGCAAGACTAGGAACTGAAACTAAAAAAATTTTGGATCATAAATTATCATCTAATATCTTCTTTTGGAGCGATTCCAAAGTCACGTTATACTGGATCAAAGGATCCAGCAAAAGATGGAAATTATTCGTCAAAAATTGTGTAGATGAAATTCAAAAATTGACTGATCCAGATTCTTGGTTTTACTGCTCAACCAAAACCAATCCTGCTGATCTCGAAGCGTGAAATTAGTGCTGTCTCTCTAGTGGATAGTGACAAGTGGTGGACAGGCACCGAATTTTTTTATGGAGCCACAATTTTTTGAACAGTGTATGTCACCTGTGATTCATGAAGCTGAGTGCTTGAGCAAAAATGAGAAAGAATTTTGTTTGAACGAGACTAGAACTTCTACTGACAATGATAACTTGTTGTGAAAGAACTATGATAATCTGTGAAACTTTGAACATTTTTAACGAACTTTTAAGTCTGAGTAACAGTTATTATAAAATAATTAATGTTCTTTCTTATATTTTTAGATTTATTTATAATTGCAGAAATAAGCTGAAGAAATCTGGACCTTTAAAGTTGGAAGAAGTGCAGGTAGCCGAAGAAGACCTTATGAACAAAAAGTCCTGTCAGGTAAAAGGGATGACATATCAGGTAAATTAAAAAATTTGAATCCCTTCATGGATGAGAAAGGGGTAATTCATGTAGGTGGACGGCTTGAAAATGCCTCTTTGCCATTTTCTCAAAAATATCCAGCAATACTGCCTAAAAATTGTAGAGTGTACATAAAAAATTACTGCATATTGGGCCCCAAGGACTGCTGAATGCAGTACGGTTAAACTTTTGGCTATTGGGTGGCCGAGATTTGGCTCGGAAAAAAGCTCACCTGTGTGTGACCTGTTTTAAATGCAAACCCATTTTATCATCACAAATTATGGAGAACTTATCATACGAACGTGTGAATAGGGCACCTCCATTTAGTATAACGGGATTAGACCTGTGTGGTCCATTTTTTGTTACCTATAAAAATCAAAGAAAAGGCACTTTAAATAACGTTTATATTTGTATTTGTGTATGTTTTTCTACTAAGGCCATCCATCTTAAACTATTATCAGATCTGACTTCCGATGCTTTAATTGTCACATTAAAACGTTTTACCAGTAGATGTGGCAAATGTTCCAAAATTTATACTGATAAAGCTACTAATTTTGTAGGGTCAAATTTGAAATTGAAAATATTTCATAAATTAATTAACTTTCCTGATGAAAATTTGGCTAATTATTTTTTCATCCAAGAATATTGATTGGAATTTCATACTTCCCAGATCCCCTCATTTTGGAGGACTTTGGGAGGCTGGCGTGAAATCAGTAAAACATCTCAAAAGAGTTATTAGAAATCTTCATTTTACATATGAAGAATTTGAGACTATTGTGATTCAAGTGGAGAGAATATTAAATTTGCGCCCTCTTACTCCATTAAGTAATGACTTAGATAAATTTGATGTTTTGACCCCTGGTCACTTTTTAATAGGAAGATCCTTGATAGCTATATCTGAGCCACTTATAACTGATATAAATGAAAACCAATTAAGTTGTTGGCAAAAGGTAACTAAAGTTATTAAACTTATTTGGAAAAAATGGAAGTCTGATTATTTAAATACATTACAGGCTAGATAAAAGGGATGGTTGAAAAGAATGATTTAATGGTTGGTCAAATGTGCCTCATTAAAGATGACTTTTTGCCCATGATGACATGGCTGTTAGGCGGTATCATATCAGTATATCATGGATCTGACGGAAGGGTCAGAGTCGTCAGAGTTAAAACAAAATCAGGGGAATTTAAACGTACTATTAATAAAATTGCAGTTCTGCCAATAGAATTACAAAATAATGATTAATTGAAATTGAAATATTTTTATGATATTATATAGATACTTGAATATTGTGTTTTTGTAAATTTATAATTTCTTTAATTATTTTTATTATTTGTATTAATGTTTTGTTGTATTTTAAATAATTGTGCTGTAAGTTTACTGAAATTAATGTATCCTGGGGAGTATGTTTATCCCCTAATACACTGAGTTGTGAAGTGGTGCTGCGATCGCCCACTTTTCCATGTACCGGTAGTTTGTTTTGGTTTTCAGTTTGTAAACAGAAGCATGAAAGCTCAGAATGCCAAAGTGTCGTTGCCGAGAATAAAGTTTGATATGATTTAAAATTAGTTTCTTTAATTAATTGTACAGTCCATTATTTAATTTAAGAGTATTATATTTACTGCAATAACACGAGGTTGGCTCGTTAAAAGTGAGTTATGCTCCTATCGACTTAACATTGTACCAACCAAGTATTTCTGTTTACCTTGTTAAATCCAGAGTTCTTGTTAAATCAGGACTCAGTATGTGTTATAATGTAACTCCATGGTTTTAGTCATGCGAGTGCGCATTCTGTGTCAAAATTGATATTAGTTTAGAGTTTGAAAATGGCTGTTGTTCTATATGTTTTGTGTTTTGTGGCTGTTGAATAAAGTTATAATTTAAACAGCTAGCATTGGATTCTATGCTTAGTTAAGCAATATTTAGAGCCTCCGGTAAACCTGTATAGGAAAAACATCACATGGTGGCAGCGGAAAAGCAGTAAAGTGAAAAAAATACTGTAAGTAATTTGTTTTGCATTTACCGATATTGAGCGAAGCCTATTCTAAAATTTTCAACTATGATGGAAACTGATAAAATTAGTGTGGTAAGGCATTCATTTCAAGTTACGCCACCAGAACCATTTACATTTTCTACGCCAGCTAATTGGTCAAAATGGATAACTCGTTTTGAACGATATAGAGTTGCATCTGGTTTGAACAAGCAATCGGATGGTGAGCAAATAAACTCATTGATTTACATCATGGGCGATAAAGCTGAAGATATTTTTGTTTCGTTCCAGTTAAGTACAGAAGATTATCAAATAGTCCTGAAAAAATTCAATAACCATTTTGTAGTAAAAAAGAATACTATTTTTGAGCGAGCGCAGTTTAATAAGTAAATTCAACTCGAAGGAGAAAGAGTTAATGACTTTATTACGGCACTATATCATCTAGCTGAGAGTTGCGAATATGGAAATTTACACGATGAATTGATTAGGGACAGAATTGTAGTTGGAATAAGAGATAAAGCCTTAAGCAAAAAGTTACAATTAGATAGTGAATTAACATTAACAAAAGTTATAGAAAAGGTACGTCTCAGTGAATCCATTAAACAGCAACAACTAAAACTTGGCGAAGCTGAAAGAGCCACTTCTTTAAACATTATTGGCTCAAATAAAACTGTTCGTTACCAGAATAATTTCCAAAATAAAAAGGAGAATAAATTTAAAGAGAAAAGCACAATGCCGAGAAATATTAAATTTTCACAGAAAGATGGAAAGTGTAAATGGTGTGGAAAACAAAAACATGACAAAAGAATGTGTCCTGCAAGAGACGCCAAATGTCGAAAATGCGTCAAGATCGGGCATTACGAAAAGGTCTGTTTTTTTAAAAGCCAATCTAAAGGTTCATCGATTTCATTTTTAGACATACTTTTTCACTTAGGGAAAATTAATGAAGATTGGACAACCGATGTTAAGATAGAAAATCAAGATTTAAAATTCAAGATAGATTCTGGCGCTGATCACTCCGCAATTTCTACAACAGTTTATCGCTTGCTAGCCAAGAAAACTAAATTGGAGCCAGTTCATAAAGTCCTATGCGGCCCTGATAGAAATCCTTCACCTCGACGTGTTCCTATACCCTTACTGAAGAAAACCGAAGATGCGTTAAAGAAGATGGTGGAGCAAAAAGGCATAACACCTGTTAGTGAGCCTGCAGAATGGTGTTCGCCAATAGTTATAGTTCCAAAGAAAGATGGACAACTCAGAATCTGTGTGGATTTGACAGAGCTTAACAGAAATGTTTTGAGAGAATTGCACCCTCTACCCAATGTTGAATATACATTAAGTCTTTTATCAGGTGCCAAGATATTTTCAAAACTGGATGCAAATTCAGGTTTTTGGCAAATACCATTAGACGAAAAGTCTTCATTTCTCACTACCTTTATTACACCATTTGGGAGATACAGATTTCTAAGATTACCATTTGGAATCTCATCAGCTACGGAACATTTCCAAAGAAGAATGTCTCAGTTGTTGGAGAATTTAAGTGGCACTGCTTGTCACATGGACGATATTCTGATTTGGGGATCCACTCAAGAAGAACATGATGAAAGATTAAGAGAGGTTTGCAAGAGATTAAAAGATGCCAACTTGACTTTAAATGAGAAAAAATGTATTTTTTCAACTGAAAGTATAAAGTTCCTGGGTCATATAATCGACAGCCAAGGAATCCATCCTGATGATGAAAAAGTTGCAGCAATTAAAGAATATAAACCCCCAAGAAATAAAAAAGAGCTGAAACAACTATTAGGATTCGCCAATTATCTAGCACGTTTTGTGCCAAATTTCGCAGAATTAATGTATCCTCTTACGTCGATGCTTAGGAACGAGTGAGAAATTGTATGGGATCATCAATAGAAAAATGCATTTGAAAAGTGGAAGAAAATTTTATTCCAGTTCCAGTTTTAAAAATATTTGATTCTAATAAGGAATCTATAGTCACCACAGACGCATCATCCTATGGTCTGGGAGCCACTCCACGTCAAAAACTGGAAGATGGAAAAACTTTCGTAATCGCCTATGCATCGAGAACATTAACACCGGCTGAGAGTCGCTATGCCCAAATCGAAAAGGAAGCATTAGCTGTAGCATGGGCATATGAGAAATTCAGAGATTACTGAACAGGGTCTCATTTCTTGATTGAAACTGACCATAAGCCGCTGATTCCAATTCTTTCAAGGGAGCATTTAGATGATCTTTCTCCTAGACTGCAAAGAATCAGATTAAGAATGATGAGATATTCATACACTATTACTCATGTTCCAGGGAAGAATCTTTATGCAGCCGATGCTTTATCTAGAAGTCCAAGAGAGCAATCATGTGAAAATGACGAACTAGAAGAAGAAATTGATGCATACATTCAGATGATCACTAATAATCTTCCAGCAACTTCTAATAGGCTGAAAGAATTTCAAGAAGCACAACAATCTGATGCTACCTGCCAGAAACTTTCTTCGTATGCAGTGACAGGATGGCCCTCGAAGAAAGATGTAGATCGTCTCTGTTTACCGTTTTGGTAAAATCGCTTTGAAATTTCTATTCAAGATGGTCTTTTAATGAGAGGTTGTAGAATAATAATTCCAAAGTCGCTCCAAACTGAAGTGCTGAAAAAGATTCACAAAGGACATCTTGGTATAACTAAATGTAGAGCTCGTGCGAGATGTTCTGTATACTGGCCAAAAATTAACAAAGAGATTGAGGAAAAAGTGAAAAATTGTCCTGCTTGTATCGAAGAATCGAGCAACCGGCATGAAACACTAATTCCGACTCCATTTCCAGAAAGACCTTGGGAAGTTGTAGGCCTTGACCTCTTCAAATACCAGAAATTGTGGTACCTCCTTATAGCAGATTATTATTCACGGTATCCTGAAATTTCAAAACTTGAAACCTTGACTTCGGAAAAAATAATTAACCATTGCAAATCTATATTTTCTCGTCATGGTATCCCAGAAATACTCAGAACAGATAACAGTCCACAGTTCGATCCAATGAGAACACGAGAATTTAATGAGTTCGCAAGAAGCTACGGTTTCAAACATATCACAAGCAGTCCGAAATTTCCCCAAAGTAATGGATTTATAGAATCGAGCGTAAAAACAATCAAAATGCGTATTACGAAATCTGCTGATCCTTATCTTGCGCTAATGGAATACAGAGCAACCCCACTGGAAAACTGTTATAGTCCCGCAGAACTCTTAATGGGTAGGAGAATAAGAACAATTCTCCCAATAGCTAATTCTCAACTACTTCCCAAATTGATCAAGAAAACTGATTTAGAAGGCAAGGAGAGAAAACAAATAGAGAAACAAGAAAGAAATTACAACAGACACCACGGGACAAGAATTCTATCAGAACTGGAGAAAGGACAGGGAGTATGGGTTACTGACAAAAGAGTGACAGGAAAAGTGTTACAGAAAACCTCATTTCTGAGATCATATCTTGTTCAATCCGGAAAGAGCGGAAAATTTTTGCACTGTACCATAAAATTTCTCAGACATAAAACAAAATAGCTGATATAAATCACTTTTTAATAGCTAGACATGAGTTCTCCAATAAAATATATTGTAAGATTGCATTTTAGGAGTCATACACAAATTAGAAATGAAAACAATGATAACATAAATAAACACGCATTTTAATTAGCAAATATGTTTAATCATATTTGCGATTTAATCATATAGATTTTTCATAAAATGCAATGCTAAAATTTTTTAACTGATCTTAACTTTTTTTTTTTTTTTTTTTTTGGGGGGGGGGGGGGGGGGGCAATAAGAGGCAGAAAAATTTACATTTTGTCACTTTTAAAACTAAACTCCCAGAATATTTTTTTTTATCATTCCTATAAAATTCTGCACCTTTTTTACACACATTTATAATTTTATTATGTCTAAGATGAATATTTAACCAAATCAAAGCTTTTTGAACATCTTATAAAAGAAAAAACAGAAATATCATAAAAGTAATGGATCTCTAAATATAAGGAAAAACAGGAAGCATGAAACTTGTTTTTAATAGAATGATCAAATAAAATAACAATTATACCAGTATCATAGCTTAGTCCAGTTGATGAATGATGCGTAATTCGAACAGATGTCATATGGGCTTGATTATAACGATTAACATGATCAGCAGATGTCCACCTAGTTACTTCAGCTGATGTGTTAGTTACATCTGGTTGAACACTTAGACCTAAAAAAACAAATAGCCATGTTACAGATGAAGCTCCATTGTCATATGAATAATAAAAACTAACTATTATCATACTTGGTGTAAGGTTTTGCATAACAAGATGAGTGACAGGACTAGCACAACTACTATGTTGAACCCAGTAGTCATCTAAACGATTAGGCCGTCCATTATACCACTGAGGGGAAGGTGTTTCTCGAGTTGATGATGTACTAGATGTATCTGATTGGGATGTTGTAGCTTGGTGAATATTATGAGGGAGATGCTCTTGTTCGGGTGTGCTACCTTCATTGAGAGCACTGTCATCATCTGATGAAGAATCTAATAGAAAAAAATATATGTACATTTTTGAACAACTATATTTAAGTAATTTAAACAGAGAGTCTAGTTTCATTTTATTTAAAAGTAAAGTATATTTATTAAAAGTTGAAGCTAAAATACAAGCTTTCATTTCCTTATACATTTTTTCATGCCAAGTATAACTGCAGAACTGCTGCAATTCTGAGGGTTAGGCCAGAATAAATAGACTGCATAAATTTTTGATTCTGGAATATTTATACATTTTCTATATCATCAGAAATTATGTCAATGCCCTTTTTATGTTTAGAATGAGAGTCAAATTAATAGAGTTGGAATTATTGGAAGAAGAATAAGTAGATTTAGTAGGAAAACATGTAAGAGCCTAAATTTAGTTTAGAGGGAAGCAAAATAACTTAATATTTGAAATTGAAACTTACAAAAAACAATATTTGAGGAGTGAATCAGTATGATATTTATCCAAATCATATGGCTGTTCGAATTCCAACACACTAGAAATGAGAATATAGCTATAACTGGACATAAAAGGCAGGGCCCACTTTACCATTAGGCGAACCTAAGTGGTCGCCTAGGGCTGCAGAAAAAGGAGGGCCGCCAAAAATCGGTGGAAGAAAAGCATAAACCAGTTTTTCCTTTTTTTTCCCCCCTCTTTTAAGGAATATGTGTATATTCAGGTGTAAATTAAAAGTAACCTTCTTTAAGGATTTTGACTTTGTATAAAAACATCTTAACCCTTTCAGGGGGAAGGAAATTTCACTCATTTAATATACACTACCACCAAAATTTGCGAACAAGTCTAAAATAGAAGAAATAAATGAAGAATTTTCTTTGTTATTAGAGTAAAACTTTGTAAAAATTTCTAAGATGAATTTTTGCAGTTGGGAATAAAAATTAGATGCTCTGGGAAAGGAACTAAAATGTTGATTTGAAGATGGAGGACGGCAGGGTGGACTGCGCGTTCCTCCGGGTCTCTGGGGGAGAGATCGTCTCGGAAGACCAGTTCCGGATAACTGACCATAGCTCTGTCTTCACGGCGGAGGTCATAGCGATCAGAGAAGCCATCAGAGATGCTATGGAGTCAGGACTCAGCGAGATGGATGTCTACTCTGACTCCAGATTGGCGCTGCAAGCGCTTAACTGTCTGAAGCCAAGGGGTGAAGCCAAATGTGGGTTTTTTCAGACGGGGTGGAAAAAAACCGATTTTTCTTCTATCTACCATAACTCGGAAACGGTTAGAGATTGGACAGGGTTGCTATTGTGTTTTATGCTCCCCATGGGCTGTTCTATCACCTCCTTTTGTTTGGCAGATTATGTCAAACTCACCCTGTATATTATAATCACTCTGCGTTTGTAGGTTACAATAAAAGTTGATATGGGAATAAAAGTTATTTAAAAGGTGTACAGGTTCTAAAGGCTAAAAAAAAGCTCATACCTCTCTTCCCCTCTTAAAAAAAAAAAAAAAAGTATTTGAACTTAAGGATTAAAGAATTTTAAAACATGTTTTATAAAAATTTTGGAAAAATTTAGCCCTTGGGTCCAGATTTTCGTAGACCTTAAAAGCGGTAGACATATTTATATTTTTTCAAAAACTAAATCACTTTTAACCCTCTTGCTGTGTATTTTATTTATTTTTTATTTTTTATCAAAAAAGGTTCAAAAATTACATAATTTTTTATTACATATTTCAAATCTATATATATTTTAGAGTTAAAATATACAAAAAGTTTTTGTAAAAGTTTTTTTTTTTTTTTTTTTTTTTTTTTTCCCAATACAGAATGCATTCCTGCAGAAATCGCGGGTTGTGCAAATTTTTTTACCTCTACGCTGCCCGTGGAAATCGCAGGATGTGCAGCGAGAGGGTTAAATTAAAATAAATAAACCATTAGTCTGTTTTAAAGAAGAGGGTAAAGTTTCAAAAAGATCGGTTTTAGTTTTTGAAAAATCAATAATTTGGTGATGAATAATCTTTTTAAATTTTTATTTTTTGGATGGTTGAAGTATAAGATCTTATTTTAGAATATTGGTGAAATTATCAAATCCTTTTTTAATTTTTTCAAATCATTTAGACTTAATCCATTAATTTCTTAGGGTAAAAAATTAAATTCTATGAATTTTTATCTTAAAAATTATTAATTTTTTATTCATTTCTTTTTAGTATCTCATCAAACTGAAGTTGCCCCAAAATTGCCACCATCTGCCAGTACTACAAATTTTGCATGTAGTTCATCAGCATTCACATTAGTGGAAAACTTTAATATTCCTTTTCACAAGTTTCCCAAACTAATTGAACAGGGCAAGGTTCCGTCTCCTTCCCAGAGGCTAGCAATTGTCCGTATTATTTGTGATGATTTACAGGAGGTAATAGACAAACCATTAAAGAAACACCTAGAAATAATTGCACGAAAAGTAGTAGAGAAATATCCCCGTAGCTTTGAAGATGCTGTAAAAGGTCAGAAATTGGGGACTGGCTATTCAAGCTTATTGTGCCAGTTAATTAATAGATGCGAAAATACAAGAAGGCCACATAGTACTTCATCAAAGCGAAAATTAGGAGATGAGGGAAAGATTAAGAAGATATTAAATTCAGATATTTATGGATGTTTAAGAGAGAATTATCTGCCTGATTTCATTTCAGAGGATGATGAAGCTTCACAAGAAGCTAAAAAAAAAGAGTTGCAAGAAGAATATTTGCGTCATGAATGGAATCAAGACAAAGTTGATACATTAATGAGTGCAACATACACAGCTCAACGTTTTTTAATAGTCAAAGTTGTAGAATTTGATGTAATTAAAAGAGAGTTCCCATTTTTAGCAGTAAGTGTATATTTTTTAAAACATGCAGAGAAACTTATGGGCTTTGATGTACTTGAACAGTTAGTGAAGAGTATTGCAGAGAAAGCAGCTGAAGTTGTACAATGCATCAAAAATTCTGAAACTGCAGATAAGCATGAATTCATAGAGGTTCTTTGTGATTATTTTCAAGAGGAAAAAAAAACAATTCATGATGATATTTGAGGTAGGTATTTTATTTTAATAAATAATATAAATTTTATAAAAATTCAGAATTCACTTTGATGGCCTGTAGATGCTTATGAGTAGCTACTGAAATTATAATTACTGGTTATATTTCATTGCTTTCTGAACATGCATTATCATGGCTTTTAGTAGTTTATAATTAAAAGGGACATTCAATAAATCTTTGTGTTCACTGAATAAAAAGTGATATTCATTTAAAAGATTCTTAGAGTACATTATATTAGAAAAGTATTTTAATCATGACAAAATTTGGCTATGATATTTCAGTGTATCTATAAATTTTGAGATTTCTGAATTCATTTACACTTTTATTTTTTTACACTGATGTGTGAGTGAACATAATAGTATCTATATGCATTGATAAAGCTGGAAGATACTTTTAAGGTTGTCATTATACAAACTATGTTTTGATGAATCTTACAATTTTTTTTTTTCCCTCCGGGAGCAAAAAAAAACCCTTTATTATTAAGGACCTATAGACGCAAATTACTTGAAAGAAAATCAAATAGCATGTAAAATGCCTTATTCAATTAAATTGAAAATTGCTAGATTAGTTATGTTATAAATTAAATCACTGCCACACAAATTGCTATATAGATATCAATGAGTTGTACTTTGTACAACTTAATGGATTAGTTCAAAACTTTACTTTCTGTAACTATGTTAAATTTTATTATCTTGAAAATGAAAAGTCTAACCTTGAACTGCAGTTTCTTGTTTATTAATAAAAATGAAGAAATTTACTATATTGTACAGTGCCATCAAAATTGACACCTTTTTTTATTTTTTATTAAATATGTATGTGTATATATATATATATATATATATATATGTTAATAAATTGTAATTTTTTTAAACATTCTTTTTTATATTGATAGCTCAAAAATATTACCTTAATTTTAGGAAGACAGAAGTATTGCAGAAATAATGAAAGAAATATGCCCTGTTACACCTCTCATTTTGGCTTTAGGTAAGTTTAGATTTTCTAAATCTAAATGTCGAACTGTTATAGTTGAATAGAAAGTAGCAAAAATAGTGCAGCATGGTAGCAAGAGCTGCAGATTGTTTAAAATTCTGCAGATTAACAAGTTTTTCACAATTTTACAAAAGAAAGATGGTAGACGAAAAATTTGAAAATATTCTATTTTCACACTAAAATTCATAAAAATTTCACAATTTTATAAAAACAGGACCCTGAGTGAAAGTCTGGACAGGCAACTGATAATGTTTGAAATAAAATAAATCTTACAACTGCCTTGTACAGTACATAGTCAAAAGTAAACATAGTACTTAGTTCATAAATTATTCAACTTAAAATCATGCTCTAGGAAATTTCAATCTTATTAAAAAAGAATTCTTGAGTGAACTTGTCACTGTTAAGTTTTATTATTGTTTATTTTATTTATATTGCTATTTAGAAACAACTATGAAAAATTATATATTTGTGCTGTAATATCTGCTATTTCTTTACAGGTAATCCTTATGTTGCCGAATCAAAATGCATGATAATTTGGGGGAATTCTCAATTTGCTGATTTTATAAATTTTCCTACAGCAGTTGCAGTGTGGTTTTCATCATTCTATGTTTTTAATCTGAAATATCCAGAAAATTTAGAGGCTACCATGGAATTTATTCAAAGGTGAGAATAATATTTTATTAATTAATCCTGATGCAGTACGCATACTTGCCAACTCTCCCGATTTCGACGGATCACTTCTGAATTTTTGACCTATCTTCCAATTTTCCAATCGGAAGTTAAAAATTTCCTAAATTAACTCCTGATTTTATTTCTGCTGCCTTTGAAAAAAATCGCAGATATCATTCGTTTTAAACATGTTTTGGTAGATTTAGAAGTAGAATTGAAAGAGTTAACAAAAATTTTTTCTTCTAATTTTGTGCATAGTTAAGCTTCCCATTTTGTCTTTGTACATTTTTTTCAATCAGAATTTTCTCCCTCTCTCTCTCTGTCTTTTCACATGACAAAAATTAATGCAATTTTGTGAATTCATTAATTGTAGTTATTCATTTAAAAATAGTGACTAGCGAAGCGGGCGTAGCCTGCTATTTGATAAATAAGATATTCTCGAATTTTAGTCTTGAGGCAAATGCTTTTCTGAATTACTGTTCTGTTCAGTTTGTTATTTAAAATCTTAAAAGGTCTCGGGAGTTCAAAGTACTTTCATGGAAAAAATAAAATTGAAATATTAAAAGGCTGACAAGTCTGTGGGTTTAACAAAAGCAGAACTGATAAAAAAAGAAAAGAGATACTCAATACAATTAATACTCAAGATTTGTTCATGTAATAATCACGATATGTAATACAATATGCAAGATATAAGTACTAATCAACCATGTAAGTGTTATTACAGGGGTTAATACACTTCGAATTTATTAGCCTTTATGGGTACATTCACAAAAATTATCTGCCAATAAAGGTACGTTCACAAAAATCAATCTGGCAAAAAAGGTACCTTCACAAAAATCAATCTGGCAAAAAAGGTACCTTCACAAAAATCATTCAGCTAAAATCGGTACTTTAACAAAAATTTTAGTCATCCCAGCAAAATCTAGCATTTTAAATCGGCACATTTTCGAAGAATTATTAATGCATTTCTGTTGATTCGAATCATGAAGCAAGAATCATACAGAATGTTGGTTTTAATCTACACACAAGTGTTTGCTACGGAAGAGAAATGGTGTAGCATAAGTAAACAAAACGATCCTTGCATGTATCGGTACAGACATGCTCTGGAGTTGTGGCCATAGTGTACTGTTTGCTGATTCGTCAGGTGATTTGGCATTTCGATGACTGTATGGTAATGTGTCTATCCTCCCTGGTACAATTCAGGCATAGTGCAGTGATACTAGCACAAATCAAAACAACTTCTACTTGCATTCTCTCTACTAAACTGTTTACTTCAGAGAGAAGTGAGTTTTTGTTCCTTTTCTGCTATAAGCCTCACTAACTGCTGAGTGTTATTTTTATTATTTTACTTTTTGAACACAGAGAAAAAGAGTACGCTACAATTTTTCACAAAAATAGGTATTAAGTTTGATATCCTGGATTGGCCCCTGAATTAATTTCATTTTATTAGTATTTTCACATAAATTTTGCTTGTGCCATAAAACTTTATTTGTTACATTTCGATTGCATATCTTTTCGTTTATATGCCCTTTTTACGTCAATGCCTTGAAAGATTGGTGGTTTACTATATTTTCATAAACCTGAAAGCCATAATTGCTCTTGTTAAATAACTTATCCATTCTTGAGTAGTTAGGCTACGGGTTGTTTTTATATTTACATGTATTGGGAAAAAGGGCGATTGTATTCAGGTAATATGCCTGAATTCAGGTATTTATTTTCAATAGCAGAATTAAGTTTTTCTTCACAAGTCTAAAATATCAATTTCATATGTTTGCTAACCCTAATTAAAAGTAATATTTTTCATAGTGAGACCTATTAGAGCCTCTATATAGGCCGTATCATCAGCCACCATACTTAGGACGAACATTAAATACTGCTATCTTCTTGGTGACTTAAGCTTCCTGCTGGTAAATTTAAGAAGCTTGACTAAAAGTATCAAACTACCACATTTTCTTTGTATGAATAATTAATAAAAGAATCGGTATATATATGTTTAAAAAATTGATGCCAATGTTGTTCAAAATTCTACATTTTATACATGTAGTACTCATTGTCAGTAGGAATTCATTGTTATTAATCAAAATCACATTTTTTTTTATTTTATAATTAAGTTAAATACTTTATTAAATACTTCATACTTCATACGCCATACTTCATACTTAAATACTTCATTATTCAATGACAGAAAGCCTTTTCACAGGAGGATCCTCCGCGTCATCCGTGCCGACTGCTTGTAGTGGATTGTGACTGTTGACATCTTGGTTTTTATTTACAAAAAGATGGCGCCACACTCTGTCAATGACGCAGAGGATCCTCCTGCGAAAAAGCTTTCTGCCATTGAATAATGAAGCATAAATAAGATATTTCACTTAATTAATTATAAATAAGCTTCGTTTCAAAGTGTTTTTGTAATTTTTTTATTTTAGTTTCAAGAGCGCCATATTTATAATAAAACTAATCATAATTGGATTCAAATGAAATTTCTTTGCACTGATTGATGCTTATTAGACTGTTGAATTTTATCATATGTTAATTAATCCAATTTGTTAAGGAAAGCAATAGGGGATTTTTATAAAGGACAAATAATGTTTGGTTTATAAATGTTATTTTGTACACCTTCTCATGTACATGTTATTTGAGAGTTCAATATTTCTTGTCATAATCCTAGTGGCAGAAAGTTTTGTAGCTGTCTGCAACAGGCTTTTAAAATTTCATAATCTATCTGCAAAATTTGCGTGTAATCAGGGGTGAAAATGGCTTACACTCTAAAAACATGAAAGCTGATTTGGTGGGGGCTTAACATCAATGGTGATCTCGTGCAACAATACACAAATACAATTTTACTGCAGAACAATATAGTATAAACAATTGTGTGTATTCATTCAATTCATCTCATTCAATTAAATATTTTATAGCAATGTTTGACACAACACAATATAAATAATTATAAATAATAAAAGTTTTAGTTTTGATACAGAAATTTTTTTTAAGTGAATTGTTATATGAAAGTTGCAGACAAATTTTTTTTATCAGTCCAGACAAAAACTTTCCGCAAGCCGTTTTTTTGTGACCACATCTATGTTGCGGTGTTTCTGCCACTGGGGTCATAATTCACCAATTATGAGATTTGTTACTCACTTGATTATAACTTGATTCATTTACAACTATTTTTTGAAAAGTGTATGTTATTTTTTTTCCCTTTTTTATTTTCAGAGCTTTCTTGGGCATCAACCCCGAAAAAGGGTCAAAAGCAAGACGAACACCGAAACCTTGCAATGAAAATAAAAAAGTTCGGAAATTGTCGACAAAATTGGCTGAATACAGATGGCGTATTTAAAATGTCTTATGATGTGTAAACTATGTATATAAAATAAAATATTAAACAAAAAAAAAAATGCTACATTTATTTATGTTGACTGATTTTTTTTTTTTTTTCTTTAATTAAAAAAAAATTCTTTGTGTCATGACAGAAGACTGATAGATTTTTGTTTTATTTTTTTATTAAAAATTTTCCGTAACAGTGCTTAGATAATCTCTGTTAAATTAGAATATTTTCCCGGAGATTATGATTTTATTTAGCATTCTTTTAAAGTTGAAAATTGACAATCTTTCATTATTTCAGAATATTCCCACCATTTAGAAATTGGTCATAATATCAAATGGAGGAATGAAGGTGGTATTTCATTGCCGTCCCAAACCAAAAATCTAAATGCTTTTCATTATATGTAAAAGTTATAAAATATTTATTAATCTATCTAGATATTTACAAATAGTTTATTCATGTCGCTTTTTTTTTTTTTTTCTAAAAAAAAAAAAATCAAAATATTTCCATATATTAACATATCTCTAATCTAAAAATGATCTTGTACATGTAATTGTGCCTTGCATTTAAAGGCCTTGAATTATCTCCCTTTAAAGGTCCATTTTACCGCATTTATGATTGTTATAAAATTACTTCTTATTATGAAGATAAGATACTATGTTGAATAAAAATGTTGGTAATAAATGCCTACATGGATTTTTTCTATAGAAATAGAATATTATTTATATTTTTATAATTTAAGTAAAATGATTGATAGTGTGGATATTGTGCATATATATACACACACATACACATAATAAAAAAACAAATGCTGTTCAATAATGTATGAATACATAATAAAAATCATTAAAATCAAATAAATCTTGATATAAATAAAAAATAAAAAAAATCCGATTTAAAAAAAAAAAATTGATTTTTTTGAAAAAAATCAACAACCCTGTTTTCCTCTAATTCAGCTAAGAGTTTTGACTATAATTTGACAGTTTATAGTGGAGGCCGAGAATGAAAATGATAGCAAAAATGCTTAAAATATTTGCAGAGTTTAATTAATGTTCAGTAGAAGCAACATTTAGTTAGCTGAAAGAGAATTAATGTGTTTGGAAGTTCAGTAAAAACAAGTTGTTTGAGAACTAATAACTTTATTTAAAAAAAACATTTAAAAAAAATAAGTTAAATTAACAATATTAAAAGTAACAACAATTAAAGATCAAACTTAAAAATTTTAGTATTATTAGTAAAAACAACAAACTTTTAATAAATGGCTTATACCAGGCAGACGATTTAACTTTATATCTGCAAAAAAAAACTTATTAGCTTAATTAAATTAGCATTTGTGCTGACGTATATACCATGCTAACCCAAGGTTAGTGAACATTGTTCACCACTAGCCACTGAAGGAAAAAAAACAAGAATATATCTACCACTTAAACTACAAAGAAGAATACACTGGCCGGAGACAGGCGCGGTTTCAGCTTCTCAGTTTGGAGGGGGGGGGGGGGGGTCACGAATTAAAAAAAAAGAAAGAAAGAAAAGAAAAGTAAAACTGTGATCAGAACTTTCTATAGGTAAATTTTTCTGACTGAAAACCAGCAAATCCATAGTATAAGAAATAAATCAAATATAAGATACTATTTACGTGAATCATTTATTAAATAGGCTTTTTCGACATTATAATACAAATTCCAATCTTCTCTTTGAATATTTTGAAAATCTGTCTATTACTGCTTCAACATCAACATCGCTATGATTATTTAAAAGGGCGAGTCCTATAAGGCGTTCTTCTCCCATAGATGCTCGAAGCCAATTTTTTAACCGCCGTAAAGTTGAAAAGCTTCGTTCACTTGAAGCGACGCTTACTGGTAAAGTGGCAAGGATACGAAGCAAAATGTTAATTGTAGGGTACATATCTTTGTCACATTCTTCTATTGTATTAAGAAGACAATGAGAAGTATCTGTTCCATGTGTTTCTTCGGCTTTTCTTTGCCACTTCGCAATCCATAATTCATATTCTGAAACGACTGATGGAACTGGAACATTATTAAGAAGTCCTTGATAATTTTCTGCAACTTCACGTGCAATTTTGATGTCATCATCTGTATAAGATTTTCGAGGCAAAAACACGTTTAAATTAAAGACTCATTACATCTGACGAAAATCAGTCTTTCATGTCAGAGATTATATTTTCTAGAAGTGGGATGTAAACCATCCTTCTAAAATATTCTTCAGGAGTTTCTGCAGATATATTTGCTCGCTGCGTTTGTCATGACGTTATTCTAGGCATCTTTATTATTGTCTGACGTTATTCTAGCATCTAGATATCTAATTTTGCAGCAAGTTCAAGAATCTCTGAGTAAATTCGATTGAAAACAGTCGTCGCATTGAATCTCTCGTTGTTTAAGACATTTAATGTATCCGTAAGATTTTGTGTGGCTTTTTGTAAATCAATCGACGGTGATTGGAGGAATCTGCTTAGAGAAACTGTGACACCTAAAATAAATGATAGATAATTAGATAAAAAAGTGGATATTCTATATAGATTAAATAAATTACATCAAAAATACGAAAATTCTTTAATTACCTAGAACATCACAGAGGCACATTGCAGCAACAATAAAATCAGAGCTACGTAGAGCTTGATATAAACAGGTAGACTCTGATGCTGAGCTACTGTCGCTCCATTCAGCAATCTTCTGTAAGGCATTGCAAATTTCAGCAAGAGAATCTCCTTGAAATTGAAGATGTCCATCATGTCACTCTGCTCAACGAATTTCACTTAATCCCTCGAGAGAATCTGTCAATTCCTCCTTGAAAACTACTTGCCTTTTTGCTGATGCATTAGCGAAGGAAATAACTTTTTTCATTGTTGCAGTCACATTCATGCATGATGTAACTTTCGAAGATTTAACCAACGAATTATTTAATGCATGGTTGCTACAAGGACATCTTTTTACATTATACAGCTGTCTTCATTAACTCTTTTGCAGCTCCTTTGGCGTCTGATGCCATCGTTGAGCAGCTGTCTACACCTATTCCAACACAATACTTCATATCCATATCGAATTTTTTCATAAGATCAGCAACAATATGGGTTATTGCTGCTCCAGTTAATCGGCACTCTTTATTACTTTTATCTTCGCGAATATTGGCATATGCATCGCAAAATGTGACAAAATCTTCTCTTATAGAACCATTAAAAAAAAATCTTAAACATAGACTTAATTGTGATGTATGTGATAAATCTGTGGTTTCATCCAAAATGACTGAAAAAAGTTTAGCTTCTTTCACTCTCTCTAGGATAGATTTTTGTATTTCGTCTTTGCAGGCATTAATTAATTCATTTTGGGTAGTATTACTAATGTATGTTGCGTTTGATTTAGCAGTATCCATATGATTTTTTAATATTATATCACCTGCTTCGATTCTGAATCTTAACACAGCTCTAAAATTGCCGTCATTTGTAGCCACTATGCTTTCGTTCTCATCCTCAGTATTTTCTTTTTCTGTTGTTTCTGTGCAAAGAGGGCCATAGTCCCTATGACCACGCAAAGCAAAGTTTTGACGGCCACAAAGAATGATTGTGCTGACGATAGGTCGCAGACGTTGACGATTTTCCTCTATTTGGATTTGTCTATGCTTCGATACTAGATTTATGACTTCAAGAGCCGGTTTATGGTACGTTTTCAAAAAGTTTTTCCCTGACTCTACAGCAGCTTTGTGATACTGGTTGCTTTCATGAATTGTGAGTGCTCCATTTTTGCCTAAGAGATCATCAAAGGCCTTCAGCGGTTCTTTAACCAAACGTTTTAAAGAATGAGTGTTTTTTTGATAACCTCGACTGAAGAGAACACAAAACTTACAGTATAACCCTTGGTCTTTATGAGACAACACAAGCCAGTGAAACTTCTCCAAGTGTGACTTTTGGGCATGTTTTCCTCTTTTAGTAACTACGCAATGTGGGAATATGTAGTCTGCTGGAGGAATCCAATGATGTTCTAATAGATTTGCTTTGGTAAGATCATTTATTTCAGTATTATCTATATAATGTCCTATATCGGACCCAAAATCCGAAGCAGTCTTGGAAACAGATTCAGTGTTGTTACTTGACTTTTCCTTCTAATTTCGGCACTTCGCTCAAACTGTACCGAAGCTTTGATGCTTCCCTAAAATTTTTCCTGAAAGTAAGACAGTTTTTTTTTTTTTTTTTTTTTTTTGGGGGGGGGGGTGTGTCATGACCCCCGTGACACACCCCCCCCTTGAAACCGCGCCTGGCCGGAGATGACAAATCAATGAAACAGCTTCCATGAACTTGAAAACTTGAACGGTGATAAAACTTAATAGACGAAAGTTCATTTAAATTCAAATTCAACAATCTATAAATATCAAAAACTTAACGGATGAAAAAAAATTCATTTTAATTCTAATTCAACAGTCTATAAATATTTAAAACTTAATAGATGAAGGTTCATTTCAATTAAACTGCAACAGTGCTTAAATATTTGAAACTTAATAGATGAAAGTTCTAATCCAATTTAACAGTTCTAATTATTCCATAAAAAGTAGAAAGTTTTTTAACTTCAACGATGAAAAAACTTAACAAAACAAACACTAAGTTCTTTAAACTAATTAACCATGACATATTAACATTAAATTGCAAAACCTCCATTCAGCTATAACGTTCACTCAAAACACTTTAAAATATCATAAATTATTTCTATTAAAAATTCATGAAGTGCCTTTTAAAAGTTATTTGTTGAAGATAGCACATCATGACTGATGATCAATGTCAACAAAACGATATCACCACAGATTGCTGCCAATACGGCCTTTTTATATATCTTCTAGCGATTATTAAAACTCATTTCACAGTTAACGCCATGGAATTGCTTTTTAGAAGTTAGGAGCATGTACACTATGTGATTGCACTGCCGTGATTACTCTGCCCTCTATACGCCATCAATTCAACTATCCATCACTACAACTTCAATTTGCTGAAGGCAAGCCTAGTGATAACATGCTAGTAAACAACTCACGATATGAGAACTTAGCATATTTTATGGAAAATAACAATAAATTTAAGGACCAAATGTAAGTAAATTTTCATTAAACATTACTTCATAAAATGATTTAAAACTTACGAACACATATTTAAATTTAATATTTTATCATTTAATTTCAAATTATATCGTTTCTTCCAAAGGTAAACAAAACTTCTATACCATGGTACCGATGTTTAATAATGATTGTGGAGCTAATTTGTAAAACTTAAAATACTTCAATAACATTTCTCTATATATTAAAAAAAAGTAACTGTCACTGGTGTCAATTTTTTTTGTCTGCGACAGTATCTCCTCGCGGAGGGCAAAGTGCTCTGCATCATGAGAGGTATCAATGTGTTCCGTATGCTTCAAGGAAGGCAATTAGAAATCTGTATCATCTTAATTAACGAAGTTATTAATTAAAAATGTCGAGTTTATAAAGGTACTCTATTTGGCACCATAGAAAAAGTTTCTCTTGTGACGTTTTTCTTCTGTCATGACATCATTTTCCATGGGAAAATTAAAATGTGATCCATGGTGTAAAAAATAATAAAATCAATATCAATGTTGCTATTAAGAAAAATATTTCTAAGTGCATCTTTTTCATTTAAAAACATATTTTAAAATACTTCGGATATATTTTGGCATACAAAAATAGTTAGATTTAAATTCAAACTGAATTATAAATGAAAAAATCTTATTTAGCACTGGTAATTTTTTAACATTACAGAATTAGACATTTCCATGATACATTTCATATTTCTAATTATTGCACGAAAAAAATTCATCACCTAAAATTCTTTTAATGAATCAAGCAGATTTTATTCTTCGTTAATGTATGAAGTAGATAGGAAAGAAGGTACTTTTCATTTCGCCGGCATAAATCTCGCCAAGCAAACTTTACTGGCGACAACAATATATTTATGGATTAAAAGTAAATTTGTAACTTAGATTTTTTTTCTTTTTTTTAATTTAAAGTTTATTTATATACGTTATTAAGGATTTGACAAAGTAAATGTTATACTTTTTATGGGACAACACTTTTAAAAGCTAGCTTTAAGCAAAACTTCAAATAATTTAATTCTTAAAAATATAAAATAAATAAAATAAAATAAGTAAACGGTCATGTCTCTCTAATTTTTTTCTTATTATTATTCGAAGTTTGGTATAACTATAGTATCTCCCCACAACTGGATTTGGCGATTTTCCGTTTTGAACGATAACAATGTCGTTCTGGATTCTTCGCAATATGTTATGACAGTCTGCATGCTGTTTATTTTAGATTTGTCATTTATGATTTAGCTTATGATTTTATCCTTTAACCCTTTCACTACCACTGGGACATATACGTCCCAAGCAATGCTGCCAGATTGAGGTATTTTTTTTATTGAATATCCACCAATAAATTTTAATTGCAACGGTTGTATAATCATTCCGAAAATATCTAACAAAGAAGTCTTCGAAGTTATTAGGCATTTAAAATTTAGTGGTAGATATCATATACAAAGAATTCCCTCAATCTGGCAGCACTGGTCCCAATGGCAGTTTATATTGGTAGTGAAAGGGTTAAGATTTTTAGATTTATGATTTAGCCATAATCGCCAAAAATATATCGCCAAATCCAGTTGTGGGGAGATACTATAGTTGTTCCCGAAGTATTTTGAAACAATTATTCTTTCTTAGGTGCTTAATGATTGGCATCGGTTATATCATTCTTGGCAACTTTATCACCTTGCCGACAAAATGGAAAAGTACCGATTATATACTGTCATAAATTAACTAAAAAAAAATTCAACAGTAAAAAGTACGGGCATTATAAAAAATATATTCTAATTTTTTGAAAAAGTTATTCTAATTTAATTACAAGTTTTTTTCTTTTTTTTTTTTTTTTTTTTAGTGCGGAAGACTATTAGTCTCAATCTACGATAAAACATTGGTCGCCAGTTTTAAGATGGTTGGACAGATATCGAAATCAAAAATTGACTGAAAATATAATTGAATAATTTGAAAGCAATGTTATAATTTGGGTATAACTTCAGTATATCCCCACAGCTGAATTTGGCGATTTTTCTATGGCGCCGTTTTGAACGATAACGATGTCGTTCTGGACTGTTTGCAATATAACATGGCAGCCTATATATTGTTTATTTTGAATTTATGATTTTATGTTTTATGTTTTAGATTATGATTTTATCATTTATGATTTTTAGATTTATGATTTAGCCATAATCGCCAACAAAAAATCGCCAAATATCGTAGTGGGGGTTTACTGAAGTTGTTCCATAATTTGAAAAAAAAAAAAATAAAATAATAATAATAATAATAGTCCTCCATACTAAACTAAATTCTATTTTTGCAAAATTTCATCAAAATCTTTTTTTTCTTTGAAAGAAAAAGAAAACTATTTTTATTTATTTATTTTTAACAAGCAATTCTACCAAAACATCCATTGCCAAATAGTGACAAAAATTTAATTGTCGCCAAGGGGTTCATATATTATATCTGTAACACAAAATGGCCTAGATATTACGAATTTCTTTCTGAAAAAAATATTACTGATTTTTAGCATATTATTTCATTAAAAAAAGTAGTATTAAATATTATGTATTTCAATTTGACATTAAATATGGGTATTTCCATAATTTTTTTTGCTTTTTCTTGTTTTATGCAGTATTAATTTTCCCATCCAATGAAAGGTAAAGAAGCGAATAGACGGGTAAAGTCAGGGCTGCCAACCTCTGGGAGTGCTAAAGTGTAGTTAAAAAGCAAAAAAAGTGTAGTTTTAAGCTACAAAGTGTAGTCGCTAAAAAATTAAAAAATACTTAAAATATAAATAAGCATAAAATCTTTTGTTTACATTATGACTTACTTTCTGAAATTTATTGATTTTTAATAATCAAACATTCAAAAATAATAGAAATTTTATCCAAATTTACTTTTTATATTAACATGGATACATGAAAACACACTAATTCTAATATAATACACTAATATGCAGGGTTGCCAACTTTTCAAAAACAGTTTGAGGAGTATTCAGAGAAATTTTGAGGAGCATTAGGAGCAATTTTAAAAATTAAAAAAGAAAAAGAAAGAAAGAAACTACTAACAAAAATAAATTAGCAATAATCATATGAAATTAAGTAAAGAAAAAAAAAAAAAAAAAAAAAAAAAAAAGGTAAGATGTAGGTATGCATCAAATTTTTAGTTATTCAGTATACTGAATATTCATTATTCAGTAATAATCAAACATTTAGTGCATGCCTATTCAAAAGAAACTTGTTTAATTACAAGTACAAGACAATTGATGTGAAAATAATTTCAATGCTATACTTCAAACAGATACAAAAATTGGATTTTTTTAAACAAAATCTTAAATTTTTGGAGTAACAAAAGTCAAAATAATGAACAATTTTAATAGTTTAGATATTAGAAAATGTAATAAAACTGAATCTACAATAAAATAATCATTGTTATTATTAAGGATGGAAATGGATTGAAATTGTACAACATTAAATTCAATTTCAGTGCAAACTGACAGCCATCAACTTTTCTGAAACTTTTTTTCCCCCTTAAGATTATTGCTAAATATACCTAAAAAATCGAGTTCCCGTAGAGGGGGAGGGGGGGGTAGAATTACGTTTTTATCATTAATTAAATAAATATGCTATTCTTCTCGTATTTGACAGAATTCGCAATATTTTTACGACCGATTGCCGAAATTCGTAATTATCTCACTGCAAATTTACAAAATCTACGTTTAATAGCAAATAATTGCTAATATATACTATAATTTTGCTCTAATTGATAAAATTCACTCTTCTTTAAAGGTAAATCCTAAAATACGCGATTATTATGAGGCCGATTGCCGAAACACGCTATTATTTAGCTACTAATTTGTGCAAAATACGTTCATCTGAAAGCTGAATCTTAAATACTCAACTATTTTGCCACTAATCAGTGAAATTTGCATTTTTTTTTTTTTTTTTTTTTTTTTCCCAAAGTGTAATCTCAGAAATCGGGAATAATTTTGAAGTAGTTTTCGCTAATACGGGATCGCTTACCCACTAATAATCAAAAATTTACGTTTTATATGCTATCATTTGGCTGCTAGCCAATAAAGGTTTTTTTTTTTTTTTTTTTTTTTCCCAGTTGATTTCAGTAAATCGCGATATTTTTGTAGCCGATGACGGAAATACGCAATCATTCCGCCGCTAATTAACAAAATTTATGTTTAATCGCTGAAAAAGGCTTTATTTTGATGCTAATCGATAAATTTCTTGATTTCTTCAAACATGATTTACATTATAAGTATAATTTTGTGGCTTTTTATAGAAATACGGAATTATTTTACAGCTAATTTTCAAAATTACGTAATCGTAAACTAATTGCTAAAATAGATGTTATTTTTCTAAAAATGTCTAATTATTTAGTGATAAATCAGCTTTTTTTTTTATTACTGAAATGTCATTTTTTGCGGCTGATTTATAAAATACGCAATTTTCTTGTGCTATTTTTGTGATGAATCCATTTTAAATCCGGCGATTTTTGTGAAAGTCCCATTTTCAGATATGAAAATTTCTTAGAATCACCCAATAAAAACTAAGTTATCGCGTATTCAGTTATCCTAAGAAAAAGCTCAGAAAATATTCTTTTTCTTTCTCCAACGGTAGATACTTCGTACGATAAAGTTCGAAATTTTCCATGATTTTCTCAGAAACTTGTATATTAAAACACTTAAGAAATTTCCTATTACAGAGGACAATTCCTCCGTTAAAGTCCGACTTTATACTGTTTTCTCCAAAACTCGTGTGATTACGGCTTCAGACACTTTAGAAAGTCTCCCACGGAAGATAGCTCTTCCTGGTCTTAGTTTCCTTGCGTTGTCAATCGTACTTAAAGTTCAGTAACTTTGAATCCATTATTTTTATCGATAAATAATTAAAATAAACAATTTTTTTCGTTAGAAAGTATTATTTTTTAGCGACTTATTAAGCATTAAGTTAACTGAAACATTGATAGAGTTTAAATGAAAATCAAAATACAGCATAATCATAGCCATGAAGATAATCATAGCATTCGGTTTCTTTCTCCCCCCCTTTCAGCTTGCGGTGTCTGTGCTTGCGGTTTTAATTAAGCACACTCTCAGCTAATGTAAACAAATATGTGTTCCCGTTCTGAGTCAGAAATATTTCGATTACGCAATGCCTAGCACTAGAATGTTTTTTTTTTTTTTTTTCTTTACTATTTATTTATGAGTATTTACGATGAAGCATGTGGTTCTTCAACTAGATTGTAAAAGTTAGTTTTGTTATTTTTATATTTTCAAGAAGCACTTTCATAGATAAAAAATAAAATTCAAAGAATAATGTTTTATGCGGCAACTGTTGGAAATGCAAAATTAAAAGATGATAAGGATTGGATTGGGATTTCTGTCTAGATGTGTGCAAGGGAAAAAAAAAAAGAAAGAAAGAAAAAAGATAGTTTTTTTTATTTTTTTTTCAGTGTCTGCCACTATTTAGTTTTATATTATACTTTTTTAATCCGTGGTGAAATCGGAGTTCGCTCGTTGTAAACAAGATGACGATGGGGAAAGGAAAAGCGTAGCTTTAAGTATACGATGCGTAGAGTGTAGTAGAAGCAGGCTAAAGCGTAGTTACTACGCCAATTGCGTAGTTGTTGGCAGCCCTGGTAAAGTGCAGTAGAGGTTAATAAGAGAAGCGAGTCGTGGGGACGCAAAGTCTTCCTCAGGGGTTGGTGAGCGGAGCGAGCAGGGGGCTCTTTTTATAAAATCAACATGGAGAGAAGGCATAAAAACCACAATTTTTCAACAGAAAACTGCCAATTTGCAATTGTTATGTACAACTGTATCTTTTCTTTAAATTATCTTTTATTCTTAATTTATTTCTCTATATATTTTTTAAATTGCGATTTCTTTCTTTTTTTTTTATTTTTTGCTAAATTATCCTTTTTCCATTATTTTATTTATTCCTCCAAACCAAGGACAAAAAGTTTTTTTTGTTTTAATAATTTTTTTTTTTTTACTATGGTGTTAGTTTCAAGCACTATCTCCGAGAAACTTTGGCTCATGTTATTCATAAGATATTAAGCAATCATCAATTATCCTGTGTAAATTTCCGTGCATAGCATATATGCCTGAAGTGCTCGCAGGGGCCGCTTTACAATTTTGGCGGCCCTAGGCAACAGATTTTTGGCGGCCTCCCCCCCTCTAATAGATATTACGCCAGGGCAGCTTATCCTTTCCCGATCCAGGCAGTACCAGTACGATAGTGCGGGTTAGACATCCACAACATCCACTTACATTTTAGCATCTGGAACAGTCGTATGTAATAAAATCAGGAAATGATTTGCAAGCTAATTTGCAGAAAGTGTAAAGTACAATTTTCAATCAACAAATGTCGCGTATAGTCCATATTTTTCTTTCTGTTTGAAAAAACAGAAGAATGTAATGTTTTAAGGTAAAAAATGTTTCAGGTCGGAAATGGTTAAAGATTGTATGTGATCCCAGGTAAATATTTTCACTGTGATCCCTCCCCCCCCCCCCCCTTCGTCCTCCTTACAGAAGGAAAAAGCTACTCTATTTAGATTCAACTCGATAAATTTAAATAACATTTTCATTTTTTTTTTTTTTTTTTTTGGCAAAAATTGAATTGGATCCGGCATATTTAGAAATGAGAAAAATAAACAAGTTGAATCAAACCTTTAGCTTTTCTACCTGACTGTGCTAAACGCTCGATTGGGAAAATGCCTTAAAATTTCTGTTTATACTAATCTCCATTCTCTACATGACATCGCAATTGATGTTCAATGGAACTACTGTACACCAGGACTGTTATATCTGTACATGTACTCATATACCATGTACAGCTTGTACCATAAACTGTTTGGCCAAAAATTTGAGTAAAAACTATTACAATGAAATGAAAAAGAAAATTTTTGCATGGCCAGAAGAAAAGGGAATTTGAAATCTGTCATTCCTTCGCCATTGCTCAGCTATCAGGATGCAGCATCACATCACAAAACGGAGTGAATCTATCAAGATGCTACATTTTAACCACCGAAAAAGTTCCAGAGTGAATAATAATAATATTAAAATATTACTGTTATATATATATATATATATATATATATATATATTAATTAGTTCTTATTTTTATTATAATTTTAATTCTTCCATAATAAATGATAATTTTACATTAAACCAGATGATAACAAGAATTCGTTTAATTTTTTAAACAAGAACGAAAAATCATTTGGTTCGCATAGACTATTAATATTTTCCAACTGTATGTACTTGTTGCCTCGTTTAACCTTCAATGTAGTACTTTGCCTACGTTATCACACAACGAAAAAAAAAAAAAAAAATACAGACAGACAAACTAACTGAATTCTTAATTACTCCAAAACATTGTTGAAAAGTATTAAAAAAAAAACTTAACACTAGCGGAAATACAGTTCTAGCAATTTCCAAATGTAGCTCTAAAGCGCGTATCAGACACAGCAACTTTAGAAACAACCAATTTTTGAGCCGACTTTAGCGCCGATTTTTCCTCGACGAAAACACCGTAGAGGTTACAATAGACGGGTGAAAAGTTGGATGAAAGAAGACTAACTTCTGACGCTTATCACTTTTCTTGGCGCGAATAAAATACGCAATGATTAGTGTTGAAATTCCCTTTCATTTGTGTAAAATATAGCATTATTATTTCTATTTTGATCTTTGTTGCAACTATTGTCATAACGACATACGAAAATAAAAGCGATTAATTCAAAATTCTTATCATTTAACGGTAAAATAAACTTACTCAACGATAATATTTCTTCAAATCTCCACTTTAATCGTTTCCCGTGTCCCGCCATCTTGGAAATATGGCGTATCAAAATAGCGCATCCTGATTGGATGAGTCTGTGGAAAAATTGTGTGTAGAGACTGTGTTTGAATATTTGGTATGATCCTGTAAATCTTAATGCTAAACATGCCATATTCTATAGATTTTTTTTTTTTTTTTAATCATATGAATAATAAATCTAAATTTTAATACGACTTTCGCAATACAAAGTTTTTTAAATGTGATTTATAAAAATACATTTCATAGAAAGTAATTAACTGTCATTTTTTGGATGTCCCTGTACACAAGCTAGTTATCCTATTTCTACCATTTTAAATAGAGGACATTAGCTACGGCCGTGCTGACAAACCGAAGTCAAACACAATTACGAAGTTTTTTCATTCATAAACGCGCAACATAATTAGGTATTCTTATTTAGATATGGTGATACGAATCTATTGGTAGGGTTTAAGACCGATTGGCTACGCTAAGGTCCGAGGCCTATAGGTAAAATGCCCTCTGAGGGGGGCTTTCTAAGGGGTGCTAGCCCGTATTTAAGCGAGTTTCGGAGAAAACCACGGAAAATTCCGAACGGCTAGGGCGATGAGCGCGACCTGGGATCGAACCGGGCATTTCCCATCTACCAGCTTTGAGTGCAGAACCGCTCGGCCACTGGTGGGCCTGTGATGCGAATCAAAGTAGCGTTTTATTTTTCCGTATAAAGGTAAAACTTTTTGCAGTACTAAAGTCAGCGCATGAAACGGATTTTCTAGACACCATAGGTGAGAAAAAAATCGCCCTTATGTAATTTAAATTTACTGTTATTTTTTTTTTTTTAAATCTTAATTTACATATTTTGCGTATTTTAAATCAATTCTTTAGACCTTTCTGAAATCTGAAATATTTTCTTACTTGTTTACGAAATTATTTTTTTCGCAAATGTACAAAACTTTCAGAATTTTTTTTATTAGACACTTATAAATTTAATAGTGTTTTTTCTATTTTCTTATTCTTAGTTCTCTTATTTAGGTGATTATGATTGAATTTGATATAAGGAGTTGGAATTTTAAGCTGAATGAGCTTAAAAATGAGGCCGCCAAGCGAAACTATCAAAAGCATAAGTTATGCCACGTAAAAGGACTTCGAATTTTTCAGATTTAACAAAACTATCGTGAATAAATATTTTTATTGTGATAAGTGGTGGAATGTTTAGGTCTAAAACTAATTGTTCGTATTGAAATTACAAATCATCCAGCCCCTCCTCATCATTTTTTTCTAATTTGAAAAAAATCTAGCTTTCATTCATTACCACAATACAAATTAAAACATATATTTATTAAAAATCAACATTTTAGTACCTAAACCAGAGTACTTAATTTTAATTCCCAACTACAAAAATTCATCTTTGAAATTTTTGCAAATTTTTACTTTAATAACATAAAGAAAACTCCTGATTTATTTCTTCTATTTTAGACTTGTTCGCAAATTCTGGTGGTAGTTTATTTTCAATGAGCGAAATATCCTTGCCCCTGAAAAGGTTAAGGTGTTTTTATACAAAGTTAAAACTTTTAAAGGAGGTTACTTTTACTTTACAATTGAAGAGACACATAGTCCTTAAAAGAGAGAAAAAATCATAAGTTGGTTTATGATTTTCGCTTTTCTTCCATTGATTTTTTCCAACTTGAATTTTGGGCAATGTTTCAATTTTTTTGGCGGCCCTCTTTTTTCGGCGGCCCTAGGCGACCGCTTAGGTTCGCCTAATGGTAAAGCGGGCCCTGAGTGCTCGTGTAATAATCAAGCGTTTTATAGCATAGCTTTTGCCTTAAATATAGCTATTGCCATGTTTAAGGCAATAGCTCCACCATTAAGTTAGGATGTGGGAATAAGACTTTATTGTGTACCCTGTATTCTGTTTGTATCTCTATCTACTAGGAAAGTATCACGAGTTGGGGAACCAGCAATTCCATGTGCACTGGCCCTTTGACCTTTAAATACGACATTGGCCTCATTAATGCTATGCACTTAAAGAAAGCTAAGTTTTTCATCCTTTACATTAACGTGTGCTGATTATGCGCATTTTAATTTACTGTTGCACAACTTATTTGACTTATTACAAATAAAAAATACTATGCTAAGCAACATAATACACATTTTTCGAATTTTTTTTTTTATTGGATTAAAGTGTATAAAGCTACTTTCATCATAATAATAAAAGTCCAGGTTTTCTGAAACTAACACTGAAAATGAGGTCATAGTTAAAATAATGTTTAGAAATGAAGAAAGTAAAATTTTATCCATGGTTCCCATACATGCATTTAAACTGAATGAAATAATGAAAAAGGATAATCTTATATATTAAATCACAAAGGTATTTCTTTAAGACCAAAATCACACGATGTGAGCATGCGCAGAGGCTGTTCCTGTTTTTAAACGAAACCGGTTACCAATTGCTGAGAGCCTCTTCGGATATCTAGGCGAGTGAATTCAGAAACCTGATTGGCTCATGCTTTCTCGAGACTCGAGATGATGGTTTTTACACAGTGAAGACGCTGATGCTAATTTTCAATATTGATAAAAATTTCCAAATTTTCCCTATTTACAAACAGTAAGGTGTGTATGCATTTTTTTTTTTTTTTTTTTTTTAGTTATTAAATTATAGCTTTTACTTAAAGTTTATATTTGTCATGAATTCTAGAGTATTGTGATAGATATTTTGTTCAGTGTTTCTGTAAACATTTGTATACATTAATATTAAAATGTTACTGTTAGCATTTTAACCTTTTTACTACTTTGTATATATTTATATGAACTATTACTGTTTGCATTATTTAATGTTTTGTGTTCATATAGTATATTCAAAATGTTAGATTACAATTTTCGCAAAATTGCACCTGATGAAAATTGTATCGAGCTTTATCGATATTTTTGTACTGCACCAAAGATAAGTATTTTTATTATTAGTTACTCCCATTATGTATTTAGTTTATTTTTGAAATTCAATTGTAAATTGTATGTTTTGGTTGCAATATACAAACTGCTGAGTTTTTTTTTTTTGTTTTTCTTTGCATATTTTAAAACGCTATGCTGAGTAAATAATTACCATCATTCTATATAGTTTGTTGATTATTTTCGGTGCCATATAGAAATAATGATAATGGACATAAGCAAATATAATTTTTTGAATATATTTAATAAGATATACATACGTAGCAGAGAGAAAAAATGTAAATGGTAACATTTTAAATAAACGTATAAAAAACAGAAAAAAAAAAAAATTAAAAGTAGTTTCCAATGCTAAAAAATATAAACAATACTCTAGAACTCATACAAACGCATGAACTTTACTTTACACATAGAGAAAAAATAAGACAATGCATATGCACTTTATTGTTAACAACAACAACAAAAAAAAAAGGTGGGATATTTCAAATTTAAGTGAGAAATTTTTTGATTTTGAGCACTCAAAGAGCACAATAACTGGCATAACCTAAATTATTTAACATTTAATTATTGCAATTTTTAGCCTTCACACTTTGTAAGTGTTTGTTGATATTATAAACACTTCATATATCCTCTTAACAAATATTTATAATTAAAAAGTATTCTGAAAAAAATACATAATATTATTTTTTTTTTTTTAATCAAGAATTTTTATAAAAGATAAGTAAATAAAGGACAGTACAGGCTTCAAACTAATTAATATATTACCCAACTGAACTAAAAAATTTATGAAATACTCAGAGCAATGTGAAAAAATTAAGGGGCAATCACCCTTATGATATATTTTTGAACAAGATTTTTCAAAATATTGCGAAATTCTCGCAATCCCACCCTATAATGGGAACCTTGAATTAACTGCACTTATCTGTACATTATAGAAATACTTTGACTTATATTAAATTCTGAAAATTTATTTAATTGAAAGTAAATCAAATGTGATAGATATTTACGTATATTCACAAGTTTTATCTTTATTTTTTTTTTTATTTATTTATTTTTTTTTTACAAATTATCAAATTTGTTTACAAGTTCTGTGAGAAAGCTATTTTTGCTGCATACTAATTAAACTGACACTTGATTACAACTAAAAAACAAGATTTAAGTAGAGTTCTTCATGTTGCATAATTTTGCAGGCAAAAGATTAATCAGAATTCAAATGAAATTGTGTCCTGCACTTTGTCAGTTTTTCCAAAACAATGCTTTACCTAATAAAGGATTTTGTTGCAATTTGACCTCCACTGGTGTATGATCTGAGTTATGAGTTTTTTCTTTGATATCCAAATTATTTTTTATGTTATCTTCTTATATGGTCAATTACAAATATTGTTCTTCTAAACAATATGTAGAAACTACAACCTAACAAGTTTTGGTTTATCAGTACTAGACATCAAGCAGTGCAAACAACAGTTATTTAAGTGTGTGCATGTGGCGGCATGATACTTACATCCACAAGTTATGTAAAACATTGAGCCATTGTCGCACTAAGCCTAGCATGCTTGAACGATAAATTTGCTGCTAGCTGTATAGGCATCTCTCAATTTTAGTTTTCCTGTCGTCTGCTTATGGGAGCACAGATTTTTTTTCTTGGACGAAAGTTTCGCAAAATTTTTCTAATTAGAGATTATGAATTATTGTTTTTTCTTTTTTTTCATACTTTTAAGAGAGAAAATTCATGAAGCTGTGTGCTGAATTTATTTAGAAAATGTGATTCTTTAAACACAATTCACATGTGGGGAAAGATGTGTGTGTGTGGGGGCGGGGGGGAGATTTTTTGTTTATCACATCTTAAAAAGTAAAAACAATATACCTTTATAATGAAGATAAGTTAGGCGTACAGCTGTGTTTACCAAATTTTGGTAAAAAATTGGAAAGTTGTAAATCAAGTCACAATTTATTTTTATTTGTATCTCAAAAACTGTTTTAACAATTTTCTTTAAATTCACCATATATACCATCTTGCAGATGTTTTTTATTGGTTACTTGCATAAAAATTGTTATGTTCTGATTTCGTAGTCCAATTTTAACGCTGCATTCAATTTCTAAAAAAAAAAAAAAAAAGGGTTCTACAGGTTTGTTTGCAAAATCACCATTTTATCTACCCTTTAAATATCCTTTCATATGTATTACCGTAATTTCTGGTAGATACCCCGCAGGTTATATAATCCAGTTTTGCACCAGAAATTTAATTGATAAATAAATTTATATTTGTACGAGCTCTTCCTTCAAAAAAGTATAGATTTCTCTATTAAATAAAATTTCTGGTGGAGAAATGACACATCTTACCTGCGGGGTATCTACCAGAAATTACAGTAGTTGATTTCCAGTGTACAGATCTGTTTGTAAAGTTTTGATAAAATTGGATGTAGTATGGAATACCAACATCGGTATCTAAAAAAGGTTGATTTTCATTAATTTTGCTATAAACCTCTGTCTAAATATCTTTTTGTCTGAATTAATTGGTTAGCAAAAATTTTTTTATATGTTTCTGATATGAAAAATCTGAGTGAAAATATTTAATTATTAAGCGAAAATGACTATCACATTTACAGGTCTCGCAGCACTCCTATATTTCCTGTACTTCCTACATATTTATGAAACCTCCTATTTTTCCTATATTTTTTAATTATCGCTCAATATTTCCTATATTTTAGTTTTGACTACTTCTGAATGTCTGATTGAATGCGCTGTATCTACATATTAATATGAAATGTGTTTTGTCTGTATCCACTAAATTTAGAGAACGGCTAGGTGTACAAATTTGGTTGAGGTGTCTAAAAAAACGGTCTTGGTCTGTAGATGTATCATCAAAAGAGAGAAAAAAAAAAAGTCTAACAGTTCCCCCCCCCCCCCCCCCCAGAGTTTAAGAACATGTTTGCTTAACTCAACTCCAAATTACTTCACAGTGAAGAAGTTGTACATGAGGGGACTAGACTCAAATACTAAAGAATCAATTTCTGCGATTTTGGAATTTTTGATTTTAAAGGGGGAAAGTAGCTACTTTAAATTAGAAAAAACCTTTTTAACTTGCCTCGTTGTTGGCTGTAAGCTTTTCACCTGGACGTCCAGGCCTCCTCAGCGGCTTCATCTGTCGTGAAATTCGGACGGTGTTGTTGTCTGTGGGCGGTTCTCTTTATGAGATGTCTCCAAGCTTCATTTGGGACCATTGCAGGAAAGTAGATTTGGGGGAGGAAAGGGGGAAATTAGTTTGAGAGGGAAGTCCGTTCTAAACCCACACATGTAGCACATCATTTTAAAGGTCTTGAAATTTCATGAAGATTGGGGATGTTTGTATACAATATAGTACAACCCTGGTGGTGAAAAATGGAACTAGGTGATTTTGTAGTAGACCCTATCATGTTACACCTTATTTTAAAGGTCTTAGTATTTCATGACCGTTGGTGATGTTCGTACAGAACACACTGTGCCCCCTGGCGGTGGAAAGTGCAACTAAAGGATTTTGCAGTTGACACCACCATGTGACACCTTATTTGAAAAGTCTTGGAAATTCAAGGTAATTGGTGATGTTCGTATACAACATACTGCGCCCCCTGGTGGAGGAAAGTGAATTTTGCATAGCATGCCTGCTATACGGTGCCGCAGCCACAGGCAGCAGAAACACGAGTGAAAGGTGCATTCGGTTCAAGGTTAATTTTTGAGAATTTTTTCATGTTATTAGTAGCCTGCATATACACTACCACAGGCACCGGGGTCACAAGGCAGAGTTTCATTTGGTTCAAGGTAATTTTTTTGTTATTGCTGATTATTTTTTTCGCTAAGCTTTTATTTAAAAATAGAAATTCAAAAAAAATCGAGTTAAAGATATAAAATCGTACAAATTGAAGGTTCATTTCTATTTATAAGGATTTTTCCGAAGTTCTTTTTTTAAGTGAAATGTCATAAATTATATTAGATGTTTTAACTTGAAATATATTTAAATAATGATGCGACGATTTTTGAAACATTACAGTCAGTAAAATGACTGTCGAATTCAACGGGTTCCAGCTAGTTTAATTGTAAAACTTACATCCCAATCGAAACTATGTATTAAGATAAAAAAAAAATAAAATTTTATCTATGGTTTGCATGTTTTTGGAAGATTTTTTCAATGAATCAAATCTTATACTATTAAGAAGCAAGATTTGTATATATATGTATGTGTATATTTCACTGTTCTCGAAATCTGCCCAATGAAGGCTGTACAATTTATGGTGTAAACTACTTATTACAGATAGAAAACATGAAATTAACTTATATTTTTCCCAGGAAAATTAGAATTATTTAAGAAATAAATATGAATTCTGGCATTGTATTTATAATAGTTTTAAAATTTTTAAATGTTGCCAAAAAAGTTTACGAGTTAATCGCATAAATTAAATTATGTATTTTTGTCTAAAATGATGACAAAAATACAAAAGTTGCCAAGGTTAGCTATATTAAGGCTGTACCATGATCAAGTTTATATATTTATTTATTTATTTTTTTATATACCAACTACTATTAACTAACCATGAAATATATATAGCCACAAAAAATAATTGTCTGATACGATAGATGTAGCTGATCATAGCATATTGCAATATTGTATTTGGCATGAAATTGCTTTCATTTTATGGTTGGTCGGATAAATTAAATAAATAGAGAAAATAAAGTGAAAGCAAATATTATGTACACCACATATAGTGTTGTTCATATGTAACTGGGATTCAAATATAAAAGAGCTACTTCAATTTTTTTGATACTGTCATTTAATAATCACCCAAATGGAAGCCCACTAGTGAGCCATTGTTGCAAGCAATAGGAACAGGCACCCGAGACTCTGCGGATGAGCAAGCTGCTGCCAAAAGCAGCAGGGACCCGATACCAAATTTGAGCAATTTCAGTATTTTATTTTATTTATTTTGTTCATAAAGCAATACAGAAAAGAGCTTCCTTTAAATATAGTGACTAGTGAAGCGGGCAAAGCCTGCTAGTAATAAAATAAACATACAAAATTCTAATAAATTAAATATGTAAAAATCAACTACATCACAAGAAATCAATAAAAAAATTAATGAAATAAAAAATAGACATGTGGTTATAAAATATGCATTAAAATATTACAATGTCATTCTTGGTTTCTTGGAGACGTTTGGACTTAACATATAAATATCATGATGTAAGAGATGAAGCCATTTGTTTGACCCCTGCTGTTTGCTCATTCAACCCCTGTGGCAGCTTACCTAGCACACTTTGCCCACTTTGCTAGTTGCAATATTTAAATGAATTTTCCAAAAAAAAATTGAATAATTTAAACATTTAAATAAGTATATTTCAATATGCAACTTTTTTTTTTTAGCAATTCTAAAACATGGCCGAATCCCACTCTATACAGCCTTTAATGAAATGTAAATGACATTTAATTATCCGTGTTTCATAATATTGATTAGGAACATGGTTAATTTAAAATAAACTAAATATGTATTCACATTAGTTTACAGATAATAAAATCAAAGAAACATATAAGATCACTTGATTCATTGAAAATAATATTTAAATTATAAATAAATAAAAATCGAAATTTTATAGCTATTAAGACATCAGTTTTATCAGAAATTTTTAATAATCACATGTATGAAAATGTTTCTTCTTATGTTAAAAAATAATAAATAAAAAGTTGTACGTATTTTGTTTTCGGTGGCATCTTCTTGAAATTACAAATCAAAGAGAAATGTCGGGAAAAAAGTCAAAAATCACATAAAATAGAAATAAATGTAAGAAATTGTCAAAATTAAAAAAATTTTTTACATACACCACAATAAGCTGTTGTATGTCTTAGCAAGATGTGATAAGGTTTCCATATACAGTTTTTAAGTCTATAGAAATTTTATTGCTTAAATGTTTATCTCTACTTCAACATTAAAAATCACCTAAAATAATGCTTTGACATATAAACATATCATCCTGTTTAATCACACATTTCTGTAAAAACCTACCAAATTTCATTTTTTTATGTAAAACAGTTTTTACGGTATAAGCTGAGAAAGTTGAAATAACGATGAGTTAAAAAACGACAGTAGTGGTATTACAGTGCGTTAAGAAATTATAAGACCACAAGCGTATTGGTGCATTTCTGAAGAAGAGAGCAAAATATACAAATTTTTAGTTGCGTATTTAAAATTGATAGGAAAACGCATATTATACTAATTCCAACTTTTAAAATTAAATTAAATTTCATTAAAACTTATTCATTTTTCTAAAAATTAAAGACTGTGACTGTTAAGAAATTATAAGACCACCTGAGAAAATTAGCATATTATACATGATGTCAAACTCAATATAAAGCGCATGCGTCAGTATTTCATAAAAGCATCACTTAAGATGCAAAGGCTTAGGTTTTGAATGTGTTATTTACGATTAATTTGACGATGCCTCGAGGTAAAGAATTATCGGAGTGCGAAGTGAGAAAAATTTTATTTTATAAAGGTTCTGGTAAATCTAAAAGAGATATTGCGAGGTTAATGAACCGTTCTAAAATGGCCATTCATAATGCCATAATTAGAAAAAAATATTCAAACAAAATAAAACGATCTGGTAGAAAAAATATTTTGACAGCACGTGATAATAGACAAATTTTTCAACAGTCAACTAAAAAAGGTGTTTAAACTCGTGAAATTTCAAAACGTTTCTGCAAGAAAACTTCACATGTAACAGTCAGGAAGAATCTGGAAGAGTCTTGAATTAAATATTAATACTAAATTTATGAAATTGAAGAAAAAAAACAAAGTTATTGAAATGCCATCAAGAACAGAGATTAAAATGGGCTAAAAATGCCATGTCATGGAATGATGAGTGGAAACAAATTATATTTTCTGATGAAAAGGAATTTAACCTTGATGGTCCAGATGGTTACAAACACTATTGGCATGACTTGGGGAAAGAACCAAAATAATGCTTCAGTCGACAAATAGGTGGAGGATCAGTAATGATTTGGGAAGCTTTCAGTTATGAGGGGTTGTGTGATTTACAGCAGATTTCAGATCATATGAACTCTACAGAATATCAGTCTATAATATATGATCATATGATACCGTTTGGACCTTTATTAGGTGATGCTAACTGGATGTTTCAACAGGACAATGCTGCTTGTCATACATCTAAATCCACACAGGAGTGGATTAAAAAGGAAAAAAATAATATTTTGCCATGGCCAAGTCGAAGTTCAGTCTTGAACCCCATGGAAAACCTATGGGGTAAATTATCTCACAAAGTTTATGCTAATAATAAACAATTTTCATCTGCCAATGAACTGGAAGTAGCGATTGTAAAAGAATGGTACAATATTTCTATAACTGAACTTAATCACCTGGTTACTTCAATGAAAAACAGAGTGTTTGAAGTCATCAGGAAAAATGGAGGACCAGTATATTAATTTTTTATACAATTTTGTTTTTTGACAAGTGGTCTTATATTTTCTTAACAGGTTATTTTTTACTTATTTCTAATATATATTTTAATTAAACACTTATTGCATTATACCAAGTTATTGCAAACTAATAAAAAAATATACAGCAATATGTTATTTTACGTATTTAAATTATGATTAGAATCTTTATTTTTCTTATAATTTACAAAATTAAAGTGGTCTTATAATTTCTTAACGGACTGTATTTCTTTAGAATAGAGAGATATATCATGCAAACCAATGTTTAGTAATTTGAACTGGCAAAGGAGAAAAAATTTGAAAATATGTCTGCACAATTCGAGTATTGTGCATACATAAAACGACCAGTTAAAGAAATTATCAACCTCAACTTGAATAAAAATTGTTAAGTTTGGGAGAGACAATAAAGATGGGCCCCACTATCATCTGTTGACCTGGGGACCCAAAGTTTCTAGTTACAGCTCTAGCAATCTTCTCTTCAAAAATTTTAAAAGTATCTATTTTAAATTCAATGTTTTTTTTTTTTTTTTAATTGCATTTTCAAACAAAACTTTTCTTAGATCCCAGCACTAACCTTCAGTTTTAATTAAAATAAATAAATAGACTTGCATATAAACTGCTCAAAACAATTAAAGTCTTATATAAAATAACGGTATGAGTAAATTTTTTTTTTTTTTTTTTTTTTTTTTTTTTTTGCAGAAAATGGAAAAAAAGGATTACAAATACAAAATGTTCCTCATTTCCAAACTTCAGAGTATGCAAATTTTGAGTTTGACCTTAAAAATGACATTTTCGTAGCAGTGAATGAAATTTGGCTTTACACTAAATGAAAGACAAAGCAGAAAAGAATGGTCAGTATTCAGTAAGTGCATTGTTTTGATGATTATGATGCCTTAGGGAACCGATTCAATAGCTTGGAGAGTTGTTGGTCGGTTAGAGAGGGTCCAAACACAAACTGAAGTAGCCGAAAACACTGGAGTTTCAAAAAGTGTGATTTCTAGGATTTGAAACAGACTTTTGGTGACTGGAAATGCAGACTGAAGATTGGGCAAGGTCACAGGATGCAACAACGTCCAATGAACATCGATATTTAATGTTAACGGCTCGGAGATACCAAAATATGAATGCCTCTCTTCTTCAACTACTCTCTCGGCTACTGGCGCCACATTTTTGACCCAAACTGTCCAAAACCGGCTCCACACTATAGCAATAGGTCTGATGATCTTATCCCTATATCGACGACCAGTCAGAGCTCCACTTTGAATGATGTGGGGTTCAGTACACCCATCAATGGATCCCCCCCCCCCTTCCGAATGCCAAATCTGATTCTTCTGTGCACAAACGCAGGATTGTTTCTAGTACATCTTTCCCTACAAATGAAAATATGCCTATTATCGTGATGAACAGAAAAACAAGACTTGCAGAGAAAAAAATATTACACCATTAATTTCTCTCCACTTTACATGCTCTGTTGCCCCCTCCCTGCGAGCACGACGATTTCTTGCTGTTAACACAACACATATGAGCATACAGACCTACAGCATGGAGCCAATTTTGGACAGTTTGAATTGAAACTGTGGTGCCAGTAGCTGAGCGAAGTTGTTTTTGTAGAAGAGTGACATTCATATTTTGAAGTCTCCGAGCCGTTAGCATTAAATATCAATTTCCATTGAATGTTGTTGCATGTCTATCACCTTGTCCTGGCCTTCACCTTACATTTTCAGTCTCCAAAAACTAGCTTCAGATCCTAGAAATCACACTTTGCGTAACTCCAGTGACTTCGGCTACTTAGGTTTGTATTTGGACGCCCCTCTAACTGACCAACAACTCTCCAAGCTTTTGAATCGGTTAAATAGCTTCATTAAGACATCGCAATTATCGAAACAACATACTTACTGAATATTGACCATTCTTTTCTACTTTGTTTTTCATTTAGTGTAAAGCCAAATTTCATTTGCTGCTGCTAAAACGTCCTTTTTGAGGTCAAACTCAACATTTGCATATTCTGAAGTTTGAAAACGAGAAAAATTTGTATTTGTGACCCTCTTCTTCTGTTTTCTGCAAAAAAAAAAAAAATCCACTTATACTGTTATTTTATATAAGATTTATAATACTCTTTAATTGTTTTGAGCAGTGTATTTAAAATATTTATTATCTTTGGCATCAGGCAAACATTGATATAATTTTATGGCCAGGATACAGACTTGAAGCAAAAAAATGGGCTAACTGCCAAAATAACTGACACAGAATCATAAACTGAAAAAAAAAAAAAAAAGAAAAAGAAAGATTTTGTTTGTCTATCAATAAATCCATTCTCAATTACTTGAAAACTGCTTTTTATACTGTATAAATTAGTTAAGGAAAACAATCAGATCTTACTAGTGTGTCATGGAGCAATATCTCTAATTGATGTGTCAAGGTAAGTAAATATCACAAAATCTAATTACCACACATTTTCTAATTGCATTAATAGTAATTAATGTAATAAAAAAAAAAAAAAAAAATGTGGAGTGACTCCACTTGACTTTCCGAACATTGAATAATTAACAGTTTTGTAGATAAAGTAAAGTAAGAGGAGTTGATAAATGAACAAAAGAGAAAATTATAATAGGGTGTTTGGGTATTTTTCTTTAGTACACAACGTTTAATTTAACGCTATTTTACCAAACACGTAGATCATAATGATAAAGAATAATTGATTGTGTCCCTGTAAAAACCTACAAATGCTAGATTCACCAAAATGCTTATAGTTTGTGCAACAGTGACTTATAATATTTATATAAAGTTTCAGTTCCATGGGATAAGGCATTTAGATGCTAACACACTTTAAAGTTTGAACCCAGATGCCACAATTATAAAGAAATTTGCATTTTGTCCTGGTAAAAAGAACCATAAGTGCTAGATTCTCTAAAGTTCATAAAGTTCGTGTGACGGTGACACATAACATGTACATAAATTTTCAGTTAATTTGAATAAGGAGTTTTGTCGCTGTCGTACTTTAAATAATTTAAGCCTATAGGCCTTAATGATGAACAATTTTTAATTTTGCCCCCATAAAACTCATTAAGTGCTAGAGTCACCAAAATCTGTATAGTTTGTGTTATGGTGACCTATAACTCATATATAAATTTTCCACTCAAACGGATAAGGCATTTAGATGCTATCGCACTTTAAATAATTCCACCCCATAGGCCATAATGATACAAAATTATTTGTTGTGTCCCTGTAAAAAAACTAGAAGTGCTAGATTCACCAAAACCTATATATATTGTGAAACTGTGACCTATAATATGTGTATAATTTTTTTGTTCAATTGAATAAGGCATTTAGACGCTATCGCACTTTTTAAAATTTGGCCCCATAGGCCATAATGATAAAGAATTTTTCTTTGTGTCCCTGTAAAAAAAGCTATAAGTGCCAGATTCTCCAAACTCTATACAGATTGAGTAACTGTGACCTATCTTATGTGTATAAATTTTTTGCTCAACTGAATAAGGCATTTAGATGCTATTGCACTTTTAAGATTTTGGTCCCATAGACCATAATGATAAAAAAATTTTCTTTGTGTCTATAAAGAAAACTATAAGTAACTAGTAAAAACTAGTAAAAATTACTAGTAAAACTATAAGTGCCAGATTCACCAAAATCAATACGGTTCGTGCTATGGTGACTTGCAACATGCGTACCAACTTACAGCTCATGTAAACAAAGCGTTTAGACGCTAGCATGTTCACTCACATACATACACACATACATACACACACATCATTGTAAAAATAGTGAAAACATACTCAGGGGACCTCAAAACGTATAGAAACACCAAAATCTCGAATTCAGATTTTTGACATGATTACAATACTTTCCTTACATATGTATGTTCGGAAAGTAAAAAACTTAAACTCTATGAATAAAAAAATAATTGCTATAATTTATGAATCATAAAATGTTCTTAAAATTTTAATTTTATTAAACATCAATTCAGTTAATGTAAAAACTTTTTAAAATGATGCAAACCTGATATATGACATTCTCGTGATGGTGAAGTTGCCATAACAGATGTCCTTTTAGATGGCATTGGCACTGAAGGTTTCGGCCTATTTTGCATGGCTGCCAGAGCTTGCTGCACAGCTTCTTGCCGAACTTCTATAGATAATGAAAAAAAGATCAAATAAGTAAATTTATCAAGTTTTTTTTTTTTTTAAATAAACACTCGAGTTATTTTCGACTTTCAGATACTCAATCTCACCTACAGTCACGGCCCATGTTATTCTATTATTAAAAGTTGATTTTGACTCTTGCCATTAAGTTTATGTTTGGAAAGCTTATTGTTAAATGTTTTTGGTTAAGTCTGAAGGTGCTGGTTACCGATATCATTTTTTTAAAGTTGTTGTCTGGAATTTATTATTGTTGTTATAACGTTGTTAAAATTTAATAGTCTAATAGTTGTTGAAATTATTGTTATACTAATTATGGTTGGATTCTATCTTGTTAAAATTGATATATATATATCAAAGAACTATATATATATATATATAGTTTGTTTTAAAACCTTGTTCTTATTGAACTGCCTCTTTCACTTAACATCTTAAGCTAATAGAAAATAAGCTTCCACTGACGTACTTTTAATTACTCTGCGCACTTTTTGAAGCTTTATGCTGTAACATTATTCAAGAGTTATGAATTTTTAAAATGTCTACAGACTTATGGATCACCTGGTGTATATATAACTTCATTTTTAAGCTCAAATGTGGGAAAAAATATACTTGTGTTGCTTTATTACAGTCTAGATAACAACAAATTGTAATCTAAAATCTGCAAAGTAAATAACTTTTTCAAAAAAGTTATGCTTTTTCTTTTTTATAAATTGTTTTATTCAAATATATTGTTACAAAATTGTAAATAATTGTGTTTATTTTTGTATAAATTCTTTCAAAGAGGCTTAGTAAGTTAATAAAGTGCTAATTTTGTGCATTTCTAGTCATTTTAGCGTTGAAATAGCCTTATTTTCCCTTAAAAATGCATTAAAAAACCCCAATAAGGCAGGTAGAGGATTTGGCGACTTTTTTGGCGACCTTGGCGAGAAAATCCTTATAAGGGATATACCAAATATGGAAGCTCTAATATCATTGGCTGATGAGATACGGAAATTTCTGGAACCTTCCACACTTTTCTACAGGGGTACATAAGAAGAGTTTTCCCGCCAAGGCAATTTAGTCAGTTCAGTTTTCAGCTAGCTTCGCTAGTACTTGCATTGCTTTGAGCCTCTCTGAAAGAGACTTGCTTCAAGTGTTATTGCTATACAGTTTGTACTGTGGATTTGCTATTGACAGCTGTTGTTTAAGCTATGTTTACTGGATGAATTGAAGCTGATACTTGGTTTATAGACCTGTATTTTTCTGGAACTTTCTGTGAATAAATTACTGAATTTTTGTAAGTTTGGCCTTTCATTCTCGGACAACTCACGAACCCCCAAGTACGCAACATTTCTGGTGTCAGGAGTGGGGTTGTCTGTGAATGGTAATAACTAGAGCTATGGAGCAAGAAATGAAGAAGCTTCTGGAAGGTCTAACTGCCCAGATGAATGAGTTAAGATCTGGATTGATAGAGGAAATGAAAGCCACACAGGAAAAGATGGAAACCGGATTGATAGAGAAAATAGAAACCGGACAAAGGGAAATGAAAGAAAGTATGGAAACCGCACAAAAAGAATTGAAAGATAGCTTGACTGAAGAATTGAAGGAAATGAAAGCAGTTCAGGAAAAGATGGAAGCCAGTTTGACCGAAGAAATTAAATCTAATCAAGATGAGATGAAGAGAGAGCTTTCAACGGTGAAAGAATCGATAGGGGGTAAATTAATGGTGATGGAAAATAGAATGGATGGAATAGAAGAGAAAGTTATAAAGATAGAAGAAAATTTTGAAAATTTTTGAAAATAGAAGAGAGTTTTGAAGAGAAAGCTATGAAGATAGAGGAAAATGTTATGAAAGTAGAAAAGAATTTTGAAGAGAGATTTATGAAGATAGAAGAGAATTTTGAGGAGAAATTTAAAGAAAACTTTGATCAAGAGCTGAAAGGAAGGTTTTCAGAGATAGAAAGCAAGTTTAAGAGAATGAAGGAAGATCTTGGGAGAAAAATGAAAGAAGAGGGGAACGGAGAAGTAATAGGGAATGAACTGCAGAGCAAGATTCGGAATCTCGAAGAAAAGTTAGAATCTATGCCTCAGGAAACTGAAAAGAAAGAGAGAAGAATCCAGAATCACGAATTGATTAAGCTATCCACCTACGACGGCAGTTAATCTTGGCATGTATATAAGACTCAGTTTTCCATCGTAGCTGAAGCTAGCGGCTAGGACTCTACCGCCAAGTCAGTCCACTTAGCAGCAGCATTACGGGGAGATGCAGCCGAGATACTGAGAAATGTTTCTAAAGAAGAAAGGAATGACTTCGAGGCCCTGACTAGAGCACTGGAGCTACAGTTCGGAGAGAAGTGTTCTAAGGACTATAGTCGCCTCCAGCTAAAATCTCGTTACCAGAAAACGGGCAAAAGTTTGCAAGAGCTGGCAGTGGCCATTCAGAGACTGTCACACCTAGCATTCTCAGACTGTCATGCTGACACTCGAAACGACTTAGCTCTTCAGTACTTTATCGATGCTGTTTGTGATCCAGAAATTCAAAAAGCGCTGAGACTCTCCAACATCAGAGACGTAGAATCAGCTTTAGACTATGCACACCTTTAGAGGCAGCCCAATAAGCTTCCCGTAAAGACCGTCATACCATAAGAGCAGTCTCATTAAATGATACGCCTGCTGATGAAAATGAAATGAAGAGAAGTATCGCAGAGATCTTAAAGAGATTGTGCAGCCTGGAAAATAATAAGGAAATAAAGAATCGGAAGATAAAGTGCTGGGGCTGTGGAGGGGATGGTCATGTAAAGAGGAACTGCCCTGTACGACCAACTAAAGGAAATCACCCGGCTTCACGATCACTGCAGGGAAACTAGAAGAAGGCTATCTCGCGGGGCGGAGGTTGCCTGAAATTAAAGAGCCCCAGTTTACAGTATTTTATGTTTCATCAATGAGTGGCAGCGATAATGGACTTTACGTCTATGGCCAAGTTAACAACACTGCCTGCCGGATGATTCTGGACACGGGAGCCAACGTGACCATCATTAGAACCGATATGGCTCAAGAACTAAAAGAGAAGATCATCTGGACCTGTGTTAAACTCTGTGTTAAACTCCAGACTGTGAACGGAGACAAAGTCGAAATATATGGAAAAATGAACTTGACCATCACTTTTGGTAATGCCAGTTACCATCATATGGCATATGTGGCAGATATAAGAGATCCTGTAATCATTGGAATTGATTTCCTGAGAAATTTTAACTTTAAATTGGACTTCAAGAATAATGAACTGCATTCGAGTTCGGAGGACATAGCTGTGTTCAACACTGAAAATCAAGACATTCAGCCAATTTGCCAGATAACAGCCAAGTCTGAAATTTCCATCCCTCCACACAGAGAGACAATAGTTTCAGGAACACCTCTTACCAAGCAATACTTCCGCTATGGACTGATTGAATACCCGAATATAGACAATAGCCCAAGAGGAGTTCTGGTAGCTTCATCTCTAGTTGATCTCTCAAAGAGTACTATTCCTGTGAGAGTCGCCAACATCAGCAATAAGGTCCGGACAGTGAAGAAGGATGAGGTGTTAGCAACCTGCACTCCTGTTACATGCATCAACCACCCCACGCAATCAACCGAATCCAAGTCATCTGAGCAATTAACAATGGAACTACTCAAGAATGCAGAATTAGGGAGTGAACAGAGGTGTGCTGCGGAGAAGCTACTGCAAGAATTTAAAGACCTTTTTCTCGAACACCTGAAGACGTTGGGAGTACGAACATCACCCAGCACAGAATTGATACAGGAAATCATCCTCCAATCAAACAACATCCAAGAAGACTTCCATTTGCTAAACAGGAAGAGGTCACTGAACTTCTAAATGAAATGCAGCACAATGACGTCATCAAGCCATCAACGAGTCCTTGGGCCTCTCCCATAGTACTGGTGCGAAAAAAGGATGGTTCAACAAGATTTTGCGTGGATTATCGTCGTTTGAATGACATCACGAAGAAAGGCAGTTACCCTCTTCCCAGAATTGATGACACATTAGACACACTTGCTGGCAATAAATGGTTCTCGACTTTGGATCTGAAGAGCAGTTACTGGCAAGTAGAATTACATCCTGATGATCGTGAGAAGACTGCATTCACCACGGGACAAGGACTGTGGCAATTTAAAGTTATGCCGTTCGGATTATGTAATGCACCTGCCACCTTCGAATGCCTGATGGAGACAGTTCTAAAAGGACTTTCCTATGAAGCCTGTCTGGTGTATTTGGATGATATTATCATTGTGGGGCACACCTTTGAAGACCATCTACGAAACATCCGAAAGGTGCTGGAGAAACAATTGAATCCAGGCAAGTGTAACTTGTTCCGTCGTGAAGTGAGCTACCTCGGCCATATCATATCATCTCTGCCGAAGGTGTGATCCTGAAAAGATCTCTGCAGTCGAGAACTGGAGTTGCCCTGAAAATGTACACCAACTACGAAGTTTCCTGGGGTTATGCACTTACTACAGGAAGTTTGTCAAGGGTGTCTCAAATATTGCCAGACCACTCCACAAGCTCACAGAAGCCAAACAGAAGTTCCTGTGGACAGATGAATGTAATAATGCGTTCAAGCGACTTAAAGAGGCCTTAACAACATCGCCTATCTTAACGCATCTACAGCCCGACAGACAGTTCATACTTGATACCGATGCCAGCCATGAGAGTGTCGGTGCTGTTCTGTTGCAGGAAATTGATGGTCAAGAACATGCCATTGCCTTGGAGTAAATGCCTGTCTAAACCAGAGCGAAATTACTGTACCACCAGGAAAGAGCTACTCGCCATCGTAAAAGCCATAGAACATTTCCATCATTACCTCTTTGGCAATCCTTTTTGGCACGATTTCACCCAATGTCCACTTAATTTACAATAGTTACAAACATCTTTTTTCTTTGATTTTTTATTTATTTGAAATTTTCTTTCTTTTGTTTTATATCCGGACTTGGCATTAAGGGCTTCTTCAGTTTTTTCAATGTCATCACATTTTGTGAAATTTCTTTCAAACATACTTAATTGAGCTGCCAAATCCTCAAATGTATTTTCTTTATCCTTTGCAAAAAGCATCCAACTTGATTTGAATGAATCGAAACTACTCGGCAAGATATTCAAAATTTTACAAATTAGTAATAAATCCGATAATTTGTTTTCCTCTTTTGCTATAAGCCCATTATTAAGTTCATTCCATAAACTGCTTAATTTAGCAACATGAGTTGAAACATCATCACCTACAGACCAGCTAAAGGTAAAAAACTCTGAACATATCTTGAATAACTGATCTTTTGATATTGCTTCAAACAACATTTTCAAAGCTTCCCAAGCTTCATAAGACGTTTCTTTATCCATTATTTTCTAATAAACAGAATCTGTTACAGTACTTGCAATCATACTTTTTGCATAACTGTTGGCTTTTCGATACAAATCAGCATTTACTTTATACGTCTTTCTTGCTTCTGCATCGGCTATGTCAGGTAACTCTTCTGGTTTCTTTAATTTACCGTCTATTACCTCCAATGCTCCTTCATGGTAGTCTAGTAAATCACGAATCTTTCGTCTCCACATCAGAAAATCTGTTTCGCCCGGTAAAGGCTTCACTGTTCTTGACAAATCCATTTTAGACTTAAAATGAGCAAGAATACGCACTAAGAAATAGGCTTAGTTTCTCAAATAAGTTTCCCTTAGCTTACGTACTCATATGCAGCGAGCGTGTCAAAGCCCATAACCTGTTAACATTAAAAGACTTATTTTAACTTAAAATATGAAGATTACATCAAGAATTGTGACGATACGAGCTCCGAAAGACATTACAACATTTAATTAAAAAAAATACATTAGAACATGGAAACAATAACTAATAGCCACCACAATCTGTGTTGCCATGCACATAGAAACAAAAATAAAATACAACTTCAACAAAACTTCAAAACTTCTAGTTTATTTCTTTTTCGTTTTGTATGAATATTATTGAATTTCATTGAAAATCAAAAATGAAAACAGTTTCTGGTGTGATTCATATTAAATTTTCAATTTGATTTGGTTTTTAATTATCCACAGACAATGTTTTTTCTAGATGAAACTTTTTTTTTTTCCCCATGATTACCTGAGTGTGAATGATAAACTTTACAAATGCTATGAAACACAAGATGCTGAATTAAACTATGGCTGCTGTCTTTTTAAAGCTCATAGAAACTAAGTACATTTAGAAAATGAAAAAAAAAAAAAAAAAGAAAAAAAAAAAAATGATAGTGAAAAAAAAAAATTTGATAACAGTGATATTTAAGTAAAAAAATTACCTGAGTGATATCTGCTTTCATTTCTTGTGAGTCTACGTTGAGCTCTTCTTTTAGCTCTAGTTGATGGACTAGCCGCACCTATCAAAAAATAAAAACAATATACTGCATACACATTAAAAAAAATTAGATAAACAAAAACAGCAGCTAAAATAATATAGTGATTTTATGTTGACAATAAGTTTCATACAAATCAGTTTTTTCTAAATAAATTTCTCAAAAAACACTTCAATACATTCAGTAATGGCATTCAGGTTTTTTGTCCCCCCCCCCCCCCCCAATAAGAAGGATAACTATATATAATAATGTTTATAGAAGCTTGTTAAAGTTTGAACAAAAGTTACAATAAAGCTTTAAGAGTTAGTAGTCATTATTTTATAGCATTTTCTTTTAAAAAGTAATAATCTGGTTAAAATTACTTTAAAACAGCTACTTGTCAAAATAATTACATGTTTAATTATTTTGACAAATAAACAATGTGTTCTAGCACCATTTATGTTAAATGGCATTAGAAGATTAACAGCTAATAACTTAAAAATTCTCTGAATCATTAAATAGGAAATATGATTTTCTGTTGGACTAAAACCCATATTAGTATTTTGACCAGGGATGGCCAGCGAGACAATTTTTGGTGGGTCATGGAAAAATTTTGATTGTACATATAACTTTCTACACTTTTCACAAACATGAAGCTAGGTATTACAGATTTCATGGTGTGTAAATGAAGAAAAACCTAAATCAGTGTATGTTATTTGCAACAAAGTACTCACAAAAAAATATATATGCTCCAGTAAATCAGTAATTTTAGTAATGCTGAAAAATATCGAGAATTCAAATCAGCAAGAATACTGACATAAAAAACAAGATTCTCGATATTTTAAAAATAAACATCAGAAAGTGAAATTTTTAAGATAAGCGATAAGGCTAATTAAAATAAGCAAAAGAGTCAAACATACCTGCCAACATTCTAATTAATATTCCCTGTTAACTTTATTTTTAGAGTCATTTTCTCCAAATTAAATAACATTAAATAAGAAGAAAAATACTCTTTAAAAAAAAAAACCTGGCATGGAAAGGTGGTGCGATTACGAGACTACAGAATATTAATTAGAATGTTTGTAGGTATGCCTTGAGTTATTGAAAACTGAAAAATTTGGCACACAATTGGCAAAACTTAATTGCTGACTGATAATGATAAAGGATGCTGTTGAAGTTATGCTAATTTGAAAAAAAAAAAAAAATGACACAATACAGTAGATTGTTATAACGCAATTCTATATAATGCAATTCTCTATATAATGCACAACTTCTCAGACATAAACAATGAATTTTGCAATTAAGAAATATTTTGTAAAAACTGTTACTCTGTAGAGAATTAACTGATATATATACAGTGAAACCTCTCAAGTTGGACACCCCTATATGTTGGATGCTTTTTCTCGGAACGGAATGTATCCATTAACATTATGTCTAACCCCTATAAGTTGGACACTTTTTCTTGGAACTGTAGGTGTCCAACTTAGAGAGGTTTTACTGTATATATATCTTTTTTAATCTCTTAAATTTGGAGCTTTTTAGTGAAAAATGTTGCTATCATTACACTTTTTTTTTTTTTTTTAATGAGTAACATAATGAATGATTTGGTACAAACATATATAGACTATGTTCATAAATTAAATTTAACAATGACAGGTATGATCCATCCAATTTCTGTTCAAAGGAATGTACTTTAAAAGTGTCCTACTCTTTGATATGTTTCAGACATATTTGGCCATGTTTACAAAGTAAATTTGATGATGTGTGAAACATGATGTATTTAATGCAAAATTCTATATAACGTACAACTTTGTGTTTTTAGGTTTGCGTTATAAACATCTTCTACTGTTTAAAATTTAAATTCTTAAAAACAGACCAACTTGAATTAATTTATAATAAAAGTACCTTTTATGATGCTCTGTTAATCGCTATAGATCTTTCAGGGCGATCCGCCCCTTCTTCAATAGCTACATGGCTGTTGTCTTTTGTTGAAACTGGTCTCTCATCGTGCTTCTCTCTCTCAGTCCCGCTTTTCATAATTTGGCGCCACACTCCGTCCAAATCGGCGCGCGACTCGTGCCCGTTACATGCAGAAATGTCTCTCATTATCTCTATTGTATCCAGACTACGCTTTTTACCGAGAGACAATAGAGATAATGAGAGACATTTCTGCATGTAACGGGCACGAGTCGCGCGCCAATTTGGACGGAGTGTGGCGCCAAATTATGAAAAGCGGGACTGAGAGAGAGAAGCACGATGAGAGACCAGTTTCAACAAAAGACAACAGCCATGTAGCTATTGAAGAAGGGGCGGATCGCCCTGAAAGATCTATAGCGATTAACAGAGCATCATAAAAGGTACTTTTATTATAAATTAATCTTCTACTGTACCACTTTTATATAGCACAGTTGATTGTAGAAACAGTGAAAAGTCACTATTTCATAAAAGTCTTGATTCTATGAAAAAGAGAATTTCATAAAATTAAGATCATTACGATCACACTTATATGAAATGCTGTACAAAGAGATGGGGAGAGCAACCACAAATCCTTTCTTCTACATTCGGAAATACATTGGCTATCAAAAACGAAAGGGATATAAATATTTGTGGAGGAAGTTGTAAAGTTTTGAGGCAATAAAAATTGATTACAAAAATGCTAGCTTAATCTGGATTTTGCTTTGATGCTCATGCATTTAATTCAAAGGTATGAAAAAGATACATTTAAGGAACGTAACAAAATTCAAGGATTTATCAAAAAACCTGATTTATTACAATTAAAAAAATCATTGAAAACCAGAAATACATAAAGTTTTGAAATGTTTCAAAACTTTTATGAACAATACAAACAATAATTGTTTGCATTTATAATAGAAAATAATGAGTATGTATCTGGCAGCAGAATTGTTGAGATCTCAAAATATTTAAACATTTTGAAAGGAACTTTAATTACTACAATGAAGAAAGAAAAAAATTGCCAAGAGAATAACTGGATTGATTGTGCATCTCTTATAAGAAAACTTTACTACTGGCATATCATCAAAAGCAACGAAGAATTTATTGACTTATCTAAAAAACTGTTGTGATCTGACATACAGATGTTGCTACTTTACAAACTATTTTCAGCAGGATTGTTTTTCCTCAACTCCATAGTTCAGTGTTTGTTGTTGTTCTGTTTTGTTTTGTGTCTGTGTTCCATATAATGTTATGTTTGTGCTGTATCTTTATATGTATGATGTATTAAATGTGATTAGTCTTTATTTGACATGATGAATTATTTCTTTGATACATCACCACATTTCTGGTGACGAGGATGGGACAGTCCTAATTCAAGTGGTGAAGTTAGATTTTTTCCATTATTGATTTCAATGTTCTAAGCTAAGAAGTTTTTGTTCTCAATACATTTGAAATAATGGCAATCAGACCAGTATCTGAATTTATCACCGCAGATTCCTGGAATTTATACACAGAGCAAGTTAAAATTTTTTCTAGAGACAAATGAAATAACAGATGATGATAAAATGAGAGCTATGTTATTAGCTGTATGTGGAACCAAAACTTTGAGTATTCTACGCTCATTGTTGATTCCTGCTAAACCCTCGAAGAAATCTTTTGATGAAATTGTCACATTGCTAACAACATATTTTCCTCCAAGAGCTTCAGAAATCTATTGTAGATTCATATATTTCATAAATGTGTTCAGCGATCTACTGAAAGTTTAACAAATTATATTACAGATCTTCAATGGACTGCAACTTTGGAAATTCACTTTCCGAGTGCCTTCGAGACCAGTTTGTTTGCGACATACAAAATGAATCTATTCAGAGAACTCTTTTTTTCTTTGTTCTACTTTGAGTTTAGAAAATGCAGTATCAAAAGCATACGCTGCTGAAACTGCAGCAAACCAAGCAAAAAAAATCACTTGCAAAGATTGCCTAGTCGATCAAACAGTGAATCGATTGATTTTTATACAGCATCAAGGTGGTAATTTGAAACAAAATTCTAACAATTCTTTCAAAACAAAATCGGACATATCTAAGAATTTTGTTATAGTTGTGGAAGTGATCACGAACATTCTTCATGCAAATTTTGTAATGCTATCTGCCGGAATTGTCACAAAAAGGGTCACATACAGAAGGTATGTAGGTCAACAAAGATGAATGATAAACAATTCAATGGGAGTCATAGAAGTAAAAATAGATTATAAGAAGTAAAAATTGAAAATTGTGTCGATAATGCCGATTACGCTATAAATTCTGTAACTAAAAATTGTTCCACTCCATTTAAGGAAATACGATAAATATAAACTGTAAACAATACATTGAAAGTGTTTAAAGAATTTTAATGCTGATTCTCTTTCCAGAGTAAATTTACCAGCACCACCTGGTTTCGTCCCCGTACCGAGAATGGTAGGAGAGGAAATTCCAGAAAATTTGCCGTATAGGAATTTGCTTGGATGTCTTCAATATATTTCCTACAGATGCAGACCAAATATAGCATGGACTGTAGCAGCCCTGTCCCAGTATGCAGAACATCCATCCATGGAGCATTATTGCACACTTTTCAGAGTTCTTTACCTGTCCACCACAATATCCCTTGGCCTTAAACTCCAACAGTCTGAAATGCCATTATACCTGGTTTCCTATGTTCATGCATCTTGGGCAAGTGAGAGTGCCAGTAGAAAATCTTGGTCCAGTTTTGTCATATTCTTGAATAACATGCCTGTACAGTGGCGGGTTACCAAACAAACCTGTGTAACCCTTTCTCCCATGGAGGCAGAATTTATAGCTGCCAGCGAAGCTGCAAAGGAACTGAAATTTATAACTGAGGTATTAAAAGCCTTATCTAGTATTGACATTTCAATCCCCAAACCACTACTGTTATGCGACAGTACTGCATCTATATTGTATACTAAAAATAAGGCAGACAATGTTTGCAATAGACATACTGATTTAAAGTATAAATTTTTAAGCGACTTCAAAGAAATGTGTTCAATATTCAGCATGTCTCTTCAAAGGACAATGTGGCAGATTTATTAACAAAATCACTGTGCAAAGACACTTTTATTAAATTTAGATACTATTATTTAAATGTACTTTAATCATTAGGAAAGAAAGAAGAAAAAATGAACAAAATATTTCTATTATAGAAGTTTTTTTTTATTATTATTAAAGTAAATCATCTGTATAAGTTGAAATTTGTTAACGTGGTATATACCGTATATTTCCGTGTATAAGCTGAGAATTTTTTGGAAGCTGAAGTACGGGGGTCGGCTTATATATGAGTTCACATTTCTAGCAAAAAGTGTACATTAGAAACATTGATTGAATACACATATTTTAAGCTTAAAAACTATATATAAAGTAAAATAGTGATATTAAACCTTATTTTTAAATAATTATTACATATAAAACTCGTAAATTAGCAATTTTAAATTTATTTCTAGAGCAGCTCGATGTAGTCATGCGTGTTTATTTATTTTTTTTTTTCCCCCCCATGATGAAGCGTTTTTCGCCCAAGATCACATTTATGGCATTCAAAAGTAAACATACAAACAATTTAGGACATATCAACCATAAAAAGCATTTTTCTAGTCCAAATAAATAAAAAATATCTATACAGTACAGTCTCTAAAATCCGGAATGCATAAAAGCTAACTGCAATATTTTATATCTCGTTATCTTTGGTTTTCTGTTTTGCTGACAGATGGCAGCACCAAACAATTTTCTCCATTACTATGAATGATTTCAATTCTAATTTTGTTTTGTTTTGTTTTGTTTAAGCTTATTTTAATACAGGATTTTTGGGAAATTTTGTAGTTTTTTATTTTATTTTATGTTTCAGCATATAAGATTTCTAGCAGCAGTAAAAAGAAGCATTCCCAAATCGAAATGCATATAAGCTAATTGCTACATTTTATTTGCCATCATTTCTGTTTTGTTTTTCTGCCGATAGATGGCTGTACGAATCAATTTTCACTTGAGCGATTTCTTTTTGCTTAAAGTTACTCAGAAAAATGTAAATAATGAGTGATTTTGAAAATTAATCTGAAATTATTGAAAACGACAAAATTTCTACTGAAAATTTAATTACTGCATTAGATAAAGAAATAAAAAATTTGGAACAAAGAAACTTTATCACTGAACATGAGTAAATGTCTTATATAGAATTAAGGAAAAAGTCATTGCACACAAACCTAAATTAAAACAAAAAATATTACTAGAAATGTTTAAAGATTTTTTATAACAAAAATATGAATTTATTTTGTTTTTTAATAACTTTTATTACATTTTAAAAGTAAATTATTGAGCTTCGCCCACTAGCGGGTCAGTATTTTCAAATGAATCACTAAAATTAATGAATCACTAACAGTAACTTTTAGTGCTAAAAAAAGAAAAAAAAAAAAAAAAAAAAAAAAAAAAATCTGATTGGGTAAAAAGTCGGCTCGCGTCCCCACTGCCTTCTGCAGTTCCACTGCAGTCCCGTGCGCGCTGTGTGCACACCTTAAACTGTAAGCCTAAAATATATTTTAGCTAAAAGTTGTTGCTGTTCAGTCCTCAATATTAAATAAGGAATCTTACTACCTTACAGCAACTAAACTAATACATGTTATATTAAGCTGCAAATGGCAATGAAAGCCAACTGGAAACTAAGGTAGTGATAACATGTTGACAGTGAGAGGCAATAAAGACAAAAATTTATATAAAACAACTAACGTTTATTAAATATTAATAACAAGTAAAAATAAAGTAACACCATTAATATATCACAGATTTGATGTTCAACTAGAAAAAAACTTTAAACGTATGAGAGAAAAAATAAACTGCTATTTAAATTTAATATATATATAAACATGTGGAGAGAAACTGACTATTAACAAGAGATGATGTCACATCCATTTAATTTTATTCCGGTGAACCAGTAGAGCCAAGAAAACAAAAGTCCACATCCTCTGGACGAACAACAGGCTATCTTAAAAGAATAACCTTTCAAAAACAATTTACTATTTCAAAAAAATTAACTCATATACATCTTCCCTAAGTTCAATTAATGAAACAAAAAATAACATCATGGCTAATAATTAAGCCTTACCACCAGCAGTCAAACAGATAACAAAAAGCAAAAAGAGCGATATTCTATTAAATTAATTCATATTTATACTATCGTCTGCCAAAAATATCCGTGCGGTTCACCGTAAACATGAAACGCCCACAGAACTAACCAATCAGAAAATAGGTGGTTGAACGATTGATTGTGAGCGTTCAAAACTTAAACAGGCGCCACCAAACGGTGAAAACTAAAAGTTCAGTAGCGAAAAGTTAATGTCGCAACGGACTAAACCAAGATGGCGACGTAAACAAACCCGAAGTAGCTGCAACGCGGTACTTCGGAAAAATTACACATTAGAGGTAATAACGTAAGTAATGCAATTATTTTACACTTTAATAAAGATTTAATAAATTTAAAAGACAATAACTTCTATTTATAATAGATTAAGTATATTAAAGACTTGAAATAAAAACGATGTCAAGTACAATTATATATTTAAAGTACCTAAAGCTAACATGTGCCACCCACTTGACATAAAAAAAAAACTAAACTACTACTGGCTCACCAGATAAACCAAAACAATAATTAATAGGTTAATTTCAAATATAACATATAAGGAAAAAAAAAGCACATCTTTCAATGCAAGAAAACTTGCCCATCTAATACATTTCAATTCAGGATAAAGTCCAAAAGTTCATCACTAATTTCTAGGAAAAAGTTCATATCCACAGGATCTGAAAGAGAATCTATTTTTGTTTCTTAATATATTACTAATTATGCACTGCAAGTATCAACAATTTCAGACAAACATCATGAAAAAAATGATAATGAAATTATCAATGAAAAATATGAATATCAAATATGAAAAATTTTAGACACCCCCCAAAGTTTTCAATTTTAAATTTTGAATATGAAACATAAATGTTGTTTGAAAAGATGAATAGAATGAGATTATGTATGAAAAACATTTAACGTTAACACAACATTCAATGACTCCATAAATGCATTAATATGCATGTATGATAAATTGGCATGGGCACCCATGCAATAGACTACACAGATACTTGCAATAGATAATTTAATTATTGTATAAACACATTTGCTATTAACAATTTATAATTGAAAATTTATGTAAAGAAAAATATCACAGAAAACCTTTAAATATATAAACACTGATATCATTGCACTTAGTATAATCACAGATTCCAAAGTATGTATAATCACTAGTTCCAACATTATATAAAAATTAAAACAGGAATAAACTACTACGTCAGAAACGCCAAAGAAAAATTATTGAGGTGCATACAGCTGTTTCGGTAGCCTAAAGCGTACCGTCTTCAGTGCAAAAAGAATTCTGAATCTTGAGAAGTGCTCGTATATATAGGAGAGGGACAGGATTTAGTTCAACCAATAGGATTACGGAAGAGGTGGGGAGTGTGGCCAATAGGAATTAAGGAATGTGTAGCTGTGTAAACAGTAGAAAAATTAAGGAAATGTGGACTGAATGTAAAATTTCCAACAATCAGACAAATAGGGAACAGCGAAATCACAATTTACAAAGTTTTTAAAATTTTTATAAATATGAAAAGCTTCAAAGAAATCGAGTTCATGAATGGATTTAGGTCTGCAAATTATTTTAGCTGAATTAAATTTTAAATTATGATTTTCCTCCCAGCAATGTTTAGAAATAGCCAATTTATTGGTTTCTTGTTTGCGGACGTAATTCATATGTTCTTTTAGATGAAATTTAAGACTGCGTTTAGTTTGGCCAATATATGATAAACCACACTGACAAGAAATACTATGAATGCCCCAAGAATTATGCATATCAATAGGATCTTTTAACTGAGAAAAGATGAGTTTATTGGAAGGCGAAAATATTATTTTAAAATCATATATTTGAGAATTTTAGCTATGGTTTGACTGGTTTTAGAAAAATAGGGTAAAACAATACTGATATTAGATGTGACTGATTTAGTAGACGAAATACGAGGGAGTTGTAATTTTGGATAGCTTTGTCTATAATGGAAGGGTCATAACCTCTGTCAATTGCGATGGCTTTCAGGTATTTAATTTCAGATTTCAATAAAATAGGATTTGAACAAATATTAAGGGCACGGTTTACAAAAGTATAGAAAGCAGCCATTTTTTGGTTAGGTGGGTGACATGAACGCGCATGGGGAGGAAGGGAGACTGCAAAATTTTTACAATAGACAGTGGTTGAAAATCCATTTACAGTGCGAGAGACGAGGGTATCAAGAAATGGAAGGGAGCCATTATTTTCTATTTCATATGTAAACTGGATATTACTGTCAATTGAATTTAAGGTTTCTAAGACATGGTCAATATTGTGATAAGATATGTCGATAAGCGTGAAGGTGTCGTCAACGTAACGGGTCCAAAAAGGAAAAGATATTTTCTTAAAAAGCTTGCTTTCGAAATAGTGCATGTAAATGTCTGCGAGAATTGGGGAGAGAAGGGAACCCATGGCTAAACCTACAGACTGACGATAGAATTTATTTTGGAAAGAAAAAGTGGTTTGTGATAAACAAATGCGGGTAAGAGAAATTAATTCTTGTATTTCGAAAGAGGTGAAATGAAACTCTTTTAATCTATTTTCGAGACAGCAGAGGGCGCCACTTATTGGAACATTAGTGAAAAGAGATTTTACATCAAAAGAAACCATAGTGAGATTAGTGTGAGGGCAGTTTTGAATATTTTTTGCAAAATTTATGGAATTCTTAACAGTATAACTATTAGCAGCAAGAAGTGGAGCAAAAATTGTGGTGAGAAATTTAGCTAGATTATAGGAAGCAGTGCCGATATTAGAGACTATTGGACGAAATGGAATATTGGGTTAAGGTTTAGAAATGGCAAAATTTGAATTGAGTTTGAGAACAGAATATTGACTATTGGAAATATCAGTACTGGAAAGATTAACGATTGCATTTTTATTGACAACAGGTAAGTCGTTCGAATGAATAGGACTCTGTGAATTTATAGTATGTGTGGCATTTATAGTCATAAATACTCTGTGGCATTTATAGTATTTCTTGTCAGTGTGGTTTATCATATATTGGCCAAACTAAACGCAGTCTTAAATTTCGTCTAAAAGAACATATGAATTACGTCCGCAAACAAGAAACCAATAAATCGGCTATTTCTAAACATTGCTGGGAGGAAAATCATAATTTTAAATTTAATTCAGCTAAAATAATTTGCAGACCTAAATCCATTCATGAACTCGATTTCTTTGAAGCTTTTCATATTTATAAAAAATTTAAAAACCTTGTAAATTGTGATTTCGCTGTTCCCTATTTGTCTGATTGTTGGAAATTTTACATTCAGTCCACATTTCCTTAATTTTTCTACTGTTTACACAGTTACACATTCCTTAATTCCTATTGGCCACACTCCCCACCTCTTCCGCAATCCTATTGGTTGAACTAAATCCGGTCCGAGCACTTCTCAAGATTCAGAATTCTTTTTGCACTGAAGACGGTACGCTTTAGGCTACCGAAACAGCTGTATGCACCTCAATAATTTTTCTTTGGCGTTTCTGACGTAGTAGTTTATTCCTGTTTTAATATTCCAACGCCAAGTCTCCTGCTATTATTATATAAATATATCACAAGGACTTTTAGAAATATAAATGTATAAATACCATGCAATTGCATTGTGTATAATTATATTTGCAAAAACATTTAAATCTATTCAAATTAGTGTATAATTATATTTGCAAAAACCTTTAAATCTATTCAAATTAGTGTATAATTATATTTGCAAGATGAACTCTGAAAACTTATTTTTTTTTTCCCTTCTTATATTCACTAATACCCAATAAGCACGGAAAACTACTGTTTCCTAATATATATATATAAAAAAAATTCAATTGAAACTTAACAAAAACACATTATAACATACTGGTAGTAATACTAATTTTAACCAATGCATAAAACTTAATTTGTCACAAAAATTTTATCACAAAATTGCTTAAGGTCATATTTGGTCTGTGGCTTCGTGAAAGGGTCTGAAAGATTCAATTTACTTTTAATATATTCTATATTGAAAACATCCTTATTAATTAAATCCCTAATAAAAAAAATTTTTACATCAATATGCTTGGTCGTATGGTTTTCAATTGGTGATTTTACAAAATTGATACAAGCCATATTATCAACATATATTACCGGTTTAAGTTTAACTTCAAATAGAACCCCCCTCTTATGACATTCATCTAAAACTCTATCAAACCACAGGGTTTCTTTAGTTGTCTCAGTTAATGCCACAAATTCTGACTCCATGGTGGAAAGCGATACACACCGTTCTTTAAATGACCTCCAAGCTATTGGTGCATTGTCTATAAAAATTATTTGCCCCCCCCCATAGATGTTCTATCATCTTTATTGGTTGCAAAATCTGCATCAGTAAAAGAAAAAAATTGTGAAACATTACATTTTAATTTTAGTTTATATTCATGTGTATATTGCACATAGCCTAATACTTTAATAACCCTTCCCAGTGTGCTTTACCAGGATTACTCTGATACTGACTAAACAAGTTGATGGCATAACTTATATCAGGTCTTGTTCGACCGGCTAGAAAAGACAAACAACCTACTAAACTACGGTATGGATAGGTTGACATTTCAAGAATTTCTTCCTCAGTCTGAGGGCACTGGGTTTTAGAATAAACAGTTCCCTTACTGATAGGGAGAGAAGAAATGGGAAAATGATACCCTCAAAGCGTTTACAAACTTCACTAATGTAAAGCTGTTGGCCGATAGTCATTTCATTTTCACCTTCCTCAAACTCAACCCCTAACAGTCTACGGGTTCTACCCAAAACTTTTAAATCGAAATGCCTTTCTAATAATTTAATTGCTTTACTAATGGTTGATTTGTCAACACCAAACAAGACCATGTCATCAACAAACAATAAAAGCACTAGGGTTTTCTTATACGTGTATGCACAATTACACCATTATAGCTTAACAAATCCCAAAGTTATTAATACCCCATGTATTTCAAAAAACCCCTCACGGCCACTTTGATGGAGGTCGTACAAAGCTTTATTCAACTTGCATACTAAACTTTCTTTAACCTTTTGAACAAAACCTGGAGGCTGTGTCATATAAACTTCATTTGATAGAGGGGCATATAAATATGCGCCCTTAACGTCCCATTGGCAGTGGGACCAGTTTTTGCTTACTACAAGGATGGAAAAGAAAAATCTAATAAGGCCAAAGTTTATGACCGGACTAAAGTCTCGTCATACGAAATGCCTTTGACTTGTTTAAAGCCTTGTGCAACAAGGCGGGCTTTATATCTTATGATTTCTCCTTTATCGTCATGTTTTAATGCAAAAACCCACCTACAGCCAACAGGTGTGTGATTTGAAGGAAGTGGGCACAAACTCCACACTTTACATTGTTCAATGACACTCATCTCCTCGTTCATTGCGTTTAGCCATAAGTCCTTTTGTGGGGATTTTAAAACTTGATTATAAGTCTTTGGGATTTGAATGTCTAGTCATTCAGGTGAGGTCGTTAAGCTTGTACAATACAATTCCCTGATACTTATTTTTGCCTGAAAAATCAAAAAGTGTTGGGTCAAAGTTTATGTTATTAGTCTTACAGTATGTTTCCACATCGTTTATAAAGATCTCAGTCTAGTTTTTGAGCCCATTTCATAGTAATATACGTCTGTACGCAAGTCATCAGCTCTGGTTTTAGTTCTACGTTCCCATTTCACAGATCTTAATTGGGAAGTTTGAGTTGAACCACTGGTTTTCCTAGCACGGGCTTCACGGATCAAACGTAAATCATCGTCTGAGTCATCATCTGCGAAATACGGGAAGGAAACATAAATATCATGTGTCGACTCTACACTCGTATCACTGACGTGACCGCTAGACTCTGATTCGTAACCCAGCACTGCTCCACTGCGTGTTGGTCCATCAAGTGGTTCTTCATTAAAGTTAACATTTATTGTTTCTACAATTTTACCAGTATCTGGAAAGAAAATCCTGTACCCTTTTGTACAAAACGCATAGCCTATCATAATACCCTTTTGGGCTTTAGGATCAAGTTTGGATCTTAACTGACGAGGAACTCCAACATAGGCTACAGAACCAAAAGGTTTTAAATGGTTTATGGATGGCTTGTAACCACCATATAACTCGAAAGGGGTTTTACTTTGACCCTTATGACAAATTCTATTCCAAACATATGTAAACGTTAAAAGTGCGTCTGGCCAAAACTCCTTACCAAGATTACTATCAGAAAGCAGACAACGGGTACCATTCAAAGCAGTTTCATTAAACCTCTCTGCAACACCGTTTTGCTCAGGAGCGTATGTATTTGTAAATTCATGCTTTATACCTCTTTCTGTGCAAAAGCGGTCAAAATTATCATTTGCAAATTCGGTACCATTGTCGGTCCGAATGTTTTTCACTTTGCACTCAGTAAAACGTTCAGCACGTGCTACATAGTTCTCAAAAATCCTGAACATCTCAGTCTTATAGGAAAGACTGATGTTTTCCTAGAGAGGTCATGAATTATTGACAAAAAAATTTTTTCCCCGTTTCTGCCTACATCTCTTGTAGGACCCCAGACGTCCATATAGATCAAATCATTAGGATTTTTAGATCTTATAAAATTAGTAGCTTTAAAAGAGACGCGCCTTTGCTTATTTAAGTTACAAACTTCACAATTTAATTTAAACTTTTTAAACCCTGACAACCCTACAACGCCATTTTTACGAATTGTATCTTCAATTGCAGCTGGACTTGCATGTGCCAGTCTACGATGCATTAAACATTCATCAACTTTCTGAGTAATTAATGCACCAGCATTGGATTTTTTCTTTTTAGGCATTGTAGGATTTAAAACATAAACACTATCTTTTAATTTAGCGCGAAAAATAATTTTTGAATTTTGCTTGACCCTTATTTCACCTCCACCACCTTCAAACTTTACACCCTTTCTATCTAACCTTGGACCAGAAATAAGGTTATGTTTCAAAGAAGGTGAATACATAACGTCGGCAAAATAAAAATCACGTTGACCAAATCTGAGCTTAAGACCCTTCCCTTCAATGGGAAAAAACTGATCTTTTATAGCAACTGACATTTTATCAGAAAAAGGGGTAAACTTTTCAAAAATTTCCTTATTACCACTAAAATGATGAGAAGCAGCCGTGTCGAAGACCCAAGTGTTCGACACTTCGCTTACATCACTCACACAAGCTTGAATATAAAAAGCATTTTTACCTGTACCAGCCATATACTTAGATTTACACAAACTTTTCTTATTAACATTACTTCTAGAAAACTGAGTCCTTTGGTTTCTGTTATTGGCACCTGGACTGGAACCTCTTGACGAAGCTGATGATGCTCTCTGACTACAACTTCTAGTGGGAGTCAAAGTCCGTGGTCTGGAGCTTCTTGTAGACATCAAAGTTCTCTGAACAGGATTAGGATTACTAGTTGAGGACTCCTTTAGGGCATATGCAGGCAACAACTCTGGACACTGAGGACGAATATGACCACACTGCTTACATCTGTAACAGACTACATGCTTTCTAGGTTTATGTTGATACTGTGTGCTGTGAGCAGCAACTTCATATTCATGCTGCTTGTCTTGCTCACGTACTTGTAAACGGGACTCTTCAGCAATTAGTTCAACAAGGATGTCATTATATACAAATTTCTCATCACTCCAGCGCAAGATGCTTTGTACAATCCCATCATACTGTGCCGGGAGGTATCACAGCAATTGAAAAGAGAGGTATGTTTCCTTAACTGGACTTTTAATTCCATTTAACTGCTCCTGGATCCTCATTAACCTCGCTGAAAACAAGCTGATGCTTTCATTCGGAAGAATTTTATAGGAAAACAACTCGGTTACCAGCTGCATGTGGCGACTCCGGTTAACTGGTTCGAAGAAAGTTTTCAGTCTTTGCCAAGCCTCCTTTGCATCAGTTAGTCCTTCTATGACTTTACGGTACTCTGGGGACATGTTGTGGTATATGGTTGAGATGGCAGCACTTGCTCGCTGATTAAAATCATGGAGGTCTCTATAAGTGATTCCCTTCTCCACATCGACGACTGGTGCCTTTTCACGACCATCAACAATGCCCCAGCATCCACGCTCCATCAGAACATACATGACATCGGCTGACCAGTTTCCATAATTTGTAGCAGTCAGTCTCTCCACACTAAATACATTAGCAGCCATAACTAAAGTCTATTTAAGACTCAAAAATTTTATAAAAAAACTCAATTTCATATAGAGAAAAACTCAATTTATGCCCCCCCCCCCCTCATTAATCAATGAGGGTGCCAAAAAAACTTTAAAAAAAAATTCTCTACTTTAAACTTTCATTTTTATTACTATATTTAAACTTATTCTTTATTATATTAACTTTTTACTTCACAAATTCAAGTTTTAATTATTATTACTGGAATAAATTTATATATTGCCAAAAAAACTTTCTTCACTGTCAACATAACTATATTAGCCAATAACACAGCATTAAGAAACCTTTAAATTTAATATGGGACTGGCCCATAACCTAAAATGTAAGCCTAAAATATATTTTAGCTAAAAATTGTTGCTGTTCAGTCCTCAATATTAAATAAGGAATCTTACTACCTTACAGCAACTAAACTAATACATGTTATATTAAGCAGCAAATGGCAATGGAAGCCAACTGGAAACTAAGGTAGTGATAACATGTTGACAGTGAGAGGCAATAAAGACAAAAATTTATATAAAACAACTAACATTCATTAAATATTAATAACAAGTAAAAATAAAGTAACATCATTAATATATCACAGATTTGATGTTCAACTAGAAAAAAACTTTAAATGTATGAGAGAAAAAATAAACTGCTATTTAAATTTAATATATATATAAACATGTGGAGAGAAACTGGCTAGAGCCCCTTAAATAAATAATAGGCCGGCGCATCACCGCCATTTTTTTGCCTCGTAAGAGGACAGCATTTCCGCTTGGCAATTTTATCGCTTCACTGGCGGTTTTAAGAAATTTTCTCTAAAAATAAAATCGGCCAAAAATGATAAACAACACAAGTAATCTGTTTCTGTTTCTTAAATAATTCATAACATTTGAAAGGGGAAAAAAAAAAAAGAGCGTACCAATTAAAATTGGAAAGTTTTTAAAATTAATTTCCTTTTCCCTTCCTCGTATATATATGATGGAGAAAGTATTCTTTTGAAGTTAAATTTTTAAAATTGAGTTTTTGTCACATTTACACGTTTTAAAGTCTCCTGAATCCGAAAATCATGTTTTTAGCGGTTAGTCTGTGTGAAGAACAAGTAGTAGCAGAAAGTCTAAAATCGGTATTCTCAATGTCTATCATATAGGGATGACACATTATACTTTTCGTTGAGATCAAGGAAATAGTTCGTGTACAGTAACATCCTAGAGAATTCCAATACATTACGTCTATGGAGTAATTTCTGATAAGCACATTAGACGTCTGTACGGGTCAGATTTACGGGCCGTGTTCGGGCCGAATTTTTTAATTTGCTGTCGGGCCAGGCCGGGCTCGGATTCATTTTTTTTTTTTTTTTTTTTGTGTATACTCGTTCCGGGCCATGAGGAAATTTTTTATGGGCCGTTTCGGCCCGAATCTTTTTCTAGCTTCATCGTTTATCAACGAAAAAGGAAAATGATAAAATCTTCAGTCATTTATTTTACATAATTTTACAGGTATGTAAAATATATTATGTCTCACATATATATATATATATATATATATATGTCTGTAACTTCAATTTAATTGTCTATCAGTCTGTTCGCGATCTGATTTTCTGCAAATATTTTTAGCATGTCTCGAAATTAAAATATTTTTTTTAAGTAATATTAGATGGTTTCCTATTCAAAATAGAATGCTTGCCACTACTAGTTTGGCACATGTACAAACAAAAGAAATTAAATACGTTACTATGTGCCCTTACTGTGCATGTTACTCTGTGTTATGTCCTATAGTCTGTAGAGTTTAGGTGGTATGAAGCGATGAAGGCTATAAAAAATCATTCCGCTTTTTCTCTAAGGATCCTTTTTCTTTTCTCCAGGTCAATGGGTAAAAGTATCATCATTTTTAGCATCTTTTTAATTGAATATGGTTAGATTAGCATTAAAGTTTTGTTTACTGGATCACATGAAAGATTCGGATACATTACAGTATATAAGAGGAAATGCTTCAAAGTGCATTTTTAGTAGTATTAATCATTTTACCTTCCTATATTTTTTGATGAATGCTAATATTTTTTATTTGACTTTCTGTCAGTCTTTCTGCCTTCTGTGTGTCTGTAATAATGAACTTCTGTTTTTTATATTTATCTTGTAAGTATTGAACAGTTATGTGAAAGAACATTCTATTGCTTAGCTATATAAAACCTCTACAAAATACATAATAAAATTATTTTTCATAAAAAAGCATGATTTTTTTTTTTTTTTTTTTTTAATTTTACATATTTATGAATCGGGCCGGGTCGGGCCAGATTTTATCGTTTTTTGTCCGGCCCGGGTCGGACCGTACACTGGTAAAAATAAACGGCCCTGATTTTTCCGGCTAGGCCCGGATTTTTCGATTTCGTATTGGGTCGGGCCTCAAATAGACCTCTAAAGCACAGTGTAACATCTCTAGGCTGTCTTAAACAAAACGAAATGAATAAATAAATAAATAAAAATCGAAAAAATATGCATAAAACCATGTTTTTTGTTGATTGTGATATGGAAATGCTTCATCATTCGTTTACAGGGCTACCAAAAGTATTTGGATATATTGGGGTTATATTTGGAAATTGCTAGAATTGTAATTCATTTTGTGTTAGATGTTTTTCATATAAAACTAAATATAAATACACAATATTGTTTATAGTTCTTATTATATTGTTCATAGACAATATACAGGGCTACCCAAAATTGAGCTAAACGTTCTATTGAATGTAATTTATGGAAGTACTTTGCTACATTAACTATGTCAGCGAACTGCTCAGCAAGGTAAATTAATTTTTCATGCCCATACTGTAAACAAAGAATTCTTTAAAGCTCTATTTTCATTTTTATTTATTTACTTTTTTTTTTTTTTAAGTATAATAACACGATTTGAGTTGCCCTGGTAACGAAAGTCCAATTTTTAGCGGTTGATGTGTATGCATATTTGTTATCAGCATAACTTAAAAACAAATAACTGAAAAAAAAAATATTTTTTTTATTTTTTTATTTACATTAGGTTGTCACTTGAAAAATATCAAGATAAAAAATTTTGCAGGCGAATTAATAACAGCCTTGATTCTTAAAAAATAAATAAATAAATAAATAAATAAATAAAATAAATAAATGCACTGTAGTTGAAAGAGAGTTGAGGGGGGTTGCCGTAAAAAACGAAAAAACTTTATTTTCTTTAAAAGTACTAGAATGAGTTTGATAAATATTTAAAGTAGTGTGTTTTTTAGATAACAATTAGACCTTAAATAACCTCATTTTCAGGATAATTGGCGTTAACTGCCAACCTGCACTCCCCCGGGGAAAATGCAACAGAAACCTGATTTCGTTGAAAATAACAGGAATGATTTAAAAAATAATAATAATAAGGGGGGAGGGGGTAAATGCTTTTCGAGTTGAAAAATCGATTTGTCTTATCTTCTTCTTCAGGATTATTACAGTCGCTGGTGACCCATGCTTCGCCGGGAAGAAAATATAATAGAACCCTGTTTATTTAGGAATCTGCTCAAACGATTTAAAAACAAATTTAGAATTAGGGGTTTCAGATGATAATTCGATTTGAATGTTCCTTATCTCCAGGAAAATTAGCTTTTACTGTTATCCTTCGGTTCATCCAGGGCAAAGAAATAAGGAATGGATTTCCAAGAAAAAAAAAAAAAAAAAAAAAAAACTAATAGTCCTCCGTTCTAAACTAAATTCTGCTTTTGCCAGAATTTCATCAAAATCATTTTTATTTTATTTATTTATTTTGAAAAGGAAAGAAAATAAAATAAATAATAATCACTATCGAAACAAACGATATCGAAAAAGTTTTTTTTTTTTTTTTTTTTTTTTTTTTTTATAATTTTGAATAAGGAATTAAAAAGTGCGAATGAAAAAAAAAAAAAAAAAAAAAGAAAAAAAAAAAAAAAAAACAACATAATTAAGTTTATATTTGAGTTAGTAATTTAAGGATGCCATTGATATAGTAACTTAAAAAAAAAAAAAAAAAACTATGTTCTAATAAATGCCTACTCATACACAGACGATTTTTTACATTCTAAAGTGGTTCAGCGACTTCTAACTGTTGCCGGCATTTTTGTTGGAAGAAACAGTTTGTTACTTCGGTGAAACTTGCACATTATAGGTCAGGTATAACTTTTTTTTTTTTTTCATACTACTGTTTTATATCGCTTTCATAACAAAACTTTTTTTTAAAATAAGTTGCAGCTTTAAAGGAATTAAGTTAGCGGTCATTATTAATATGAATTTATGTACAGTTACATGATGTATGTGTAATATTAATATAGAGACGTTTATTTCAATTTAATGCTTTTTTTTTTTTTTTTTTAAGTTAAAAAAAAGAAAAAGTATGAATTTTTATATTTTTTTTCCCTAGAAAGTAGACATAAATTGTAATATGAAATAAATATCTCAAGAAAAAGAAATCTAAAAATAGAAAAAAATAATTAATCAATTAATCAAAAGTTCAATTTAAAAAATATATATATTAGGTGTTTGCATAAATTCGTGCTGTTTTTTATTGCTTCATTTCATAAAAATACATCAAATCAAATGACAATTTTTAATCAAAATACTCCCCATTACTTTCTACAACCTTTGCCCATTTTTCGGGTAACAAATGTATATTACGGCGATAGAAGCTCTCGTCGTTGGAGGCAGGCCCTGACTAATGGCAGGGCATACGGGGCAAATGCCCTGGGCCCCTTCTGGAAGGGGCCCCCTACAGGCATATGCAGAAATTCTGCAACCTAAAGAGCTCTTATGCCACTGCAAGGGGGCCCCCCAGAATAGGCTTGCCCCGGGGCTCCAGGTAGTCTAAGTCGGGCCCTGGTTGGAGGCAATAAAATGACCCGCGTCCACACGAACTTTTGCAACGACCTAATACTATCAGGACACAGAAACAAGACAACTTTGGCGAACCAAGAAAACGTCGCCAAGACTCTACAAACACACAGTAAAAAAGCGTTTCTTAAAATAATTTATGGTTATTAAAATACATATTTAGATTTAAATAATACTTTTTTTTACATTTTTTACTTTATAAATGTCAGAAATGCAAAGAAAAGTATAAGTGAATAACAATAAAACTTACTATGCAAAGCTGTGCATTAGGTCCCGGGATCCAAGAATCTGGACGACAATTCGCTGCCCATTTTCTCCTTCTTGCATTATCCGAAGGAAACCTAAACATTTTGTATCCTTTTCTGGAGTGTTTACAGCAGTTTATCGCTGAACAACCTCCCATATTGCAGTTTATTTCACTAAAATTACGAGCAAAACGGTAGAAACAATGGCTGCCGTTTGTTTATCACGCTGGGTACATGCGGCAACCCTAAGGCAAAAAAATGTCGGATGCGCCAGCTCGTATATATAGGAGCCTTAAAACTGACTATTATCAAGAGATGATGTCACATCCATTTAATTTGATTCCAGTGAACCAGTAGAGCCAAGAAAACAAAAGTCCATATCCTCTGGACGAACAACAGGCTATCTTAAAAGAATAACCTTTCAAAAACAATTTACTATTTCAAAGAAAATTAACTCATATACATCTTCCTAAGTTCAATTAATGAAACAAAAAATAACATCATGGCTAATAATTAAGCCTTACCACCAGCAGTCAAACAGATAACAAAAAGCAAAAAGAGCGATATTCTATTAAATTAATTCATATTTATACTATCGTCTGCCAAAAATATCCGTGCGGTTCACCGTAAACATGAAACGCCCACAGAACTAACCAATCAGAAAATAGGTGGTTGAACGATTGATTGTGAGCGTTCAAAACTTAAACAGGCGCCACCAAACGGTGAAAACTAAAAGTTCAGTAGCGAAATGTTAATAGTAAACCTATAGTTTCCCGTTTTTTTCTTATCGTTATGCTAATTAAATATATTAAAAATTAATCACTCTTAAAATAAAGCTTAAAGAAAAAAAACGTTAGTTGAAAAAAAAATTAAACATTTATTAAAAATCCTAATTTCCTTTTAATATATTTTCTACTTACCAGGAAAATAAATATATCGTTCAATGAAATGCTATATTAAAGAGCTTTCAAATTTAAATCATCCATTTGAATTTTTCAAACGCGAAACCATAAACAATAGCTAACCTTCCGGAAGTTCCGACTGAGCCGAGTTTCAAAAATTTGCATAAAACATCTCTAAGAACGATAGCCGAAGTCTACGCACGCGCCGCGTCGGCGCATGCCCCAACGTACATCCGGAAGATCACTTCGTTTCTCCCGCGAAGCTATAAATAGCGAACGCCGATGGTAGTGGGTGTTCGCGGTTGCCTTTGCGGTTGCTTTTACCTTTGCTCTTGCCCCTGCCATTGTTCATTTTTCGCCGATGCCGGCTTCATAAGATGTCGCCGTAATATGTGGCGTTTATTTTTTATATTCAAATAAAATCTTTTCATTTTTAGTTAGTTATAACTCACGTTAATCCTTTTTGTGAGTTCGAAATTTAAATGAAATTTATAGGTGTTCATATCGCGACAATAACAAGTGGAAACAAGAACGTCACGTCTTCTACATAAGTGTCACCAGCTTCTTTCTAATGGCACGTAGTAGTTTCTTCTGCAACCTATATGGGAAATAAAAAGATGTTAAATATTGTCTTCGTACTCACCTTGTTTGTCATCCAGCATCTGCTTTGGTATGTTTGTTATATATAAAAAGTATTTGTTTACTTCAATTATCTTATTGTTATTCATATAAACTTATTGTTATATTTATATAAACTTTTTTTGAATTTATTGTTTCAATTAAAATACAAATTAAATTAAAATTTGTTATGGTCATTTATTTAACAATTTCTACATATTTATCTTTCAGCATATTTACTTACTCTAGCTTCCATGTATCTAATTCATTTAATTAACTTTAAATGTTGTTACGCTGGTGTTTACGTCTAGAGTAGGCTCCTCTGCTAATTCACTTAGCCTTGGATCTACTTCACACCAGCTAACAAGAGAAATAAAAAGTGGTTATGGGCTTTTCCTTTTTCAGCATGTAAATATGCTGGCCCTTTCATAAATTAATGTTTTTCTGTTTTGTTTGAAAAATAAATTGAAAGTTAAATTTTTTGCAGTTATAGTAAATTTTTGAAACAAGAAATTGTTTGAATTTAGATTAAAAGTTGTTTAATGTTAATAAATGAAAATCTTGAATGTTTTGTTTAATTTAAGTAATAATGACCATTTTTTTGCATATTGTTGAGGGAATATTGTAAAATTTTTTTCCAGTAAAGTAGAAAAAAAAACTTTTTGAAATTTCATATATATATATTTGAATAAATTTTCAAGTCATAAATGAATTTACCGAATGTTTAATTCGGGGGGGCAAAGGTTTTTATAAGAAAAATTGTGATATTTTTAATATATTATATTTTTAAATTGTTTGAACCATAATTATACAATTTTTTTTTTACTCAAAAATGGCTGTCAACAATTTACATTCTATTCCCAAACTGAATGCGATTAATTTCGAGGAATGGAGGAGTGACATTAAATTTGTTCTTCTTGACCGGGGACTCTGGGACATAGTTGTTGGTACGGAAACAGCCCCAGTTTTGGCTGATGACAGAAGCAATGCTTCTGCTGTTAATAAATTTAAGTCTAGAGCTAATGCTGCTTTGGCTGTCTTGTACTTAAATATAGAAACTGAGTATAGGAAAATTGTAGAAAACGAGGATGACCCCGTAAAGGCATGGAATTTAATTAACAAAAGTTTTGTTCCAGATACTCGTGCACAGCACATGAGTTTATTTTCTGAGCTGTGTGATTGCAAAATATTGCCTGGTGAGGGTGTAAATGTCTTTGCGTCCCGGGTCATGAGGATATTTAAACAAATAGAAAATTCTAAGGGGGGACTGACTGAAATTTTTGCATCTTATCAATTGTTACGTTATCTCCCATCATATTTCGACGGTATCGTTCAAAACATACTGAGATGGGAAGATGATAAATTTACATTCAATGAAATTGTAACTTGCTTGGTAGCCGAGGAAACTAGGCTAAATTTAAGAAATAAAGATAATGAATTAAGTAAAGCTAAAATTTCTGCTCAGTTTTCTCATCTAAATGATACAGGTAAAAATAAGCTTCTAAAACGAAAATTAATTTGTACATTTTGTCATAAGAATGGCCATGCTAGACAAAATTGTTTTTCTCTCAATAGAAGTAGAAATGTTGACTTTAAACCCTCTTTTCAAAACCAAAACTTACCTTCTCAGAATTTCAGTCCTAAGAAATCCTTCCAATCAAGAGGTAGACAGGGTCGAAAAAAATCTTCATATCAATCTAGATCAAATTCTAAGACCCGTAATAGTAGTAGGGATTCAAATTCATCTTACTACATTACTGAGGCCAGTTTAGCTCAGCAAACAAATGAATCAGATTGGATATTCGATTCAGCCGCGTCTCATCATTTTAGTAAAGACCGTGAACTTTTCACATCATTTAAACCTCAACAAAATGAAGAAATGGCTGTAGCCATGGAAGGCATCACTTTGCCAATCGAAGGAAAAGGAGACATTAAATTGCGTTTTGGCCAAAGAAATTTTACTTTAAAGGGAGTGATGTATTCATCAAAGCTTAGGAGAAACCTTATATCAGGGCCACAACTTGACAAAGAAGGTCTACAGTTTATTGGGGGAAGAGGCGAAGTCAAAATTACGTCCAATGATAATATAATGTTCAGAGCAAAATTAAAAAGTGGTGTTTATCGTGTCCAAGCAAAAATCCCAAAATCTATAAAACAACATGTAACTTTCGAAGCCTCCACAACCTCTTCAAAAGAACAGGAAGTTCTAAACCTGTGGCATAAGAGATGCGCTCATGTAAATCCTCAAACTTTGACGCATACAAGTAATAAGAGGGGTGCAAAGGGATTACCATTCTTAAAGGGACATACAGAATTTTTTTGTGAAGATTGCAGGTTGAATAAATTTAAACGCACTTCATTTAAATACAGAAACTTTGTTCGATCCAAGAGACCCTTAGAACTGTTATATACAGATGTTTGGGGACCATGTCAAGTAAGAGGCAAACATGGAGAACGATATTTTCTATCAATCATGGACGATTATTCCCGTAAAGTATTCATTTATCCTATAGTCCAAAAATCTGAAGTAGCTGAAACCTTAATTAATCACATCAAAAGGGCAGAAAGATTTATAGGTAAACCTTTAATAGCTATCCGCTCAGATAATGGAACAGAGTTTGTCAACAAAGAATTTTCAACATTTTGTCAGGAAAAAGGCATCAAACATGAACTAACAAACACGTTCACGCCAGAACAAAATGGTGCTATTGAACGTTATAACCAAACTGTTATTAATGGAGCCCGTACATCATTATATGAAAGTGGTTTAGACTTTTGTTTTTGGCCAGAAGCCGTTTCACATTTCAATTATGCCTGGAACAGACTATGCCATAAAGATTTTGAAAAATCACCATTTGAATTGTACGGTGGAAGAAAACCATCAATCAGACACCTTAAACCATTTGGATGTGTAGCTTATGTAGGACTGGCAAAACAAAGAAGACAGAAACTGGATCCAAAAGCTGTGAAAGGTTATCTAGTTGGATATGCACACCATACAAGAGGATACCGTATTTGGATCCCAGAGCAAAATAAAATAGTAGAATCTTTAAATGTGACATTTAAAGAAGATCGTTTGTTCAAAACAGAAGCAAGTGGAGCAGTGCTGGGCACCATCAACCAGCATTACACAATTCAAGATGTATTTCCAAAGGATAGTGACGATGATTCTGATGAAGAGGCTGTTGACGAAACTCCTGAAATAGGGTCCAGCGTACCGTCTGAATTATCTGACACTGAGGAATCCTCAGATGATGAAAAACCTGTTCAATCATCTCAATTAAAAAACATAAAGTTTGAAAGAAAACAAGTTTTAAGAGGAGATAAATCCAGAACAGACGTATACTACTATCCCGAAAATACAAGAACAAGATTAAGATCCCATAGAGACGTTAGAAAATATTGCCAAGAAAACAAAATCAAGTATGACCCCACTAAATTTTCATTCACTCCAATAGAAGAATCTGACTCAAACACAAGTGCCAATTTTTGTCATAATTCCTCTTGACTAGAATTAATTATACCAAGAACTTTCAAACAAGCCCAAAAATCAGACCAATTTCAAGAATGGCTAGAAGCAATGAAAACCGAAATAAAAACCATCCAAGAACGAAAGGTTTGGCATCTTGTAAAACCTCCTCAAAATAAGCAAATAATTGGATGTCGCTGGGTATATGCTATAAAACGAGATGAAGAAGGTCGAATTGCTAAATTCAAGGCAAGGCTTGTAGCTCAAGGTTACGCTCAAGTAAAAGGCGAGAGTTATGAAGAAACTTTTAGTCCTGTTATAAACTTCGATCTAATTCGTTTTTTCTTTTCACTTTTGGTAGTGCAACACAAGTGGAATCACGTACAATGTGATGTCACTGGCGCATACCTATATGCTCCGCTAGAAGATGAAATATACATGCAGCAACCACCTGGTTTTATTAAACAAGGAGAAGAGAAGTTAGTTTGCAAGCTCGACAAAGCTCTCTATGGCCTTCACCAAAGTGGACGAGCATGGTTTTACGAAATTGACAGAGTTTTATCAAATATCAGTTTTATTAAATTTACTTCTTGCAACTGTGTTTATACATTCAAATTTCAAGTTATCCTATTATTATATGTTGATGACATGGTTTTATTTGGTAAAAGTAAAATGTTTTTAGAGGAAGCCATTAATGTTTTAAAACAAAAATTCAAATTAAAAATTTTGGGAAAGACAAAGAAACTACTTGGAGTAGAATTTGTTGAAATTGACTCAAAGCTATTCATTCATCAAGAAAGCTATATTCAAGAAATATGCAGTCGTTTTAATAGTTTTAACCCTCCAATTTCATCCTTACCAATCAGCAAAGGCTGTATTTACTCAAAATCAAGCTGTCCTCAAACCGAAGAAGAAACCAAAGAAATGACAAAGTATCCATATCGCAATATTCTAGGGTGTTTATCATATTTATCTAACAGAACAAGACCTGATATAGCATATGCCGTCAATATCTATAGCCAATTCCAATCGAATCCAGGAATTCATCACTGGAATGGGTTGATCAAACTACTGGGATATGTAAAGAAAACCAGCCAATTAAAATTAAAACTTTCATGTGCTGATTCACAGATCGTAGCCTACACAGACGCCGACTTTGCTTCAAATCGTGATGATCGGACATCCATAGGTGGACAAATAGTATTTCTAGATAGTAGCCCCATCAGTTGGAGGACCTTTAAAGAGAAGGCTGTTAGTTTATCCACTATGGAATCTGAGTTCATTGCCGCTACAGAAGCAGCAAAAGAAATTGTCTGGCTAGATCGAATTCTAGAAGAATGCCAAAACATGAAGATTATAAAAAATAAGAAAATTTCAAAATTACTAATTGACAATATGGCTGCCATAGACTTTATTAAATCTCCTATAGAGAATAATAGAAGCAAACATATAGAGGTCAAACTATATTTTATTAGAGATCTTGTTATCAAAAATATTTTTGAATTGGTTTTCATTCGTAGCAAATTAAATTTGGCTGACATATTTACTAAGCCACAAACTAAATTTGAATTACAAAAATTTGTGAAAAATCTTTTCTTCGAAAATGTTTCAAAAGTTAATCTTAAATTTTCAATTTCAAATTTTTCTATGAATTTATAAAATTTAAAAATGTAAATTTTCTAAAAATTTTTTTTATGAATTCAAATCCTTAATGAATTCAAATTTTTTTTAAGAATTCAAAATTTATGAATTCAAAAATTTAAACTTTTCTATGAATTCAAATGTTTCCTTGAATTCGAGAAAAAAAAAAAAAAATTTCAAATTTTGCAAGTTAAGCAAAATTTTTCCAGGTTTAGGCTGGAAGTTTTTTTTTTGAGAATTTCAATTCTCATTCTCTTTTGACAGTAAGTCAATTTTTTTTTTCCAATTGCTCACAGCAATTTTTTGTTAATCTCTCTCTCTCCTCTCCATTCCCGAAATAATCCATTCTGTTCTTTTTGTTAAATATTTGTATGTAATTTATACTTTTATATTGTAAGAAAGAATTGTGTTTATACATATATTTATAATATTGAATGTGATTATACTCATGTTATATTTGTTGTTAAACTTATTATACAAATAATTCATTGTATGAATTTCTTTTCTACAGTTTTTTTAAAAAGAGCATGTTAAAATCTTTTCAAAACTGGAGGAGAGGTTTGAGTAAACAGGTATATGTTATTTGTGTTTCAAAACAAATTGTTTTGTAGATCACCTCTATCCAGATATTGATCTCTGTTGCTGTGCAGCTGAAGATTAAACCTAATTGTTTTTTTTAGTTCTGAAGAAACTGTTAAACTGTTTAGTCACAGTCGTATGATTATACAATTTGTGCAAAGTTTTGCTGGATGCTTTTTCTTTTTATTAACTTTTTAAGCGTAAAAGTGCAAACGATAAGAGGGGGGGCCTTGTTAATAGTAAACCTATAGTTTCCCGTTTTTTTCTTATCGTTATGCTAATTAAATATATTAAAAATTAATCACTCTTAAAATAAAGCTTAAAGAAAAAAAACGTTAGTTGAAAAAAAAATTAAACATTTATTAAAAATCCTAATTTCCTTTTAATATATTTTCTACTTACCAGGAAAATAAATATATCGTTCAATGAAATGCTATATTAAAGAGCTTTCAAATTTAAATCATCCATTTGAATTTTTCAAACGCGAAACGTAAACAATAGCTAACCTTCCGGAAGTTCCGACTGAGCCGAGTTTCAAAAATTTGCATAAAACATCTCTAAGAACGATAGCCGAAGTCTACGCACGCGCCGCGTCGGCGCATGCCCCAACGTACATCCGGAAGATCACTTCGTTTCTCCCGCGAAGCTATAAATAGCGAACGCCGATGGTAGTGGGTGTTCGCGGTTGCCTTTGCGGTTGCTTTTACCTTTGCTCTTGCCCCTGCCATTGTTCATTTTTCGCCGATGCCGGCTTCATAAGATGTCGCCGTAATATGTGGCGTTTATTTTTTATATTCAAATAAAATCTTTTCATTTTTAGTTAGTTATAACTCACGTTAATCCTTTTTGTGAGTTCGAAATTTAAATGAAATTTATAGGTGTTCATATCGCGACAATAACAAGTGGAAACAAGAACGTCACGTCTTCTACATAAGTGTCACCAGCTTCTTTCTAATGGCACGTAGTAGTTTCTTCTGCAACCTATATGGGAAATAAAAAGATGTTAAATATTGTCTTCGTACTCACCTTGTTTGTCATCCAGCATCTGCTTTGGTATGTTTGTTATATATAAAAAGTATTTGTCTACTTCAATTATCTTATTGTTATTCATATAAACTTATTGTTATATTTATATAAACTTTTTTTGAATTTATTGTTTCAATTAAAATACAAATTAAATTAAAATTTGTTATGGTCATTTATTTAACAATTTCTACATATTTATCTTTCAGCATATTTACTTACTCTAGCTTCCATGTATCTAATTCATTTAATTAACTTTAAATGTTGTTACGCTGGTGTTTACGTCTAGAGTAGGCTCCTCTGCTAATTCACTTAGCCTTGGATCTACTTCACACCAGCTAACACGAAAAGTTAATATCGCAACGGACTAAACCAAGATGGCGACGTAAACAAACCCGAAGTAGCTGCAACGTGGTACTTCGGAAAAATTACACATTAGAGGTAATAACGTAAGTAATGCAATTATTTTACACTTTAATAAAGATTTAATAAATTTAAAAGACAATAACTTCTATTTATAATAGATTAAGTATATTAAAGACTTGAAATAAAAACGATGTCAAGTACAATTATATATTTAAAGTACCTAAAGCTAACATAAACGATACACGCATTGCACGCGCGTATTCCTTTGCTGACCCTTCGTGCCCCCTAAAAAAAAATCTTTTCTTGATCGGGTAAAAACTCACACCAGGTCCCCACTGCCTTCGGCAGCGCAGACCCATGCACACTGCGCGCGCACATATTCCTTCTCAAGTCAAATTTTTATTCCTAAAAAAAGAAAATGTAAAAAATCATTTATCAACGGGTACAAAGTCTGTTAGGTTTTTAATGTTTTTGCCATGCTATTGCAAAAATTTTAAGTTTAATCACTTTTCTTTATTTTTATTTATTTTTTTTTTAATAAAAAAAACTTGCTGTGTTTAATAGCCATTAACTTTGTTTGTCATAATTGAACATTTGGTATATCATTAATAGTTTACTTAAATATAATTTTAAAGTAATTTATATAATCTTTACTTACAGTTTTTCAGCACGTTTATTTGATTAGCTGGTTTGTTTCTCAATTTATCTTCCTATCATTAAAACTTTCCACTAGCACTGATAAATATAAAATGCTTACTTAAATGTTAAATTCTTTATTACCATGTTGCTTGTTATCCAAAAACTCTAACTTTTGTTGCATTTTGAGTTTAAATAAATTTGTTTGTTGTTAAAATATGATTCTGTTTTAATTGCTAAATCATTTTAATCAAACAGTATTTTTAAAGCAACAAAAATCTGGCTTCCACTTATGCAATTAATTTATCTGCTATTAAATTTAAATGGAAATAATATAATTCCACTTTCAATAATGTAACTGTACTTTAAAATGTGTATCGAATGACATATTAAAAAAAATGTAAACATAATTAGAATCTGAAATATTGAAATTTTTGAAATATTACAGCGCCATGAAACCTCAAAATGTGTAAGTCAGGTGAAATTTCGAATTCCATTACCTACGGTAGTCGGTTAGTGGAAGTAAAAACAAATATTTTTGGTAAATACAAATATTTTTACCTTAAGTGAAAAAATTAAGTATTGTTATAGAAAGTGGCATCCTCTTTCGAGACAATTTAATTTGCAATTAAAACGTAAACCTTTTGTTTATTGACCAAAATCGATGAAACTTTAAATGCAAGTTAGTTTTGTGGTGTTAAGATTGTATACTAAGTGTCATGTGCGAAAGTAAAACATTGAAGAAAATAGAAATTTGTAATTTTTTATCCTACTCAAAATACCTCCAATTCTCAATCAGTGCCAGCTGTTATTTTTATTTATTTATTTTTTTTCGCTTCTGTCCAGAAATGCTTCTTGTCTGAACGGGTTGTCATGGTGACGCAACGAACGTCTGCATGATTTGATTACGGTATTCATTTTGGAATGAAGTACAGCATTTTCAATGGTTTAATGCCTAAAATTAAAAAATTTATAACTCATTCAGTTTTTTTAATTTTCTCTCAGTCTTTTGGGAATTGAATTGTTGAAGAGAGATCTATATACAAAAAAAAAAAAAAAAGAAATGATTTATCACTAAATGCTTTTGAGTTATAAAATGTTTTGTGAAAAAAATCGATGTTTCGTAAAATCTAAAAATATGGATCACAAATCCGTATTTTGTAAAAATGTTTATATGGTTCGAAAGAGGATTAAATGACCTTTCCGAATATACCAGTTGTTAAGAAATGGAACAGTTACAGGGTTGATGGATTTCGACCCAGTGGCAGAAACACCGCGACATAGTTGCGGACACAGATAAGCGGCTTGTGGACAGTTTTTGTCTGCAACTTTCGAATAACAATTCACTTAAAAAAAACTTCTGTATCAAAACTAAAACTAATACTTTTATTATTTATAATTATTTATATTGTGTTGTGTCAAACATTGCTATAAAATATTTAATTGAATGAGATGAATTGAAATATTTATAGCAATGTTTGACACAACACAATATAAATAACAAAAGTATTAGTTTTAGTTTTGATACAGAAATTTTTATAAATGAATTTTGAAGTGGAGGAGAAGTTTTGGAGCAGTTTTAAAAGAAATTAGCACTTTTCTATATCCCCATAGAATCTCAGTAACAGGTAACAGGGGAAAAGAATACACGCATATGCTGTCTATCAAGGGAGATATAGGCTCCCTAGGTCGCCATTGTTAAGTACTGTTTTGTGTGTTCCTACCAAGGCACCTATATGGGGGGGCTCTAGAGTTCCTACAAGAGAGCATGGTAGCGCATTGTCGCAGGTAAAAAATGTCCGTAAATTGCAGACAAAGACTGTCTGAAAGTTGTGGGCAAATTTTTTTTATTAGTACAGTCAAAGAGTGTTCAAAAGTTGTGGACTAATTATTTTATTAGTGCAGACAAAAACTGTCTGCAAGCATTTATTCTGTGTCCACGACTATGTCACCGTGTCACAGTGTTTCTGCCACTGGGGGTGAAATAATAGTCTATATTAGCAATTAGTTGCTCTTGCATAATTTTAAAAAATTAGCGGTAAAATGATTGATTCCATATTTCAGCAAATTTATTGCATACATTGGATATTGTCTTTGTAAAAAAGGGCAAATTTCAATGATTGATTCCATATTTCAGCAAATTTATTGCATACATTGGATATTGTCTTTGTAAAAAAGGGCAAATTTCATTGATTAACATAGAGATAAAGCCTATTTCAGCAAACAATTTGGATTAAAATAACCTTATTAAGCAACGGCAAAATGATTGCGTGTTTCAATAATCCGCCACAAAACATCTTGAATTTCGGAAATCACCTTTGAAAAGATTTCAAATTTTATCGATTAACGCCGAAATAATATCGTATTTTAGCAATTAGTTGCGCTTAAGCATAAATTTTTGACAGTTAATAGTAAAATGATCCCGTATTTCCGAATTAGGCTGCAAAATTATTGCATATTTCGGGATTCAGCTTTGAAAAAAGCATAAATTTCATAGATTAGCGGCGAAATAATTGAGTATTTGGAGATTAAACTTTATAAAGAATACGAATTTCATCGATTAGGCACAAAATAATACAAGGTTTCAGCAATCGACCACAAAAATATCGTGAATTTCAGGAACAGCTATAGGGGGGGGAAAAAATGTGAATTTTATTGGTTAGCAGAGATATAATAGCAGTATTTGGGAATTAAATGTGATTAAATGTAAATTTTAACTATAAAAATTGACACTATAGTTAGCGGTGAAAATAATTCCGTATTTTCAAAATCAACTGCAAAATTATTGTGTATTTCAGCATTCAGCTTTGAGAAAAAAGTGCAAATTACGTCTATTATCGACGAAATAATTGAGTATTTGGGAATTTAACTTAAAAAATGCAGAAATTCTATTAATTAGCAATGAAAAAAATTATGCATTTCGGCAATCAATCTTAAAATTATTGCGAATTTTGGAAATCAGTCTTGAAAAAACATGTTAATTTTATTGATAACTGGTGAAATTATAGCATAGTTTAACAAGTGGTTGTGACCATATACATAAATATTGTTAATTTCACATTTATTTTGCACATGCTGTGCAATTTTTCTTTTTTTTTTTTTTTAAATAATAATGTATAGACCTTAAAAAAAAAAAAAAAAAAAAAAAAAAAGATGATATCCTTATCTACCAGATCGAGCAAATATAGAGAGAGAAAAATAGATACCTACCATTCCTTATAGAATTATGTGTAATTTAATTATTTATGGGGAAAAATGCTTAGGGAATCTACATATTTAAAGCCTGCAATAACTTAAAAATATTATTGTAGATTGCAATTTAAAAATTTTTAAATAAAATTAGCTAAAAAATAAATATTTAGAAAATATTTAAGTAAAAATTCTTAAATTGCAAATTAGAAGTATTTTGCAACAAATATTTCATTGGCTCCTAATTATTTTAATTATACTTTTATGAAATTTCAGTTCTTTTGGTCAAGTAGATTTTGAGCTACACTTAAAAAACTAATATCACCAAGAGATTTAAGATAAAAAAAAAAAAAAAAAACATTAAAAAACTCATAAGTCCCAATAAGTATAATTGCTAAGCATATTGACTAAATTACTTTAAATCAAGGTTGGCAAGGTTTCAGACACTGTTCAGACACAGTTACAGTAAAAACCATGGTTTTTACCGTACTGTCCAAAACCTTAATGTCTATTTTTTAGTAGAATTATATTTTATTAAAATTATGCAAATATTTGAAAATTTTACAAAATTTTTATAATTATTGTTGTTTTGTAACATTTTCTAGTATATTCTATAATGTTTAGTGAAAGATACATATATTAACAATTATAATATTCAAAAGCAAAAATTTATTACTAAAGCTTTAATGAAAAAATGTGGATAATTGTACCTCAAATATTGATATTTATAATATTTACACGCACATACACAGTATATATAAGGAACGTGAATAAATATATCAAGAGAACAAATTAATATATAATTATTATTATATATATAAGATTTACAATAAATTATCTTGAAATAAATATTAAAAATGTGCAGCTACACAAACATATTTTATTTTATTTTTGAATAAAGGAAAAAATATATATGTAAAAATATCAGTACAAAAACCCTTAACGGGTTAAAAGTTGTGACGCAGCTACTTTATCACTATAAGAATTTGAAATATGGGTCTTAAAAATAATGATATCAAATTTTAAGTGACGCTTTTCTATTAGTTAAAATATACATAGATTTTCTTATTTGATCATTTGCTTTTTTCTTTTATTTATATTTACAGTGCAAACATAATATTTTTAACTTCAAGATAAGACAGATATATAAAATATACTCACTGATGCTTTTTCATTTGCATTTTAATTTCAAAATAACAGTTTTAAGAGGAATGATATAAAAATTCCAGTCACGCCTTGATGTCATTTTAAAAGATTTGTTTTTAGATTCCATTAAAATTACCTTTGTTTTGTCTACTAAAGTATATTTACACATTGAAACAGTGCTATTAATTTTGAAATATACTGTCAAATAATCACACTTTCACTGAGTTCGCATTATAAATTAAAATTATTTATTTCAATAAATCGATTTGTCTTTTGCGTCACGCTATCCAAAACTGCAAGTAAAATTTGTGCAAATGTTTTCTTTGCATCACACTATTTCTTTGCACAAATTCTCACTTAGTTGGGTACTATGATACAAAGTAACATTTGCATATATTTTACTCACAGTTTTGGATAGCGTGACGCAAAAGACAAATCGATTTATTGAAATAAATAATTTTAATTTATAATGCGAACTCAGTGAAAGTGTGATTATTTGACAGTATATTTCAAAATTAATAGCACTGTTTCAATGTGTAAATATACTTTAGTAGACAAAACAAAGGTAATTTTAATGGAATCTAAAAACAAATCTTTTAAAATGACATCAAGGCGTGACTGGAATTTTTATATCATTCCTCTTAAAACTGTTATTTTGAAATTAAAATGCAAATGAAAAAGCATCAGTGAGTATATTTTATATATCTGTCTTATCTTGAAGTTAAAAATATTATGTTTGCACTGTAAATATAAATAAAAGAAAAAAGCAAATGATCAAATAAGAAAATCTATGTATATTTTAACTAATAGAAAAGCGTCACTTAAAATTTGATATCATTATTTTTAAGACCCATATTTCAAATTCTTATAGTGATAAAGTAGCTGCGTCACAACTTTTAACCCGTTAAGGGTTTTTGTACTGATATCATTACTTTTTAGAGGTTATTGATCAAAAAATTAAAACAAGTCCTTCCGGCTCATAGGAAGGTTAGGTTGATTTATCTTTTCTTATCAAGTTGCCATCATTTTTTACAAAATGGCAGGTACAATTTATTAATGAATTTGGTGGATTTATTAATGATGGCTATGTATATATGAAGTGTTAAGCAAATCGGTTCAAAAGTTACTGTGATAATTTTCAAGTGGCCACCATTTAGAAACAAAAGGACAGAGTGACTGAGATGACCAGTGAACTTATCAAAGATATTTGAATGATATGTCAACTGTGCAAATGTGATTCAAACTGATTCCGTATTACAAAAGTTATTGTAATAAAAAAATTTTAAGCGGTTGCCACTTGGAAACAAAATGGTGGAGCAAGTTGCCTAGCAAACTTATCCAAGATATTTGAATTGTATTAAGTTCACTCCCCAACTTTAATTTGAACCAGTTTAGTATTCTAAAAGTTATCGTGGTGGCACATTTTCAAGTAGCAGCCTGATTTGAAGTGGCTGCAAATTGGAAACTAGGTAAATGTTGGAACAAAATTCATCCAAGATATTTGTGTGATAAGTTCATTGTCCAACTTGAACTGATTCAGTATTTCAAAAGTTATTCTGATGATAAATTTACAAGTGGTAGCCTGATTTGAAATGGCTGTACTTAAGATATCGGTCATTTTGTTAAAAATGGCAGATAAAATTCATTAATAAACACTTGGTTGAGACCTTTATGTGGTCAATCTGAACATGAAAATTCAAGCAAATGCGGTCTTAACTGTTGATTTGAAATTTTCATGTAGCCTTCACTTGAAAACAAGCTGCAGAGCAACTTAGTTAATGAACTCATCTAAGATATTTGTAAGATAAGTTTGCTGTGTAACTTTGGTTCAATTCAATTTTGAGTATTATGTCGAAAGTTATCGTAACCACAAAATTTCCATTTTATATACAGAAAAACCCAATTTATACATCATTTAGACTTATACGTCCTTTTAGTGAAGTCCTGATTCATTCCTATTCATTTCAATGAAAAATTTCTTTGTTTAGTCACACAATATTAGTTATGTCTTTTCCACTTTTCTAAAATTCACAAACTAAACAGACGACATACAAATTCTTTGCAGAATCGTTCTGATTTCTAATCTTTCTCCATCCTCAATATATACCGTAAAATTCTGATAGTAACCTCCTTTTATTTTTCAATGGGAAATTTGTCAAAACTGGGGGGGGAGGGGTTATAATTGAAAGTTTCCAGAAATGTATGACGAATTCGTAAGGCGGGGGGGGGGGGGGGGGGGGATTATAATCGGAAGTTTCACAATCTTTTCCAAAAACATAAATTTTATTAATTATATATATAATAGCTACTAAATTATATTAACAATAATATTGATTATTATTTATTAAATTTTATTAATAAACATAATTTTGAAAAAGAAAATGTAACCGAATAATGAACATGTGATGTACACGTGCAACATCTCCCCCCTCTTATAAACAAATTGCGAAGTCGCTAGAAGATTCACTAACAGTTAAACAAACAGTTAATTGCACTGCTATTAACAATTAACTGATATGCAAGAACAGAACAGGGTGAACAATAACTATTAATGTTATTTAAAGATTTAAAAGTAAAAAGAGAATTTAAAATTTAGAAAAAAGTTATGATCGCAAAAACATAGTTGCATAAACAAGATTGTGAAAGCAATGGTCGCTTACGAATAGCAGTTAATGTTTTGGAGTTTAAAGAATGTAAACAAAGCAGCATTTTTTTATTTGGAGTTATTTTACTTTAAAAAGATGAGCAAAAATAGCACTTGGATACGTTTACATGCAAATTAGTTTCTAAATAAACATATGACTTCAGATGTTACAAAAAAAGTATGTTTGCAATGATCATGGGAAAAATGAAATAATGGCGGACTTAGCCGCCAAAAGTAAGGGAGGAGGGTTATAAACAGAATTTTCCGAAAAAGTAAAGTACGTGAAATTTCAGGAGGGGGGGGGGGGGGTACTATCGGAATTTTACGGTATGACATTTTTTTTTTCCAATTTACTTAAATAGATTGTAGAAACTATAAAGAAATTGAATAGTTCAATATCTTTCACTCATATACTTTTTTAGAACACTCCCCCTTTCCCTCCACTCTAACACTCGGTGATCAAATGCAATGCAAAAGTCATGTGATTTCCAATCTTTCTCCATCCTCAACATAAATGTCAGTGTTCTCTTTAAACCAGGGTTGGCAAAAACCCGGGTTTTTCTAGAAAAACCCAACCCACTTGGGTTTTTCTGGGTATTTGTGGGTTTCTGTTTGAATACATTTGCATTGCAATGTTAGATACATGTTATTTAGCATATTAGTTGTAATACACCTAATTATATTAAACTACTAATTAATAATTAATCTAATATTTATCTTAGAAATAAAAATTGGTTTGATTCAAATATTAAAATAGTGTTAATTAGTAAGATTAAGCTATATTTTATTTTAATGTATGCTTATTCAAAATAAATATTCTTAATAACAATAACTGATAAAATAAACGAATTTAAATTCTTAAGTACAATACATATTACTTAAATTTTTTAGTTCCACATCATACTATAGATGGAGAACTTAAATAATCGTGAAAATTTTCGACCTCATTTTTTTTTTTTTTTTTTCATTTTTACACATTTTCACGTGTAAGGAATTCGAAAAATGACAAAATTTGTATGGTGCGTATTAGTTTGTTAGTCCGTTAGTCTGTGTACACGATGTCTCAAGAACAAATTATCACATAGAAGTCAGATCAGTTTTAAAATATTACTTTTGACACTGGCAAGAACCCTATTCATTTGCAATATTCGAATTAAAAAACTTTGTAAGTTATTAAAAATTTATGCTTTTCTTAACATGGGAAAATAGGGCAAAATTTTACATTTAAGTAAAATTTTGCATTAAATGGAAAATTTTTATGAAAAAAATGTGAGACCAGTTTTAAAATATGCGTTTTGATGTCGGAATGAACATTAGTAACTAGAAACATGCTACTTTGAAAATTTTGCAAGTACTGGCATGAATATCATAGAGTATAAATTTTCCAATTAAAAGAATTTGTAAATTATTTGGAATTTACAATTTACTTAAAATGGCAGAATAGGGCAGAATTGAGCATAAATGCCCATTTTGAGGATCATAAATATATCAGACAACTTCAAAATAACATTTATGATACTTGTTTGAACATAATTGACTACAAATATTCTAATAGGAAAATTTTGCAAGTTACTCGTAATTTAAGAATTTATCAACATAGTAAAATGGGGCGATATCCCATATAAATATGCATTTTGACATTTTGAGGATTGTTGCATTGGAAATAGTAGCATGAAAACAAAACTACGAAATTGGTCCAAATAAAATAAATTAATAGATTAGAATATAAGATAAATATATCAAAATGAATGGTGGATAGCCTATTAGGTGGGGATTTCATTGTGTCAAGTGTTTAGTCGATTCATTTATCTTAACATGATAATCATGTTAAGAAAATGTCCTGTACTAGAAATGTATGAGAACATATATATAATGGGGAACTGAGCAGAGTCCACTTATGCCAACTAGTTTTAATTATAAAAATAAGTTGCACTGCTTTATCTTTTTTTTTTTTTTTTTAAGTTTTTTAATAGTTGAAATGGTTATAGAAGAAAATTTTATGTTATTAGATTTATAATTATGTTGCTACTAAAATTAAAATAAAATTATAAAGTTTTAAAACTAAACAATTTAATTAGTTAAATATTGATTCTGGGCAACATTTATATCCACTGTTAAACAAAAATATCGTTCGGCTTTACAGGAAAAGGAAAACTGAACCAATTATAGAAGATAAACTTGCTTTTATATTTATAACTGTAGTTACTTTTTATGTTTAAGTACTATTTTCTAGAAAATAACAATAAGAGTTTTTTCTTTAAAGTTAAGGTGTTTTCTATACTTTATAGATCGGATTTGTAAATTATAAATAATTTTTAACAAAAACCCACTTATTTGCAAAAACCCAGTGGGTTTTTGTTGGTGGGCCCGCCCAGAAAAACCCGGGCAAAGTTTTTCTGGGCTGGGCCCAGATTGCCAACCCTGCTTTAAACACCCTTTATTAAATTCTAGCAGCTATAAAGAAGTAGAATTGTTCAATACCTTACACTCATGTAATTTTTTGAGATGCCCTAATCCCTGTGCTAATGATCAGCGACCATACACCTCATGGAATCCTTATGATTTCTAATCTTTCTCATACATAACATATATGTCAATATTCTTTATAACATGTTTAAATATATATAGAGGTAGAACTGTTCACAATGATTAACTATCATCATTTTTATAACTATAATGCTTTGATCATATCTAACTGATTAACAAACATTACATATGCAATCTTGTGATAAAAATATTACCTACTATTGAAACTTGTAACTTCATTTTTACCATGTTTTATTAACTTCGATTCTTGTTTGTTTGTTTGTCTGGTACAAATCTTGCAATCTATTTTTAACTAACTCCTCTACATTTGAAACTTTTAGCATAAATCAGAACCCGGTGACAACACAATACTCCAAAGCTCGATTTTTGAATAGTTTTCTTTTAATTAATTAAAATATGAAAATAATAAGCTCCTAATAGCAATAAAAATAGCCATTAAAATATTAGCTATAATTTAATTGTTGCGTGTTCATTTTCTTTCGACATAAAAATAAACACGTTTAATTAAACGTGAACGTTAAAAAATTATAAAAAGTTAAACGATGCATCTCATAAAAATTGATGTTATTATCACTTTAAAAAATGTATACACATTGATAAGTGCTAATATAGTTCATGGTGCTAATATACGTATTTATTTTAAAAACCAACTTTTTTTTTTCATTATTATTAGTTCACTGAATTGAGTCCGCGTGCTTAAACATTGCTTATTTATTATTTTTTATCCTTGCATATTTTATTAATGATTCAACGGGAAATTTAAAAACATGGTATATAAAAAGTTTTCTTTTTTGTCTTATAATTATTTTCTGTTACTTATTGTAAAGTTATGATACAGATTATTTTTTAGTGCCCATATAGCTGTCACAGATTCTCAGAAAAAATTCTGCTACTGAGTCAGGGTTTAAGCCGAGTAAAAATTATTTTTAGCAAAAAAGCTAAAATCAGAAAAAAAGCTTTAGCAAAATACTAAAATGCCAGGAATAGTAGAAAAAGATGAATATCAGTTTACACGTTATTCTAAACGCCTCAATATGTTTGATTTTCATTTGTCATTTAAACTTAAAAGTTTTTAATCAGGTTTTTAAAGAGTTATACACAGAAGGTAAATTTTTTTTAATTTGAAATGAAAAACAAAAAAGTAAAACTGTAACCAGATCAATTTGAATATAGTACAAGCATATATTTTACCTCATTTATTGGCAGACATGAAAAACATTAAACTTTTTAGATTATTACTTTATATTGTAAACTTTTTTAAAGCAATATGAACGTTTTAGATACAACTTATATTCTTTTTCTGGAGATATAATTATCACTATCAGGGATTAATACAGGTCGAGTTTACTACCGTTTATGGGTACCTTCACAAAAATCGACCTGGCAAAAAAGGTATCTTCACAAAAATCATACAGCTAAAATCGGTACTTTCACAAAAATCTTAGTCCTCCCAGCAAAATCTAACATTTTTAATTAGCACATTTTCAAAGGAAAGTAATTCGTGCATTTCTGTTGATGCGATTTGCGAAGCAAGAATCATACAGAATGTTGGTTTTAATCTACACACAAGCGTTTGTTATGGGGGAGAAACAGTGCAGCATATGTAAACAAAACGATCCTTGTGTGTATCGGTACAGACACGCTCTGAAATTGTGGCCATAGTGTACCGTTTGCTGATTCATCAGGTGGTTTAACATTTTGGTGACTGTATGGTGACGTGTTTATCCTCCCTGGTACAATTCATGTATACTGCAGTGATACTAACACAAATAAAAACAACTTCTACTTACACTATCTCTACTGAACTGTTTACTTCAGAGTGAAGTAAGTTTTGGATTTTGGTTCCTGTTCTGCTATAAGCCTCACACTAGCTGCTGAGAGTTAATTTTATTATTCTACTTTGTTCAAACTCCCCCCCCCCCCTCATACACACAGAGAGAAAGAAAAAGAGTGCACTACAATTTTTCACAAAAATAAAATATAGTTAAGATTTTTCACAAAAATAGGTATTAAGTTTGAAATCTTAGATTGGCCCCTGACTATAGCATGTAAAACTACATTAAGCTTATACTGTATCTGAATATCTGAAAATAAAAACATAACTTACCAAAACAAAAAAAAGGTAAGTAATATAAGTGAAATTTGTTTATTACTATTCAAAGCTTTTCGGTTTACGATTTATAATTTTTCTTTCATTCATATTAGACTACTTTACAAATGCCTCATGTTTACAAGTTACAAGTTGATTTCCTGTATGCGATTCTTATGCGTAGTTCAGTGTTTGATTTTTCTTATGCTATATGCATGAACCAATGCATTTTTCTTGATCAACGTTGCGATTATTTTTCCATGAAAGATTCGTTATAATATTTTCGCTGAAGTTTTTTTTTTTCAATTTGTGTTTAGTAAGATGCTTTAGCAAAAAAACGAAAATGTGTTATTTCATTTGGGCATTTTGGATAAGTCTTTTAGCATTTCACGAAAAATGCTACCATAGCAGAAACACTGTACTGAGGTAATGACAAAATTTCCATTTTATATATACAGTAAAACATTATTTACATGTTTTTTGCATTTATACATCCTTTTAATGAAGTCCTGATTCATTCCTATTCAATTTAATGAAATTTTTTTGCCACTAATTAACAAATTTATGTTTATTTCGTATTTTGGTACAAATAGCCTTAAATAAAAAAAAAAAAGTTCTATCGATTTAGAGCAAAATAAGTCTATTTCCACAGTTTTGCATTATTAAACATACATTCGGACTGTTAGCGGCAAAACTATTGTGCATTTCAATAACAGATTACAAAATTATTGCATATTTTGGTAAACAGAACAGAAAAAAGTAAAAATTTTCTTTATAGGGAAAGAAATAATCATGAATTTTGGCAATTATTTGTATTATTAAACATAAAATTTGTTAATTAGCAGCAAATGATTCTGCATTTCAATAATAGGCCACAAAATTATCACAGATTTCGAGAAATAGCTTTGGTGGGAAAAAATAGAGAATTTTATCAATTAGCAATAAAATACTCTAATTTTAGCAATTATTTGTATTGTTGAGCATAAAGTTCCTCAATAAGCAGCAATATGATTCCATATTTTATTAACAAGCTGTAAAATTATTGCTCAATTCAAAATAGTAGTTTTCAAAATATCACAGACTTTATAGATACAAAAACAAAATAATTGTGTATTATGGCGATTGTAAGTAAACATTTCAGTAATAGCATGAAAAAAAAGGGCAAATTTTATTGATGAGCAGCAGAATAACAGAATGTAAGCAATTGTGATTAAACAATGAAACTGGTAATTCAAAAATTATACTTAACTGCTCTCAATAATAAGTTTCCCACAATAATCTGCAGCACTTGCTGCATTATTGCTGTGAGCGAAAGTTTTTTTTTTTTTTTTTTTTTTTTTTAAGATAACTAGCATAGGAAATTTATATATAAAAATAATTAAAATTAAAAAAATAAATAAATCATTAATCCACGATTTTAGTATACTAAGATATTTATATTTTGAGTATTGCATTACATATCTGGAAAACTATATTAGCACATTTTGAGTATTAATTATACATTTTGCATTTCTCCAATCATAAATATTGTATGATTTATAACCACATCAGTAATTATTTAATTAAAATATAAAATTTTTCATAATCACCTGATTGTCTGTGAGTAGTATTAAGAACTTCATTGTGAATTAAGTTCTGTAAATGATTTTTTCCTTTTGTTTTGACAAAAAAAAAAAAAAAAAAGCAGTCCATTGCACCTTTAAAGGAACATAGAATAACGTCTTCACATTCAATATCATCAACACTTTAATTCACATGAATTTTTCATTAAATTGAATAGGAATGAATCAGGACTTCATTAAAAGGGTGTATAAATGCAAAAGACATGTAAATAATGTTTTACTGTATCTATAAAATGGAAATTTTGTCTACCTCAGTACAGTGTTTCTGCTACGGTAGCATTTTTCGCGAAATGCTAAAAGACTTATCCAAAATGCCCAAATGAAATAACACGTTTTCGCTTTTTTGCTAAAGCATCTTACTAAACACAAATTGAAAAAAAACAAAAAAACTTCAGCGAAAATATTATAACGAATCTTTCATGGAAAAAAATTCGCAACGTTGATCAAGAAAAATGCATTGGTTCATGCATATAGCATAAGAAAAATCAAACACTGAGCTACGCATAAGAATCGCATACAGGAAATCAACTTGTAACTTGTAAACATGAGGCATTGATTTGTAAAGTGGTCTAATATGAATGAAAGAAAAATTATAAAATTTTCTACAATTTACAAACAATTCTACCTCTTTATATATTTCACAATCTAATAAAACATATTTTAAAAGAATACTGACATTTATGCGATCAGAATATCAACAGCGGCGGAGGAATACAGTGCCAAGACAGGAACAGTGTAAACTGGTAAACAACTTTAGCGTCTACAGCAAGAACCAGAAATTTTCGATCCGGATGATATACGCATGCGCTCTACAGATCATCGACCATGGTATAAATTCCTGTGCTTGAGTGCTTTAAACTCTTTGGCTTTAATAAAGTTTTAATTTATTATGAATAACGATGAAATAGAATTAAAAAATACTTCGTTTATTTTAAATATTATCTAAATACGTTTTTGACGAAATTGGAAATTTTAAAATTAAAAATATTTTCTTCATAACAAAATTTTATCAACTGCATTCACATTAGACAGCCAACCAACGTGCCTTGAAAGTAAGGACCGAATTACGACATTTTTGCCGAATAAAAGCATGCATATTGGCGGAGTAATATAGTTCTATTTTTAAAGCAACTTTTACAAAAAACAAGAGTTTTCCTGAAAAAAACAAAAACGTTATTAGATTCAGAAAGATCCCATTAACAACATATATTAATTAAATTAAAATCGTTCGTGCGGTTTTAGAGATATTTTTTCATGAATTTAGTTCATTACATCCTTACACCTCACGTTTTTCCTTTTTGGCTTTAAATTGAGATTCAGATCTCAAAACATACTGCATGTAGAAACGTAAAATTTTCAGGATAGATTAAGACCGAAGAAAAAAGACTATTTTGAAAAGATCAGAACAAAATATAGCATATTTTCTGAGATATTAAGTGTCGGCTTTTACGAATCTCTTTGATGTCAGACTAGGCGTATATATGAGTTCGCAGCTTTCCGTCCGTTTGTCCTTCCGCTTGCGTCACTCGAAAAACTGCCGTTTTTCATGATTTTTCGGTGTATAATTGCGCAGATTAGAGAATTTAGTTTCACATCAGAAATTTTAATTTGTACCAGGTATTGACTTTCTCTTGTATTTTCTATACTATATTTTAAATTCAATTTTATAAACCACAGCGAAAAATTGAAAAGAAGAAAGGAAAAAGAAAAGAAAGAAGAAATCATAAAATACTTTCTAAATAATGCAAATATCTTCTATTTACCCCTCATCGTTCTTTAAATGTTGTTATGCTATCCTAAATCTTTCTTATTCTTAGTTATTAGTCTTCCATGTCTTATGAGTTCAAAATGTTTTATAATTTTCTGTTTATTATTAACATAATTGCCAACATACTAATTAATATTCCGTAATATTGTTAGCCCCAACTTTTTTTTCCCACCAGTACTTTTATAGAGTATTTTTCTTATTATTTAATCGTCATTGCGTTGGGAAAATATTACTCTAAAAATTTACTGGAGTGAAAATAAAGGCGGGGCTAACAACACTACGGAATATTAATTAAGGTATCTGCCTACTTTAAAATGACCATTTTTGACAAAAAATCGATTTTCTGTTTTTCATTTGGTTTTAAAGAATAGACTTTTAGCTTTCTAAAACACCTTTACTTTTGTTTGTACGCTAATTAGAACCGAAGTTATAGCCAATTAAGTAAACCGGAAGTGAGATTCTTTAAGACAGGAAGTGCTCGATCTCGCCAGCTTAAAGAGCTGGCAATAGGTAATCATTGGTAATTAGGCTTGATTTCACATTTATTTTCAATTTAAATCATTCAGTTTTTTTTTTTTTTTTAAATACCCCATGTATTTATTTATTTTTCCCAACAAATAGTTGCACATTAAGTAAAATCTTTAAATGCGTTTTCTGAAAAACTATATTTTTCGATTTTTGTGTATGCGATAAACCTAATTTCTCCACAAGTTTTCAAGTTATTTCTATGAAATTTTTTCACAGTATATAACAGATTTCCAATCATGCAATGAACTAAAAGCTAAGTTCTATGTACTATTTTGAAGATTTTACATGTGTTTATTTTCTAAAAAACAGATTTTTTTTTTTCGGAAAATTCTGTATTTTTCTCTGTTACCATATTTCAGTCAATTTTAAGAATATCTCTTAACTTTTCGTTCAATGCACAGATAAGGGTCATACCATTATGTATTTCAATGGATATTGAATTATATTAATTTTGTTGAGTATATGAGGTTTAGCGTAAACGTGAAATTTTGCTCATTTTTTACACAAAATCACCTACTTTTTGCAAAATAAAAAAATATTTGCTTAAAATGTACTATTTTTCATCATTCTATGTCCGTTTATAACTAAAAATATAATTACTTAATGCATAGTCTGCTTTTTTAGAAAAAAGTGCTCCGTGAGTAGGCAGATACCTTAAGATGTTGTCAAGTATGTATTAAGCATATATTCCGGAAAGCATTGTCATATTGAATTAAAAAACTGACACCGGATA